>SEMN01000634.1:42641-274841 GCA_005408345.1 Macquaria australasica
CGTGTAATCGAGGTTTGGTTGTAGCAGTAAGGAAAAAACGACTGCAGTGTGGTGCAGCAGAGAGTACGAACGACATGGATGTACAAACCGGAGGATGCCCGTGCACCTTGGGACCTGTGCTGAATGCAGGTGGAGTGGTGCAGAGCCAAAAGAGCTGGTGGAGGAGGAGGAGGAGGGAGGATGGGGGATGGGGATGGGGATGGGGATGGGGATGGGGATGGGGGGGGGGGAGCAGGAGAGATGTGGAGGTTGCAGGAACAGGTGGGGACACAGCAGGTGGCGAGGGGGTAAGGAAAAAAAAAAGTCCTGGTAACAGCCCAGGCAGGCTGCATCATAAAGCACCTTGATGATGCTTTAATGACCCAAACGTGCTTCTTCATGGAAAATGAGCTAAAAATACATGGAATTAAAAACCGCGATCATTTATTGAGCGTGATGTTTCAGTTAATTCCCTAATGACTGCTGTTAGTATTATAATCATTCCTCCGTGAGAGCGTGACCATGAAGGATTGTACAAACATATTTGTGATGGGGAAACTTATATTTTACTTGTTAAAAAAAAAGACCCTCCTCAAAGTTTTTAATATTTTCGTTGGACCCTCCCCTTGGTTTCACCATTAAAGGGAACAGACTTTGCACATCAAAGTCTGTTTACAGATCTTGGGGAGTTCTACTGCACCTGTGAAAAAAGTTGTATAAAGCTTTTTGTGGCTCTGGAGGGAGCTGTGTGAAGTCTGATCATTTGCCTCAAATGATGTCGCTTGAGTCAACATCGGTTGGAGCTGAAGACAACAAGTCTGAAAGTGAAAAAAAATCTGTTGGTGTGTAGTTAGAAAGAAGTGAGCATACCAGACCTCTGCAGCCCGCTCCTCGTCTCTGCTTGAGGCTAGCAGCTCAAGGCTACATTAGCCGCTACTAGCATAACACACCCTAATCTCTGACAGAACTATCGTCAGCTGAGTTGTATTGTGGGAAATGTAGGCGCCATGTTATGACAAGGAAGAAGAATGAATGGAATAAAAAAGATGATATCTCAAGTTTTACTCTCCATTGAGAATGTTATAGGAGTGCAATGCTAGATCAGTGGAGAACTATTTTAATAACTAAAAGACAAGAAGCATAAAGAATTTCATATGGTGTGTTCTAATATGAACCATAATATATTAATGGAATAATGATAGTCAAAATAGCATAATTAGCTGTTTCCAAATGTATGGCAAAGAATTTTCCATCACTTATGATAGTAAACAAAGAGTCTTTGACATTTTATAGATTAAACAGATTAATCGATAAATAATGAAAATAATCGTTGTGCCCTAGCATATGGGTCAAATTAGTTAGTTGACTGTGATGGGAATAAATAAGCCCTGAAACAGTGACAGGTTTGTTGTTATCTGCGTGTGAGAAAACATTTCTTCAAATGAATCTCACATGGGAAGGCCCCGACCTCCTCTCTCTCTATTTCAAAACTCCCTAATAGGTTGATTACATTGAAAGCTGCTCAATATTGTTGTCACATTTATCACATTTGTGCCATCTGTCTCTCCATTCCATGATGGAAACATGCCAAAGGGTTCAGCTCGACCTTGCTGCACCTGACACATACTGATGACTGAGTATCCAAGTGTCAATCCCAAGGTATCTGAGTTATCATCAACCTCATCGGTACAACACACTCTTGTCTGGCTGGGAAAAAAGACAGAGCGACTCAGCCTTAGACACAATAATACGCTCAGACGAGATGGAGAATTGCTTCTCTAAGGAGACAAACGCTCATCCAATCAATCCCGAAACAAAGCAGGGTTCTGCCTGAATATTTCCAAGAGGCACCCCTGGCCTGTCCTCCTTTGTAGCTGCCACAATAAAATCCTCGGCGGAGTCTTGTACTGATCAAAGGCCATTCCCTCCATCTTTTAAAGAAAAATGAAGGACATCCATTCTTATTAAATCCTCTGTTGCCTTTTATTGAGACAAGTCCGAGTCTTTGGGGCAGGCGTCGCGGTGGCACACAGTGGGATGTGAAGTGATACCGCAGGGCGCAGAAGCCTTTAAGACAGCTTTGTTAACTGTTGACAAAATAAACATGGAGCCCAAACCCAAATGTGCTCATGAAATATGGATCTTTCCAAAGGGATACAGGGCATGTTTATCTAAAAGGCTGTGTGCTGCCAGCTGCTAAAACATGAGGACCCACCAGTGGCCTTATTTTCTTTAATATGAGCAGATGCTATGATGACAAAGCTAGATGTTTTTTGCAAGCTGGTTGAGTACTTCAGCAATTTCATCTGATACTGCTGACTGCCTTCAGTGTTCCCTATTGGTTTGGTACTTTCTGTACTTTTCCTGCAGATACTTTGAAGTAAAAGACCACAGGATGCTTTTTTATGACACTGGCAGGAGAAAGTGTGATGAAGGACTAAAACCTTGATCTTGACTTTGTTTGGGTTAGTGTTCAATCATGATGAAATTAGGGGTGCAACTAAAAAATGGAAGAAAGATTTCCCAGAGCCTAAGGTGACTTTTTGAGGTACATCAACTTCCCAGTATGAACACCTAAATAGCCCTGATTTAAATCCTTATGCCCTAAAAGTTGTAAAATTCACTAAAAGCCAAATCCAGAGTTATAGAGTGACTGTCGTTCATGTGAGCGAGCCCGAGACCAAGCGGTTGGGAGGCGGGGTTAAAGGAAACGCTAGTGCATTTGCTCTATGGGCCGCATGATGTGAAAGCTATGCGGAACATCAGCGTAAATGTCACATTATTCCTGATTGGGGTCTGATATGGGATTTGCATATGATCTATAGTTGTGATTGGTGTTGACATTACTTTTTGTGCACGACTACCCCTCCCAACCCCCAAATAAGTTTATGTGGATTTCTGTTAATGGAGTTTTGTCACATGTTCATACCCAGCACCTGTAACATATAAACATAAATATTTCCTTATTTGGCGTAAATCTGTATTTTGTCTCCATCAAATGTTCAGGTCCAGTTTGTAGCAAAGGGAAGGGTTACCACTTTTCTACACCCCAAACAATGAGGAAGTAAAGCCATTTTCAACAAAACACAAGGGTTAATTTAAAATGATATAAACCCTCAAGTTTAGAAGCTGGATGCAGAGGATGTTCCGAGTTTTTGCCTCGTGAACGACTTAAAATAGTTGCAGATTAATTTTCTGTCAATCATGTAAGCAATTAATGGACTAATTGTTTCTACTTTAGATGAAATAAGATTAATTTGTTATGTATTAAACTAGTTTCTTCACCCTTGACATAGAGATGTGAGTAAAACATAGAGAAAGAGTACTTTCTTCAAATCATTAATGTTCTCCAATGATACATTAAACTAAAGGCTAAAAACAAGAAAAAAAGAGTGTATTAACTGGTATACCATGTGTCACGTTGATTAGGCCTCCCATGTGGTTAACTGATAAATACAGCAGCCGGGGATCACCAGTTTTAATTATACATCTGTCTTTTTTTCCAAAAGCCTGGGAAACCAATTAAGGCATGTGGCGCACACCCGTCACACTGATGCTCTGATACATGCTGGTGCATGTGATTTCTCAGCAATCTCTCACTGACCAGAAATTATGAGACGGTGTCTTTGTAACAAGATTTCTAATTTGAGTCAAGACAGCGCCACTGTTAATTGACGTGAGTTAATATCTTCTGTCACAGCTCTGCACGAAGCTAATGTCTGGTTAAATGATATACGTCAAAGATCAATAACAGATTTTCTGCAGAGAAAAGATGTTTTTTTTTTCAATTGAATCTGCCTTGAACATGTAATTTGGAGACTGTGCTCTTAAATGACATACAGTATGTTTGCTTTCAAGTGACAAAGCCCACTGGCGGCCGCAATATTTATGACTCTTGTCCATCATGACCACGATCGTTCCCTGTTCCGTAAATACTTTTTTTGTATTTAGGGGATAGCTAACGGTGTTGTTGTTTACGCATGGTGGGTATACTTGGATTAAGACGTGCGCACGAATGAACCAAAACGTGGTAACAAATTAATCAAAACGTGGTAACGAATTGTATCTCGTGCGCACGCAATAGCATTTCGAGCCCTCGATGTAGTAAAACGTGGCCTCAAAATATTTTTTTACCTCTCTATGGCCACTCCAGGCTCCGTACCCTGCTGATAGGGGCGTCAGATCAAAAACTGCTTTTAAGTGTCGTTCTGGAGCAGCAATCACAAACGACGTATTTTGTTATTTAATTTGAAGGAGTTGTTGGTAATTAGGTAAGACCTAAAAAACAAATTAAAATGTAGGAAATTTAACTGCATACTTATCAGTGTACATGTTTCTGTTCTCCCGTCTATAAATTAGGCAGAGATATATAAATACAGTCAGGAGTCTGCAGTGTTCATCACAAAAGGACCTTACTGAGAGTGTTTTTGCATAGTCACACATTTTGTGGTGAAACTCTAGCCTAACATTGCCAGACCAATTTGCATATGTGAATTAGTCTGGAACCTCTCATTTCATTTTCAGTTTCCAAGGGTGCAGACCAAAATGCCTCTGGACACGACTGGATAGAACTACAACCAGTCAGAACAATGAAACGTGTGACGTAGCGCTGAGCAAATCCTGTCGGAGGTACGGCAGACACATCTTTCTTATCAACAAAAGCTTTGTTGGCTCTTCTTTTAGAGAAAATATACCATCCAGTTCGCATTACCCTAATATGTTAGCGGATTCAGAACGTTCCACACATCAGCGGCAGCCATCTTGGTTACGGCAATGCCTCAACGGCGCTCCTCTGTACAGTCATCGTATCAAACATGCCCAATATTAGATAAACAGTTGCGATTGACCCGACCCAGGCCAGGTTGACTAGAAATAAATAAAAATATTCGCCGGAGCAAATAAAACATGAGCTCGCAGCTTCGTCTTGTTCCCAGGCTAGTGAAACTCCTCACTGCCAGGTGAAGGGAATTGGCTTGTAATTCCATGTGTATCAGAAGAGGAACAGCAGTTTGCTCTCTTTCTGGAGGGGTCGAAAATGACCAGGACTGTGGTATAAAATAGAAGATGGCAATGTATGTAAACAAAATATAAAAACTTCAGAATAAAGTAGCAGTGTTTTCCATTTGTGGTAGCTGTTGGCCAGAGATGGAGATGGAAGATTTGCTTCTTATTGAAATCCCTGTTGGCTGCAATCTGAAATTCTATCATTTCTTTTCAGAACTCTCCGGTTTTACTCTCCGACATCTCTATTGTCCCCAAGCTTTTATTCTACCTGTGGTGCCCATTTCTCTCTGCTCTCCCCTGTTGACAAAAGTGAAAATACAGAAAGTTGCAACGTGAGGTGTTGGAAGCAAGAAAAAGTAATTTGATCAGTGAAACTGCGAATCCCCCACAGAGGTATCATTTGTGCTGTCACGTAGTGCAAATCTCACTTTGTGCACTTTGGAATAATAGCAACAAAAACTGGCTGACACCTGAGACATCACACGCAACATGTAGAGAATTCAGGGGTGTATTTGCAGCTGTTTAACTCACTTGAGACTGAAGATGTTTCTTAATCTGGATAATTACTGAAGCAGACAGAGTGATTGGGCAGTCAGGAGGAGGCTCTTTAATTAGGCAACTAGGCCCACCATTTCTTTGGAGGCTGATAGGCCCCTTGACATTCATGTACCTGCACTGATGACACTGAGGATAGTTCAGTTAAATATGAGTTATCGCACTTAATTTCGGATTTTTAATTAATTGAATTCTCTGGCATGTTGTCTGTTATCAGCTGCTATTGGCTTGAATTATTTCACTCCACTTCCACAAGCTGAATGTAGATTTTTCAGCTCCTGAGTCACATTAGACTCTTTTGCCGAGAGGAAATTGAACCAAATGTAATGTTTCTAAAACCAGTTTCAGTTTTAATGCATTAAACAAACATTTTCTGCACCTGGACTTGCAGGGACTGACTGGTTTTATACACTATTAAAACTGTATGCTGTGTCAGTGCTCCCTCTTGCCTGATCAGGAACTGGGCTGCGTTTGATCACTCCTCGCTCTTCCCGTGCGCCAGTTATACTTGGCGCATTCACAGTCGTTTGATTCTGCAAAGTACAACACAACCCCCATTTTTTTTTTCTCTGTGTTTCTGGTCCGCCCACTTCTATTTGATGCACAGGCCTTTTGAAATATTCAGTGCTAACCCTTCCATCTTATTACCTGCGTATCCAACTGGATATACAGTGGCAGAAGGCTCCCTGCTATGCAGATTTAGTGTGGGTGTGTATGTGAGCAGAAAAAAGCTCAGGACCCATCTTTTATTTGATTAATCCTCTTCTTAACACAGCCTTCTATGTCCGCTCCTCGGGGCAGCACTGGGCTGGTTGAGCCTACTCAAGTCTAAGCCCCTCTCACCCCGGGTGGATTTGCCATACTGAGGAGGCTGGTGGACATGGCGGTAATTTGAGCTGGTGACTGTTGGAGGAAAATGAGAGAGAGAGAGAGAGAGAGAGAGAGAGGAGAAAGGAGGCGAGGATGAGATGAAAGGGGAGGTGGATAAAGGAGAGGGCAGATAAGGTAAAGGATGACAAGGTAAGGATGCAAAGGGAAGCAAAGAAAACGGGAAATACAGGGGGAGATGGAAAGAGAGGGATGTGCGAGTCAGGAAAACAGAGTGCTAATGATGGGAAGAGAGGAAGGGGGAGGAGGAGGAGAGGCTGAGGTGTAACAGAACAAGGGGGGAGGCTTGAGGGAATGAGGTGTTAATGATTGGAGTTGGGGAGGAGGGTGGGTAAGGATGTGAAAGAAGGGAGAGAGCAGCACAATTAAGAGACAAGGAATTAAAATGTCAGAGAAGTCGGCTGGAACAAGGAGAGAGACAGAGGAAGACAGTGAAGGAGTGTTGAGGGGTTTATAGGTGGCCACGCTCAGCTGCAGCGTGAACACAAACACACACACATGCAGAGGTTGGGGCAGCAAGGCTGAGTGACACAATAGAAAACAAACACACTCATGTGAGCGAATACATGACAGAGAGAAGAGGGCTGTTGATAGCCAGCTAGAGGGTCAGAATCAGGACTGAAGCTAAGGATTAGCGTCATTATACATTAATCTGTTGATTATGATTAAATGATTATTTGCTTAGTCTACAAAATGTCAGGAAATAATTAAAAATGCCCAAAACTATTTCCCAGAGCTCAAAGTGAAGTCTAAAACTAAAAGCCCGGTTGAAGTCTGGTCGGGGACCTTCTGTCTAATTGATTTTATTCTGGTTTTTATTGCTTATTGTTTTTAAGTGTCATTCTAATGCTTTTCTTTGCCTATGTAAAGCACTTTGAATTGCCTCTGTGTTTGAAATATGCTATATAAATAAAGCTGCCTTGCCTTTTATGCATCTGGTTCCCCATCGTTTTCTCATTTCCTGTCATCTCTCTACTGTGAACTTGCTAATAAAGGCATTAAAAAATCCCTTAAAATACTGGAAAACATTTTTTATAGGTGGCAATCATCTCTACCAGTTATGCTAACATTGTACTCAAAGTATTTTAAGAGATCTGGGAACATGGCAGCATTAATCAAGGAAGTCCAAAGGGCCGGGAAACACAAGCAGTCGTGAACAAGTGGTGGCCGAATGTGAGCACACCTGAAATGTTGCTGATAATCCTTCACGGCACGAGGAAATTTGTGTGCATACAATTACAGCAAGTACTGTATGTCAAAACTGAACTGGGGAGTCTGTCTGTAAACCTAGATTTATGTTTACAACTGACTGTTTGAGTAACAATTTTAGTTTGCCTTAATTTTCTCTTCTAATTTAGTTTGGCTATCTGACTGTCTGACTGCTTGTGTTTATTGCCCTGTCACATTGTGCTTTTAGTCACGTAGCTAAACACTTTACCAGATATAAGCAAGTACAATGTTTTTATTACGGAAAGAAATGATGGCCAAAACTACAAAAATACGACCCAAGTTGTCTTAAATAAACTGAAATGCTCCTTTTAACAATTAATCTCCAAACCTATCACTGGACACAATGTTGGTATTGGATGATTCCGCAAAACCGTGCATTACGTTCAATGGCATTTTGAAATGCTTTTTTTTTCTTTCTACCATATTTTGTGCATGTTAACTATCACTACCACTACCACTATCACTACCACTACCATGTCTGTGACTGGACACAAACTGAGGTCTCCTGCATGAAGGTCAGACACGCTACACGCCCATCCACCAGCCCGACCTCCACTCCCTTGCTATCCGCCTCTACTGCTTGAAGGACACACTAATTTCTGCATCGGCCCTGGATGTAAATAGTGACCTGCAGAACACAGCTCCATGAATACTGGCTGTGAGTTTTCAAGATAAGTCGGAGCAGACTTGTGTTGGGGGACTGAGGAATGTGGAGCATCCGTTACTGTAAATGCACGGAAATGCAGCCTCACGAGGTCCACCCACTGCTTAACAACTCTCTGATTGAACGAGCCCACCGGTCTATTTGTCACCTCTCGTTCCCTCTCTTCGCTTTGTTGACCCACTCTGATTATTTTCATCTCGCTGCACACCCTCTCCCCTTCTCTGTCTCTTTCTATCTTGTGTCTTTTGCCTCCTTGTCAGTAACACTGCCTACCACTGCATTTTGTTGCGCAGTTCTTATGGGTCACTCTTTGCCACTCTTTCTACTCGCTACCCCTCTGCTGTCTTTCCTCCCCACCTCTCTCTTACCATTAATAATTTGTATGCCACTCTTGCTCTGCAGGGCAGTTCTCATTGGTCTCCATTTCTCTCTCCTCCAGTTCTGATTTGTTATGCCACTGCCATTTCCCTCATACACGTCTCATTGGTCACTGTCCGCTGAGCTTTCTATTACCCTCTCTCTGCCGCCTTCCTCCCTCTTTATCCCCCCTCCCCATGTTGTTTGATCTCATACTTTTGCTGTCAGAGATTTGTTTCTCCCTACAGCATGCTACTGAGGTGTTTTTCATTTGCGACGCCTTAATCAGCAGAGAACACAAAGGGTCTGCAGCATCAGGAGGCTGCGTGTGAGGCCAGCAACTTCAGTTTTGTCCACATTTCCGTTCAGAGGGAATTATTTAGTCAGTGTTGCACACACAGTGTAGGTATTGTCATTTCAATCTGTCATTAGTATCACCTGAATGCACCAGAAGGCAAATCAGAAGACCGAATGGGAATATGGGGCCATTATTGGAAAAGAGAGAAGGCATATGCTTTGTGAAATACTGCACTCCTGTTTCCCGTTATATGTGATTGTGTGTGTGTGTGTGTGTGTGTGTATGTGTGTGCGTGTGCGTGTGTGAGGGAGTAAAGAGTGACAGGACAAATTTACGGAAATACCAAATCATGATAAAGCGATTTTAACTTTAAAGTCACTAAAAGACAGCAACACTGGCAAATCACTCCCCATTGAATGTTTATTAGCAAGGTGTGTAACAATCATCTCTTTAAAATATGAGTTTTAAAGGGACTAATTAGTTTTGCACAAACTCTAAAATACATTTCTTCATCTCATGTGCTCACAGATAGATGATAACCGCTGCTTTAGAAAGAAAAATGACACCGATCTCTCTGATATGCTCTAAATGAGGCTGTCCTCACCAGAAAATTTACAGCACCAGTTATTTGTTCACACTTCAAATGAATTATGTTCACGCTTCACTGACAAATGATCAGTCGTTGAGAGTAATGACTGTCTTCAGTTGCAAAGGCAGAAATAGCGAGACATTGTTATATTGTCACAAGAAAAAGTGACAGCAAAATTCATTAGTTCATTAATTCACACAACATCAGCAGCATGGGAAGAACAGGAAAACCGCGGAGCATTCACGCATTATTCCAAGATGGTTACTCCCGCTGCTAACACTGTAGCCACACCAGATAGATATCCTAAATTAGTTTGGTTTGCTGTGTTATGTGTTTGTAGCAGTTCGTTAACAGGTGAAACCAGACTTGATTCTATTAGCGAATTTTATTTATATGTAACTGCCAGTGATGGTTTGTTGACACTTAGGCAGTGAATATCGCAGCAGTCAGAAATTCCCGGCATCTCTGATGACACGGAGACTGATGTGAACATTTTTCCCACTCTGCTGCTCTTAATTATGGTCTGACTGATATGACATGAACGCAGCATAACTGGTTACATGCTAGCTAGCCAATAATATACAACTGCTTGCCTGCCACAATAGCTCATCAAGCTAGTTTAAACAAGGAGGACGGTTTTAGAAAGGTGGGTGGTACGACCGGCTGGCTTCCTCTGTTTTGGACCCTCTATCTCTCCGTTCCCTCAAAAAGGTTAGCACTATCAACGGTTTCCAATTGGTCAAGAATGCGCATGTCAAAGTTCACCAACGTTGATTTCTACTTTGCTTCTGTGAGTGAATCCACCACAGACTGTATATAAAGACGACACGTCTCCACTTCGTTTTTTTTGGAATGGTTATATGGGTCGTTTTTTGAAAATACTTACAAGTGACCTATTCTGTCTCAGTATGAGGACATGCTGCTCTGAACAAAAAAAACATACAGTATGTTTTGTGAGCTCAACAAGCCACAATGTGTCACAGGGCTGCCGTTCAGAAATCAACTGTATCCAAGACTTATAGACGAAGCCGGACCTCAGCACAGTGGAAACATTAATGTGGTCTGATGAGTTTTTCTTACATCCACACAGGTTTATGTTGGTAGAAGACAGCTTTAAATCTGTCTGTCAATGTCTGCTGCCACTGTTAAACACGGGGGTGGATCTGTGCTGGCGTGAGCGTCCATGTCGTGGGAGTCATTAGGTCTGATCATTGCTCTGCACAGTCGTATAAAGGCCGAGGTATATGAGGGCATTTTATAGCATCTGGTGCACCTTAAAGCACAAACACTGCTCCCTCCTGATGTTCTTAAATTCCAAAGACATTAACTCCCACCAATTTATTTGTTAACAATTAAATTCAAGGATGGCCTTGTGGACACTTAGTGCCTTTCATGGCTTGCTCAGTCAAGACCTTTACATCAGTGAATGTTTTATGTCTTTATTGTTCCTGCAGGACGTTTTGTTGCATTTATGACCAACGTAGTAGTACATGGAGGATGCACATGTGTTTTCATATTTTCCTTAAATATCTTCTCTAAATACTTTATGACATACACGTCCATTTTCTTAATTCATCAATGATGGATGATTATTTGAAGAAAGGTCCAGTACCTCGCTGAAGCAGTCCAAGGCGGATTAACCACCTGAACCCACATGTTAAATGTGAAATTTCTCTCTTCAGAGTCAGATAAAACATTTTTCCCACAGTCTTAAAATGTCACATATTCGTGTTGTATCAACTTGTCCCGCTGCTTGCTGCAGTGAAGCTACATAATGCTTATACTGAGGGAAATATATTGCGTGGCAATTTATTTATGGAATTCAGCATGACATATGTGGTATCCTGGGATCTCAGTACAATTTAAAATAAAGCTCTCTGGGTCTGAACAATGCTCGGATGCACAACACACATTTATAACGAAGGATCTGCTGAAGAGGTTAACTCTGTGGTGTCTGAGGTAATTTTTGCAATTTAGCTGTTCATTAAATTTGGCCATTGTTTACTACCTTCTCTTCAGCACAGATATGAGCCTCTTTACAACCTCAGGGTTTAAATGTGGATTATTGAGTAAAATGCTATAAATAGAGAGTATTGACATGTTTGAGAGGTTTTGGTACTGTACTTTATGATGGTTTTCCTGATAATGGTGCAATATATCTTTCCCCTTTATTTCTTCTATGTTTTTATATTATTGATATCTTGATTGCCTGATTGCTTTGGTATTGATTTATGTTTACATGCTCTCTTGTGTTGTATATTTCTTGGGCTTCTCTGGATCTCGGGTGCTATAAAGTAACAAACTTTTTCTATGTTTGTTACTTTATAGAACCTACATATATCTTATTGATATATATATATATATATATATATATATATATATATATATATATATATATATATATATATGGAAGTGATAATAGAAGTGATAATCTGGAAATAGATTGTTAGTGCTGGTGATAACTGCTACCTCAGAGGGTTAAAGTTATTCTGAAGGCAAAGGGGGTCTTTTCTCCCTATTAGATAGTCTCTATTCTTTATGTTTGTGTGGCTGATGCCTTTGTTATTATCATTATCCGATATATCCCTGTTATGTGTGTGTCTGTGTGTGTGTGGGTGGGGGTGTATGTACTTGTGTGCATATGCTAAAGTGACTCGAGCACACAGAACCTGTTCTCAAATGAGGGCACATTAAGATCAGACAACACTTGAGGGGACCGTGGGACTGAGGGTAATTTACTTCAGTATGATTCCTCCATAATGAATTCAAAAATGGCTGCTCAGAAATTGAGGAAATTTCCAAAATGAGAGCCTTGATGATTTCTATGGCTTTGAAGCCGAGTCACCAATTTGGGGCATGAGAAAGCAATCTCTGCAGGTCAAATGACACGACTTCGCTCCCTCGTTCAGAGGAGAGACTTTAACAGTTATTTACTCATAAAATAAGCATGCATAACATTAAATAAGCAACAATAATATGTTTCAACACAACTGCATGATTTATGGGGCAGTTTTAGCACCTGGCGTTAGGGAAATAAGCTGAAGCATATTAGTTGCGTGTGAGCTGGTCCCTCCACTCTGACTTTGCCGTGGGACTGGATGACTGCTGTCACCATGTCTGACAAACCGGGCGCCGCTGCTACAAATCAGTCTCCTCCCAATTCCAGTCAATATAATGAGACCAGACCTGCAGGCAGCTAGAGGTGTGTGTGTGAGTGTATCACTGTTTTTGTATGTGTGTGTTCCTGGCTGCACAGAGGGATGGGGGAGGAGAGCATACTCGAGGGATTAGAGATTTATTGATTACCCTTTCCAGAGTCGCTCCCCCTCTCCCTCTCTCCCTCCCTCCCTCTTCCCTGGGTCTTCCATTCTCTACCGGTTTATTTATAGAGGGTTGTAGAGGGCAGTGTTTTTGGCTCTGCAGTGTGTTACAGACTTCTAGTGACCCGCCTTCTCTTAAAGCATCATTCCAGAGGCTTATCGATGCACTGACGTTGGCATCATTAGAATGGAAGGAGAACATGAAGGCAATGAGCTCTTGTATCAAGGAGGCCGTCCTCCTCTTTGAGTCTTTATAGATGCGCCATGATGTCTCACACAACAACGTTAAAATGTAAATGCAGGATGCACCCTGCCTGAGCAGTTCTAATGGGCATGAAAAAACAGCAAAATGCAGACATGTAGATGATTGTGCTGCGCTTGTGCTTGCACTGTTTGATAATCACTCTGTTTAGAATATAAATGAATGGGAACGCAGGGCGGCGGGGGCGGACAAGGGTGCGGGGGCAGGTATTGGTTGAGACTTGGCAGCTTGTATTTAGATTCACGGGAGGCTGCCGGCCTTTTTACACCAGGATGTGTTGGCTCTGGTGGTTTCTCATAGAGGCAGACCTATTGTATAATATGAACTCTCGTTACTGAATCTTACCCTCAACACCAGCACGAGCAGAAGATATGAGACTGTTTTCCCAAGAAAAATGACAGGATCAGTCTTTTCAGCAAATGCCCAAAAAATGACATATGTTCACGTTAAAGTGGCAAAGCCCTGTGCCCCTCTTGTCTGTTGAGAGCACAAGAGGAAGTCTGGTGACGTTGTTATAAAGCCACAAAGTCTGCGTAGGGAGGAGGTCGGGGTGGATGGATGGCACAATATGTGGGACTTTAACACGGGAGACAACTGTTCATTTCCTACTGACAGTCAACATAAGTTTCTATTACCCATGACCACGATTGAACCCTGATCTTAACTGGTTATTTTTGTAACCATGACAATGAAGGTCCCCTAACCTAGTTATTTTAACCCAAACCAGGATCTTTCCCTAAACCTAACCAAGTTGTTTTTGTGCGTAAACCTAACCAAACCTTAATCACAGCATTGTGACATCATGAAACAGATTTATTTGTCCAACAGTAATTTGTAACAGTTATAGATGCCACATACGGTTTATATATCTTTATATAGGAGGAGAATGATCAGTCACTTCTTTGGAAAGTACTGCTTTCTTTAGAATCCCCTACTTACCACAGAGCAAAGATAATAATGCAGTACGGAGGAGGAACATCTAATCCAGGGCAGCGAAAGAGCTTGAGCTTGTTGAGCCTTGTACCTGTCGAGGGAGACACCAAGCCTCCATCCAAACACCCTGCAGGTTTAGAGATTGCCTTTCCTCCATCCTGGCAACAAATGCCAGATTTAGACAATGCCTCCAGCCCAAATGAGTATTTTAATGTGTCCCAGACTCACAGAGTGGGAGTTGGACGATGACGGCAGGAGGCTGTATAGCACAGCGGAGCAAATTCTCAGCTTTCGCTTGTGTGAGAGCTGCTACAGTATGAGTTTATCACAGAACATCAAAACACCTGAGGGGAAAGTATATTTCTTTTATCCCACTGCACCCTCCTAATAGATTGGAAGATATAAGTATCTCAGTACAGATGTCTTTTTGCACTTCTGTGTAGAGCACAGACAGATAATTTAGTGAAGATGCTGTCAGCCCCAGCAGAGCAGCCCGGGGTTAAAAATCTATGTACTTAATTAAATAGAAAATGGCATCATGAATATACTTCACAGTCAGATGCAGATATATTCCCCTCCATCCAGGCCAAATGTGTTATGGATTTTGGATGGGCAGCAGACATCTGCAGTGTTGTTATATTTACCGAGCTTGCCTCCCGTGTGTATTCAGTAATGAGTATCTTAACATAGTTTGAGAGCTGAGATTTCATTTGGATGATAAACAGACTCTAATCCTCTAATACACACGTGTGTGCACACACACACACACACACACACACACACAGAATAGACTACCAGAAGCACAGTTTGACCCGCTAGGTTAAATACCTTTTTTGATTTACATACTGGGAGAAATTGAAGTGGGACAAGACCAGCTGGATTAGTTTTTTACTTCCAGGAGGCTCATATGTCAGGCCCAGTAATAGTCCTTGTAAATTCTGATGTAACTAAAGTTTTTTTTTTTTTACTTTTGCCACACTGTTTCTAAGTTTAAATGGGAGTGTCATCTAAGTGCCTGAAATGGAAATGTAAAATGTGCTAAATGGAATGAGAAAAGTGGGAGCTGGGAAGGAGGCGTGAGGGATTAGAATGACTTAAAATCTGATTGCTACGATTCAAGATCACAAGATCAATTCTTCTACTCTTCTTATCCAACATCCTTTAACTCCCTTATTCTGCTGAACAGACCAGACTGTCCAACTTTTAAGACTCCTTCCTCCTCCGAGTGCAGAACAACTGATTTCCAGGCTGAGCAGAGGCTGTCAGGCTTTAATGGTGAAAAGTAGGTCAGCCTGTGAGTGCCGAATGTGCCCTTTTCTCCAGGTATGGAGTGGCTAATACAAGCAGCGAGAGTTAACACTGTTGACCGTCCATGAGCTCGCCAGGCCTCATGAGATGCTGAAGTCTCAGCATGCTTCAGCACTTACAAATACTTTCGACCACTGAGGCGTTCAACAATCCTTAAATCTTTTAAGGTCTCCAACAAAAAAGTTGTATTAGCCACAGACCAGTTTTGAGAGAGAGAGAGAGAGAGAGAGAGAGAGAGAGAGAGAAACAGTCAGATTAAGCGTTTACATGGTTGTTAGGCGCTAATATTTTCCTATTGAACAGATTATCAAAGGTTCTCTCAACCCGATTGAAAGTTCCTTCCAGATCGGGTCAGTCTCTTCCAATTGAGGTGTTCACATGAGGAATTTTCATTCTGATTGGGCTATTATTCTGATTATTTGTGGAATATTAGGGTCCATGTAAATGCAGCTATTGTCAAAGATTAAACCAGTGGTTCCCAAACTTTTTTGGCTTGTGGTCTCTTACAAAAATGTAGTGTCTAGTTGAGTTGTCACGTTTCAGATGTTTTTAACACTTCCAACAAAGAGGAATTTGCCCTCTAAACTTCTCAGATGGTTTAATTTAAGTAACAGTTTGTGGCTCAATTATCTCTCTCACACACACACACACACACACAAACAAGGATAGAGAAAAGTAAAAAAATTTAAGAGAGATTAAGAGATTTCTCCTTTAAACTTTTCAGTTTTATGCTCAAAGAGGAGAATTATCCAATATTTCACAAATACAGGAAAGATGAGAGAAAAGTCCAAAACTGAAGATAGATTTGTGTAGCAGAACTTTGTTTTTTTTTCTTCTTTCCTCTCCCATTAATCATCTCATGACCCCTCAGATTTATCTTGGGACCATTTGGCAGGGCCCAACCCCTATATTAGTAACCACTGGACCAATACTTAACTGTATATAAAGTAGTTAAAACTAGCTTCACCTTCAACAGCTACGCCAGTAAAATGCTGCTTACACATTGATGCATCAGTATTAACAATCTAATAAAGTCGTGTATATTATATATCAGTCACAGGAGACATTTTACTGCAGAACAAGTACTTCAAAACTTTAAGTACATTTAGCTGATAATGCTTCTGTACTTCTACTTTAGAATGCAGGGCTTCTACTTATAATGGAATACTTTTACAGTCATGTATTAATACTTTTATTCAAGTGAAGGATCTGAATACTTCTACCACGGAGAATATCCCAAGATAAGTGTATGTGAATGTTAATATGGATGGATTAGCTGGCTCCACTTGGCACTGCTGCCCCAAAAATGCTTCAGGTGTCTTTAACTCTACACAGTTAGTTGGAAGGAAAGAAAATCCTTCACACTCTGTTGCTTGCTAGAAAACAGTAAAATAAAGCCCCAAAGGATACAAGAAATGCTCTTTAAGCCCAAACGAGTCCTTTCTTTCCTCCAATCAAATGAGACTAATGAGTTTCTATTGCCTGTCATGACTTGCTGCATGATTAAAGAGTGACTGATATTATTCATAATGGTAGGTTGTCATGGTGGCTACGTGGTTAACCTTGATGCCTCGCAGCAGGAAGGAATTGTGTTCGATTTCTCAACCTTCTCCTTTGTGTGAAGGAGTTCAGCTAGATCAGTGAGCTTTTGTTAAGTGTGGTTATTGTTCAGGTGTCAGATGAAGTGATGGCTTTCAGAGTCTGCAGACCGTAGCCCTGTTTCATTTAAACAGCCCTCTCTGACTTTCCCTCAGTGCTTGTTGATACGCACGCTGCATCTCATTTTGATTTTTACTCTTTGGCGCTTCAGCCCTCAGATTTAAGAAAGTGTCAAGAAAAGTGGGCAGTAAAAAATATTGTTTTCCACTTTAAATCTCGATTTATTCAATTTCCTTTTGGTCAACAAGGAAATCCAAGACTCAGCTGGATAACTTTAAAATACTGCTTGGTAATTAAAACCTAAAATAGTCATTTTTAGGGCTGTGCATCGGTTGACATTTTTTGATACTTGTGCCAATATGAGAACTGAGAATGCAAACAATACCTTTTTTTTGATACCCTACTCTGAAAAATATTAACATGTTTCTCTAGAAAACTGTTTGTTGTTTTTTATGTAACAAAAGAAGCCAAAGTTCTCAAATGTTGAGTGTCATACAAGCAACTCTGCCTAAATAAAATACTAAAACTTGCCAAACTTTGGTTTAAATCAAGAACTGTCTGATCAAAGAATAAGTAAGCAAGGTCATGAATCTGACCACACATTTGATGCTAATTTTAGTGCTTCACAGTTTTTGGTTACTCTGTGCTACGGTTACATTTTGGTCAGTATCAAAAAACAATCAAAGTTAA
The DNA here is from genome assembly GCA_005408345.1 of Macquaria australasica. NCBI lineage: Eukaryota > Metazoa > Chordata > Actinopteri > Centrarchiformes > Percichthyidae > Macquaria > Macquaria australasica. The sequence goes on from SEMN01000634.1 coordinate 60,378, forward strand.
AGTTTAGATTAAAAAAACGTCCTTATTACTCAGTAAAAGGTTAACAGTCAAAAACCCAGCTAATCTGCCATCAGGACTGTATGGATGTGGTTTGATCAGATTTGGTTAACAGTGGCCTGTCAATATTAACAAATCACCACAATTACATTTTGGTTCAAGCGTTGCTAAACTCTGATTGGTGCATAGAAGTACGTGACATAATAGGACAACTGAACCCCGCTCCACAAAAACAGAAATGTAAAAAATCTTGCAAGTGGAATTACCAAAGCTGCCCTAACTTTGGCAAACAATTGTGTGTTTATGTTGGACCCAATCATGTAAAGCAAGATGCTGATTGAGAAAATAGGATTTTCTGGGCCTTTAATATTCAAACAACTGCACAATCACCAAAAATTCAATTAGATGGAAGTTAAAAAAAAAGGGTTAAGAATACTTATAAGGTGAGGTGGTGAGGTTTGTTTACTCTTTGAAAGATCAAGACTTCGAACAGGAAAATAAAGATCACACAGTTGTCTGACAGCAGTGAAAGAGCTGTGGGCAAATATTCACCCAAGATACTTGTTTAATAAATGATTAATGCACAGAAAAAACAGCAATACTTTTGATTAGCCTTTTATTTTGCTAATCAAAAATGAACAGGCTTTTGTTCTTGTACTGCACTTTGTAGACATGGCCTTTTGGCCTTGTCAGCTCCACTGTTATCTTTGCTGAAATTCAATTACATTACACGATGGGGAACTAGCCTACTAACGTCTACAAATGCACATCATGAAAAACAGCAGGGGCCGGAAAACATCATTTAACAGTATCCCTCTAAAAAAAAAACTAAACTAATCAGGAACAAATTGATCTTTACAGAGACCTCACTATTTATCTAATCATTTTTCTCCGTGCTTGTAATTCATGATGTTTCTCAGTCATTCGATAATTCATTTATAGTGACTTCACTGAACTCTATGCAGTGTTTTTTCTTCATCATATCTTATATCACATTATACTTTCTGTTTTAGATCCACTTTATTGTATCAGTATAATATTACTGTAGAGACATTATGATTGTATAACACTATATCCTCCTGCCTTTTATTGCATTTTATCTCACCAACTCTATCTGTGCATCCTGTGCAGAGGTTCTGTAAATAAAAAGAAGATATTTGTTTGTTGGATGAGGCAGTCTGGGGCGGACAAGGATTAGTCAAACATATTCTTCTGCATACTGTCAGAAGAATATTCAGAATACCTGCACATCAAGTAAACCCACAGCGACGGTACAGCACTTAGGAGTCCTGGCATTAACAGGACACTTCTTTGGCTCCTGTGTAAAGCTCAGAAAAGCTCTTGCCAGTTACCGCCTTTAAACGTGAGTATGACATGAATCCTTCACAAAGTGTCATAGTTCAATGCAGAAAAACCAGCAGAGTAGGAAAAGTTTTGGAGCAGTTCTTTAAAAAGTGGTGACAAGGTTACATAGTGGAACAGATAAGCAGGCTGGGACCAGCCATGAGAAGCTACTGTCAGACTCTACATTGGAAAGACAGGGTGTCCGGTGGAGCTTTGACAGTCACTACGAGAACATTTATGGACCCTTGAAAGAGTTATTGTGTGGCTGTCCAGTGTGTGTGTGAGTGTGCGTGGGGTAGTGTCAGTACAGAGCCGTTGCCATGCTGTTAATCGTGGTTAACGTTATTGTTCGTCTGCCCTAAACATCTTGATATGCTCTGAATACAGTGCAGTTATCAGCGGACCCATGTGTTGTGTTTACTGCCACTGCAGAGAAATAAATCTCATTCACATAAGACACTGTCAGGCTTGCTAACGCTACCAGCAGCAAAGTGTGAGAGGCAAAAACTGGGGCTACAGTTAGCCAGTGTTTTGCTTATTTATATTTGGTGTGGCAGCTGCTATGTACCACAGCAACGTACAAAATATACCATAGTCTTGCCTAATACGTCACGGTTAAGGAGGTGCCACAGAATTCGGCTGAACTGAATGTTCAAATCCAAGCAGACACACACGAGCTTATTTTGAGCGACAAAAGCAGTTTTTACACACAATATATTACTTAACATAGAAACATGGGACTCAGCCGCGGTTGCTATGGAGAAGAAACCAGTCAGACGTGCAAATTTAAAAAGCTTCATCATTGAATTTGTGAACAAATCAATAGTTACAACAACAAGTCATAGTTACTGAAATATGGACTGAGAATCTAAAAGTGAACTGATTTAAGCTGCTGATTGTATGGTCAGTTTTCTCAACACCGTAATCTTTAGCTTTCACCTGCTGCTAACGGCGCCGTTTCCATGTATAAAACCTTGTGCTTTTGAGTTGAACCAGATATTTTCTAATGCAGACGTACATCTTTTGTACTGATCATTTAACCAGGAGAGTTTTATGCCCATCCAAGCCACAGAAGCTAAGCCCCTCCCACCAAACCCTCAACTTTGACCGGCAGCAGAAGGAGTCGGTTCCCCTGCGAAACCTCATGTCTCGTAGGGCTCCCTCTCCATGGCATGAGCCTCACCTAGACCCCGGACACTCTCACTGCGACTTGTCTTCTCAAAGTCGCCCCTCCAGCGCTTCGCGGCTGCAGAGCGTCCCAGGCTTCAGAGGCAGCCACGACGCTGTCTAACAGTGGGACGAGAGGCTAGTACACCACACACACCACTGTCCCCCCTCAAAAGTTATTCCCCACCGTTTGTCATCATGCCTCTTTTCCACTCGTCGATACGAGCGCCATGGCATCGAACATAATGAGCCCGAAACTCCGTGTGGAGCCGGGACGTGTTGCTTTGTTCTATACGCCGCTGTAGGCAAAGGAGGTGTTGGAAATTTATTTCAAGTTTCAGGTTTTTCGGCAGGATTCTCTACCATTGAATCAGGCTTTTACCATCTGAAGCGACGCGCACGCGCTTCTGCATTTGTAGAACAGCCAATAGGAACGCGCCCTCTCTCTGACCTGTGATTGGCCAAAGTCTCCCATCACAGGCTAGATTTTCTAAAGCCTGAAAACAAAGCCAAGAGGAAGGGCTGAAGAAAACGTTTTCTATCAGACCACTTGAACTAAAAGATGAACGGTTATTTTTGCCCAAGGACGCCCAAAAAATACTGCCTACACCACCTTTAACTAGTGGACAGGTGAGGAACTGCAGAGTCCTAAGTGTGGGAGGAAGTCTTTGTCACAATGACACATAAACCTCCTACAGGAGATTTTCTGTGGGCTCTAATTGTTACTGCTTGGTGCCATGAATTGCAGAATTCTGGCAAAGCAAATATAAGAATATCAAATAAGAGATTTGTGGGATGAGGGACTGTGTCCCTAAAATTGCTTGACAAATCTTTTTATATAAGGACTGGACATTCTGTATACCATACCAAAACTGTGACACATATTTGCAGTACCTAAAGTACAAGAGTGACTACTTGTATCACATTGTGCTTTATTGTATAAGAGGTTGAGTTGATAAATTTCCTCACATATTCTGTCGCCTTCTCATAAAGCAAACATTCACAGAAGATTTAATGTTGGTTGTACTTCAAGGCTTTTGCATTTCAAAATGTTTGTAGTGGAGTTTGGAGTGACAAGATTATGGATGAATTGTAACAGGTTTATGTAAATCTCAGTAAAGCCTCACTAGACTCTAAAGGGTTTATAAATGGAGAATGTCGTTTGAGTGTCCTCTGTGTTTGAGGTTTACAAAGCAACTTTAACCTTTTCCTTTCTATCTAAATTCATCTTGTATTCAGTAGTTTTAAAACAGCCTATTATGCCTTTCACGTCGATGATGGGAGCATAATGATCTACCTCCTGCTAAAATCCAGATCAATGTGGCATGAATGCATTTCACTGCTCCATTACTGACTCTTTGATTTAGGGCTCAGTCATGTGAGACCGTGCTCCTCTGAGTCATGAACAACATGCTATTGCATTACTCCTATAAACAAAGAAGTGTGGGTTTTTTGTTGTTGTTGTCATTTTCTCCGTTCTCACTGCTTGTAAAAATATGTTTGTCAAAATGAACAGATGGGCAGCATAGCTGTAAATAAATTCAAATGAAAAATGGATAGGGGGGTAATTTTGTATTAGTTAAAATGAATTCATTTGTCTTTGAAAATGGGCTGCTGGTGTGAAACGTGATTGGTGTTAATAAGCTCCCACAAGTTATGCTCTCTGACAAAATATGCAACGTTTTCAATTACCAATTTTATCTGGGTAGCATATGTTGAGCCACATTGGCTTAAAGACCTTAGTTTGTCATAATTTCATTATCAGTCCTAATTAGCAGTTTATTCTGCTGGTGACATCTATCTAATGTTCTTCTAGCTGCATGGGTTTGAGTTTGTGTTTGTGTCTGTGTCTGTCTGCACCTTAGCTCTGAGAGAACCAGAGAAGAAAGTGCTGGAGGGAAGTTTGGTGTTTGCGCTCTCCTTAGCAACAAGGGGCAGGATGTTTAGCATCTTTAAATTCCCAATGTGAAGGCAGCAAACAGCCTAAGGTTTCCTGTTTACACAATAGCTTAGTAACAAAAACACAGTTTTAGCAAAAATATGCATGATTTGGGCTTATTAACTTTATTTTATTTTTCTGTTTGAAATAAAGGGGATTGAACGTTTTGAGCACTCATAAGGCTCAAAGTTTGTTACCAGACATGTAATGAAGGACTAGAGAGACACATAACAGTATTAAAAACACAGGATAAATATTAACATGCCAATGTATAGCATAGCATAAACCTTTATCCAGGAAGATCCAGTGGAGTTTTGTACAATATTTAAAATGTTAAAGGTGCTACAAATACTTAAATTGCTACAGCTCTTACATTTTAATATGCAGGGAGGGACCAGATTATATAAAAAGAAACAGTCTCTTCTTTTTGCAGCTGCATTTTAAAGCTCTAAAGCATCTCTCACAGAGCAACATTTTCAACTCCTCTACTAGGGGGTGACCACGACTCTCAAGGATGGCATTTGCCTTGCTGAGCAAATGCCCTTCAAAGCTGTCAGCAAGCTGAGCCCATCTCTAGTGATCTTGCCGAGTACCTTCAAAAACCTCTCCAATCTGTTTTTATTCAACAGGTTCCAAAATCAGGAAACTTTTAACAAGTAAAACACAATTTTACCACAAAGATAAAAAAACACTTTTTTTGGAAGATTTACTGTAATTAGCATCTGCTTAAAAAGTTAGCTTATTGTCAATAAAGGTACCTAGACATTTGTAGCTGTCCACCAGCTTTATTGATCACGGTGCTGTATGTGTGGAGGCCGAATTGTCAAAAATCAATAATCAAGTCCTTGGTTTTTAAGACATTCAGTTTCAGAGAAAGGTTGTCACACCAGAGGATCATTCAAAATAAGACAGTGTTCATCCTCTAAGTCTGAGAATGACTGAATGATGAGTAAATTTAATGATTAAACTGGTTTCCTGCTGACTACAACAGTTGTTTGTATATAAAACATGAAAGGAGAGTCCACAGCCCTCAGGGACTCAGCTTGTCAAGTCGCCAGTGGCTGGTTTTAGAACGTAAAGCACGTCATCTGTTTCAACAGCCAATCAACTCATAGCAAAGTCAGCTGGTCATGTCAACTTTCTCGTTTTTTTAATGTTTTCGCCGTTTCATCAGTAATATAAATGCAACTGTAGCAACTAACTCATTATCACTATCCTCATTCATATTTTTAGACACTACAAATTATTTCCAGCTACAAAACGCCTGAAAAGCCAGCAGTTAGAACGGAAGTACAGAGAGTCGTTGCTATGGAACGATACAATGTCTTGTCTAGTTGCATTGGCGTAAACTGCAGGTTGCAGAACGTTGCAAGTAGTTGCAAGTTTCAACTCATCTCGTTGCAAATCTTTGGTCTAAACTGGCCTTTTCTATGTTTACTATAAACACTACAACCTGTTAGTAAGAAAATCTACCACCCAGCCAGCTAACTAATGTGGTTGGATTGTGTAAAAGGCTAATAAAAAAAAATCAATAAGCAGAGATGTGCATGGGCCTTTAGACCATCCACATGACTTGCTTATAGGCTCTTCATGCTGCAGCAGAGACATCATAGAATTAAAAATGCTCTGACATTTATCTGGGGACTCAATAGCATCCTGGTTACTCAGGATAACCCACAGACCTCTCTATGGACTTTTCAACTGAAATATTTTATTCTAATGGTATATAGTGGAAAAAGAGACCTCGCTGTGGGTCACTGTGTCTGTTTTTTATGGTGCTGTTAAATGTGCTTTTTCATTGCTGTGAGAACCACAAATGAACTCCTATTTGCCTCTATTGAATTTCATTGGCAGCACAAGTCTCAATGGCAGAGATCTCAAAACCTCAGAAAATACAACCAAAACTATCTTATCAACTGATTGGGATTAAATACTCTTTGTTTACACTATGTTTCCAAACTTAACCCAATTAATTTGCCATAACCATCGGGGCCATAACCAGGTTATGAGTCCAAGTTCCCTCAATGGACCAAAAAAGTGTTTTTGATCTTTCATATTTTACTTACATATTTAACATATTGAAATCTAATTATGTTTTTCTGCATTGTTTTTGCATTTTTGTTGGCCAAAAAGTAGTTACATTTATTGTGTTTGGGCAAAAATATAGTGGAATCAGCCAAAGAAATACCCACCATGTGTTAGGTTTGTTTCATTATATAATGTAACTATCCCTAGGTTGCTAAGAGAACATGACCTCAGTGTCCTCAGTGATAACATTGATCCTCCCTTTGACAAAACCAGGCAGGTTAATCTTAACCTGACTTTAATAAGGGCGGCAGATCAGAAAATGTGTATATGAGTTGATTTGAAACATTCATCATTTGTTGGTTCTTGTTAATATGTGAATGAGAACTTGTTGTTTAGCAGGAATTATACAAGGCTTTGCTTTACACACTGTGATATGGTGGAGATTTTTATGTACAACAAAAATATTATCAAGCAGTTTGCTTCGGCCACAATCTGCCGCCACATGGCAGAGAGTTTTATGTTGGCAGCCCTGTCTTGTTGCTCAGTACTGACACTCAAGAAGCGTGTGGGCTGGGTGTAGATATAAATAAAAATGTCAGATGTAAACATTAACCAAATGAAACATGTCGACCCTCAGAAATGATACAGGAATGCCTTGGGCCAATACAGTCTTACAGAAGTTATTAACTCTCCAAGTTTGATTAAAATTAGACTTGTAAGTAGCTGTTATGGCCTTTCAAAGTTTAAAATACTGAAGTTTAATTTTGTGTCTCATCAGGCAAATCAGTTTAAAGTTCCATTAAGTTATATTTTTGATATTAAATCAAATGACTCTGTGTAAAGTGAAAGGGTTGCTCCTAGTGCCGGACCCACTGAAAATCATCACCCAACACAGCTCTGCACAGATTTTAGTCAACTTTATCTCATTGTTTTGGTTCTCAAGCTGAACGTAAACTGTATGGTTGAGTGTGCGAGGCTCCACACCAACCCTCCCATATAAAGGAAAGCAGCTTAGACAAGCCAAGTGTTCCCTACCTGTCCAGCACCAAAGGGAAGTGGGCCAAAGTAAATGAGTGGCTGGTGAAGAAGGTCAAACATCTTAGCAGTTAAAGAGCCAGAGTCCTCTGTCCTCCCAAGAAAAACAACAGCACCAGTTGTTTCAGTAAATGCCCAAAAAACGACATGTTCAAGTGACAACAGTAGGAATTGTGACTGTTGTCAATTGGGATTAAAGCCCCAGTCTGTAGAGTCAGGGTGGTTGGATGGATCAACAAAACGTCAGATTCAGTAGTTATTTTAGCCTAAACCATAATCTTTTCCTCATTTTTGTGCCTAAACCTAATTGAACCTTTATCATAGCGTTGTCAGATCAGAAAACAAATTCTAACAGTGATGTCCAAAGGCTTTAGAAGGCACCAACAAATGATGTCCTGCGGATAGGGGTGTCATCTGTCATAAAACTTTGATCGATTGTCTGTAGAGTTTGCTGTGGTGGACAGGTGATTCTGACCTGGACTCAACTTACATTTTACAATGATATTCAGATCTTTAAGCCACTTCTGTATGTGTAGAAATGCTACTGCATAAGTAGATGTTGAAAATGTTTGACTTTTCAACACTGTCCCCTCTCTGCCCTCCACCTGATCTGAACTGGGGAGACTGAGATGAGTGGACTGAAAACACATAGATGGCACCAATTTTCATTGGGTTCATCTTATTTTTCTACTAACAAGAAATGACGCCATCAGAATTACTTAGTATTTTATGATTTTACAATCCAGGCAGATTTTAATGGATTGGTATCAGCTAAAATAAAGCTGATCCTTTCATTACAGTACCCAACTGTGTTTTGCCTGTCTGCAAGCATTGCAGCACTGCTCTTCTTTACGACAGCCTACAGTGCAAGCATTTCGCAGCATATGCTAGTGAAAATTAGAGTGTGTGAATATGTATAATCATTTGGGTGCACAGTGTGAGTCTGAATTCTGGAAAGGTTGGAAAAATACATGGATTTGATGAACTCCGACTCTTTCTCATTAGCAAACAGCAGTGTACAAAACGTTTGAGCAGCATCTTCTCACTTTTAGCCGGTACTGACCGTCGTTTTAGTCAGTTAAAATGAAAAAAAGTTGCCAGCAATAGGTCATACTGTATCAGTTGTTGCTAATTAACATTAATTTTGTGAATAAGATGTTGGCAGGATGAAATGAAACCTCTGCAAGCCGGTGTCTATAATCAGCCAAAGATCAACCTCCACTCTGTATAACACCACTGTACAACAGTGAGTGTTTTTGTAGTTCCCAACAACTCCAACAGAGTGATACATCTCCTCTCTAGCGTATTGCGTCACATCCATTTTGTTCATATCATATCAATAATTTAAGCTTATCAACTTAATAGTTTTTAACCAGGGCCTTTGATATTTGGATTAAGTGGCTCATTAAAAAATAAGGTGTGCTAAATTTAGTAGGCTACAGCTGTTCAATGCTTCAGTGTTTCAGATACATATTTAATCTGCACTGCATTTATTCTGCTGCTATGTAAATATAAGCATCGAATCGGACTCGGTTAGGCAGATACCCAATATTTATGGACTCGGATTGAGGCCAAAAACACCTCCCTAATTGTAACACATTACCCCAAACAGTGATGATCAGATTTAGAACTTTGATCCCAATCAGTTTTGCTCTTAAAACAAGAAGACAGTGCAGAAATAAATCCTCCCTCCAGGTTTTTCTACCACTTTGATAAATCAAATGTATTGCAAAGGTAATACAGATTTAAAGTAAAAAATACATCAAAAACTAACCACCTTTAAACCTCATCACCAGGCGGTAACCACGAGAGCAGATTTTAAGGACCAGAATTCACTCTTTTGGGACAAACTGAATACTTGATTCACACATCAAAGCGTCACAAAAGAAATAATACATGAAGCATCAGAATTCAAACTAACATCTCTTGCTGAAATACCTTTTTTAGTAGTCTTTTTCTACTAATCCTTGGCCCCCGAGAGCGTCACATTTTATTCATGTACGTAGAAGAATTCAGATTATGACCTTAATCATACTAATATAATTATATCAATATGTATTCCTTACCCATGCTCTGGATGGAGCGCTTGTAATTGAAATAAGATCAGAGCACCGATAGCCATGTAATGTGAATGTATTCATTAAAACATCCACCTGTATTAAACATTGCAAGCCCAGGAGTCAAGTACATCTACTGCACATGTAAAATTTATTGGGGAAAAAATTCAGAGCCGTCCTTTCATCACCGTATCATCAAAATTAAATCAATGTGGATACTTCCTCTCCACAGTGCCAACTTTGGTGAAGTTTCTGATGCAGTAAAGGTGGTTTAGTTGATAGGTATTTATCGAAGAAAACTGTATGTTCTCACACTGATGCCTTAATCAGGAGCCTGTATCAGAGGCTCTGCTTCAAATACTGTACACAAACCTGCTGTGAGAGGAGAAGGCAGTCCAGATGGCTGCATCAATTTAAACACTGCAAATCGGTGCGACTGTAAAGATTTAAGCTGCTGTTTTTGTCGGACGGGTGCTTATCAAGACCAGTTGTGATCAGAGTGAAAGTAAGTCTCCATGTAAAAGCTGCTACGTGAGGGATTTTTGAGAAACTTCAAAACCAACCGCACAAACAAGACCACATTTTGGAAACTGGTGATTAAATGTTGCAAGAAGTCAGTCTAACATTATAATATTCAATAATTCACTCAGTATTCTAGTGTTGAAACGATTCTTCAATTTATTGATTAGCTGACTGACAGGAAATTAAGTCATTGCTCAATTCAAAATGGCAAACAAATAGCTGGTTTCAGATGTTGAAAGGTGACGATTTCTTGCTTTTCTCTGTATTAGATCACTGTAAATAAAATATCTTCTCATTTTGGACTGTCAAAAGAAGATGTCACCTTTGGCTCTGGGAAATAATGATGGGTATTTTTCACTTCTTTCTGACATATTTTCCTTTATAGACAAAACAATTAATTGAATAATTGGAAAATTAATAATATTCTCAGTTGCGTTTTTTACATTATGTAGCGCCTTGCTGACATGCACCTTATTACATAAATGTGATGGCAATATTGCATGTCGATCTCATGTCTGAATAACTCTCTCTCTCTCTAACTGAAATACTTTCACCTAAAGTCACTTACTTTGTTGGACTTAGTAACATTTCTGTTTAACTTCTTAAAGTCTGAATTGAATGTGTCATATTAATGTGAAGGGCTGCAGAAGCACAAGGTCAAATATGCATATGAGAGAAATATGAGAGAAATTGAAACAGCATTCTGTTCACCAGATCAAGATTACTGCAATCAAAAACTTTTATATACAGCATGTGAGCAAATAGGAATTAAATGAGAGTCACAACCTAAAGTGTTGTCATTCTGCGCTCGTGCACTGTTGGACTTTATAAAATAGGCCACAGAATTTGAATAAACGATGAAAGGGATGAGAAATATTATTAGGTAATTTCTCTGTGAACACACACACAGAAGGGTGTTATGGGTAACCGTAGGCCACACACTCCTCCCAGGCGTTGTGTGGATTTGCATGTCAAGCAAGCTGATTGGTTGATCCAACTCCTGTTGGAAATGTTATAGGTTTTATGCGCAAGTATACAAAAAACAGCCACACACAGCCTCGCGCTCACACTGGTCATTACATAAGGCTTCAACAACAAAATAAGTTTCAGCTGATGCTCGTCTTCCTTCAAATCCCTTTTACCATTGTCCTCTCGCTGCCTCTCGCACATCAGATGGCAAAAATCGTGCAAGCAAGTGGCTCTTTCCATTATAGTCCTGTCTTGTCTGAATAAAGTGTTTAATAACATTTTAACAGACACCTATGTCTAATTTGACAAAAACCATTAACTTTAACTGATGGATGAATTCATAGCAAAGTTCTATCAATTCATTAATATAATTCTGCCATATAAATTTTAAGGCAAGCTGTATAATTAGTGGAAATGAATTTTTCTGCGGTTGATAATTTCTTGTAGTTTTTAGGAGGACTTGGTTTGACGTAGATGTACTGTATGTCTGCAGAATGTAAACTGCACTCATGTTGTGGATCCCCTCCCCTCCAATGAGCTTAAGAATCTGACCTCAAAATGTTAATCATCAATTCCCGCAGTCCCCTTTTCATCCTTCACCCTTCTCACCGCAGCCAATCTTTATTAGAGAATACACTGTGGGGCGTAATAAAGGTCCGTTGTGAGTGACAGTGACCCAAAGACCCTTAATTTGCAAGCTGCTGAAATCCCCCAGCTGTGTTAGATAGTGAACAGAAACCTGCGTCAGTGAATGGAGTCCCACATCAGTGCTTTTTATTTCTGCCTTGCCCTACTTCTAGCTCAAGAGCTCATTAAATAAGAGCCTGTGTTAAAGCTGGAAATAGAAAGAAAAGTTGGGGGGAAAACAATAATCGTGTATCTAACCATGTAAATCTTACTGCTTCTGAGTGGCTGTAGAGAGCGCGTGAGTGTGTGTATGATGGATGTTTACCATAGATGCATTTGAAAATCCTTACAGATGTGCATTATAAATTTTTTACTCTCTCACTATCATTCAGTGCCACTGAAGGCAAACATGCTGTGGTTCTTCAGAAAAAAATTCAAATAAAGAAAAAACTGAATTCACACTGGCTTTGGACTCCAAAGAGTGTAGATTGCCTCCCAGAGCAGCTGAACTCTGCAATGGTCCCAACTGACTGTTATTTAACTCGTATATTAAAAACCTAACATCTTTAGTGGAGGTGATAATTAGAAATAGCACAATTTCGTATGTTTAATGGGAAATCCACACTTTGTTTCTCTGAAATGTTCAAAAAGACCATGTGGACCAAAACTGTTTTTCTCATTAAAATTAGATTAACTCAGAGTTGTAGAGAGCCAACCATATCTCCTAGAAATTAAGTTCATATACAACAGCAAACACATTTTAAAGGTACAGTTTAACATAATGAGGAAATGTTAATTAACGTATCTGTCAAGTCACAAAAATGTTGATTCTGAATGTATCAGTAAAATGTTCATTTACAACAATTTCATGTTTAAAATATCTGATCTTGCAATACAGTATCCGCTGGTAGTCACTATTATCTTTTTCATGGTTATGTTTAGGCACTGGCAGAACTTGGTTATGGTTAGGGAATGATCATGGTCACAAAACACAACGTGATTATCATGACATATCATAACATTTAACCAAAACCACGATCTTTCCCCGACCTTAACCAAAATGCTAGTAATATTTTAGTAGTATAGTAATATTTAAATGTAATTTCTAGGAGAGAGGGTTGAGTGGACCAGCAGATGAATGTAAACACCATAATCCCAGTTCGATTCCAATTGGGGGGCTGTTGTCACATATTATTCCTCTTTCTCCCCGTGTTTCTGTCACTCTCCACAGTCAACTGTCTAATAGAGGTAAAATGTGACTGAACCAAAATAATTTACCCAAACTGTAACCAAGTAGGTGTAGTGGAAATTTTGTTATTGGCATTATTTGTAGAAATGTTATGAAAAATCTATCCACTTTTTGTAGGGTATAATGTACAAATATATTATTTATATTAATATGTATAAAAGTGTTCCAATTTCATCAATTTGATTGCCATCAGACATTTCTGTACTAGTGTTGTGGTTGAATCTCTTGTGATGCTTTCACACCTAAGTGTTTGGTTCGGTTCCATCAAATTTGGTTTGGTACAGTATCATCATTTAAACAACTGGACCGGATCCGCTTAAAAAAAGGAGGGTCTCCATTTGCTTAAAATCAAACTCTGGTGCGGTGTGTTGTTTGTGGTGCGAAAGCGAAGCAGGCTAACTACTGGACTGTGTGATTTAACATGAATTTAAAAGCGTAAATATTATTAAATTAATGTGCTTATTGTGTGAACTGCAAAGAAAACAACGTCCAAAAAGATCTGTTTGAGCAACCTATATAATTATGTAAGATCATTTGGTAAACATGCTAACGTGTCAGCATATGAGTGCAGGGATGGTCCCTGATACAGTACGAGAGTGATAAAAGAGCAGATCCTCATTAAAAAGCGAGTGAGAAAGTAACTATTCCTCCAGTAATATTACAGTACAAGACACCCCTTTTTCACCCTGTTTCTCCCTGCTTGTCATTATTCATCATATATCCAGTTCAGTCCAGTTGCAGTCAGGACTAATAATGTTGATATAATAGAACAGTTACATCTTTATGACTCCAGAGGAGTCAAATAAACACGTAAGGTGCAGTTATTTGATACATAACTTGCTGTGAGTCAATGGTAATTGATTTTCCCACATGGGTCAATGTAGCGCTCAGTGAATGAATTAGTTACAGCTCTTGCTTTGTTTGTAATGAGTCTGTGTGAATATGAAACACAAAGCAACAATTTATCATTTCTTGAGTGTGAAAGTTCATCATTGTCTTTTATTGTCCATCTCCCTCCTAAACTCCAGGAGGAAAAGGTAGATGTTTGAACTTATTTTCTATTCTTGTTTTAACTTTTTCTATTGTTGTTTTAACTTATGTTCTATTAATGAATTGTTTTTTCTCATTAACTTATTATAAATTGTATCACTTATCCTCAGACTTGGTGTTGTGTCCGTATTGTCTTGTGTGCTAAATGTATTTCCCATTGCTGCATACCAAATCGCCCTCACTGGGGGACAAATAAAGTGATTGATTGATTGGTTGACTTTTTCCTTTGGTCAGGACCATGTGATCTAAACTACAGGTGTAAAAGTGACCTTAAAAGGAACAGCTCGCTTATTCGCTTATTCGCTTTCTTGCCTGCAGTTAGATGAGAAGATTGATACCACTCTCACACCTGTACTTTAAATATGTAGCTACAGCCGGTTGGCTTAGCTCAGCATAAAGACTGGAAACAGAGGGAAACAGCAAGCCTGGCTCTGTCCAAAGATAACAAAATCCACCTATCAGCTCCTCTAAAGCTCACTAATTAACACGTTATATCTCGTTAATGTCGAAAATGAAACTCCAGTTATATTTATGAATGCTGGATTGTAGCCTTATATTTACCAGAGAGATGTGAGAGTGGTATCAATCTTCTCACTAACTCTCTGCAAAAAAACAAAAAAAATAAGCATATTCTCCCAAATGTAGAACTGTTTCTTTAAACTGGGTTGTTTGGAGGCTCAGGTTGCTTTGCTCTGCAACTTCTGTTGATCTTTGAATCACAGTTTTTGACAAGAGTTTTTTGTTTTTCTGTTTTTCCTCACCGGCATGCAGTTTAACAAACAAACAGAGAAAGCCACAACAAATCTGCACATATTTTTATGCACCACCATGTCTGACTGTTTCTGTTTAGGATGGGTTTGACTTTTTGTTAGCGCACTGACAGGTTTCCGTCTCTTTGTGTTTCCTCTGCAGCTGGGAGGATGTGGCATACTGGGGGTGGGAGTGTGGCTCTCAGTGACCCAGGGAAACTTTGCCACCCTGTCATCATCCCTTCCCTCCCTGTCGGCAGCCAACCTGCTCATCGCGGTGGGGACCATCATCATGGTGATTGGCTGTCTGGGCTGTGTGGGAGCTGTCAAAGAGAGCCGTCCTCTGCTGCTGACGGTAAGTCATGTGCCAGGATGGTTTTGGATACTTTTGCTGACTTGCGTTGATGTGATGATTCCACATCACATTTTGTTGCTGTTGGCCTGACAAATAACATCACTAACTTTTCTCAAAGTAATAAGCTTTGACATTCTCATACAGCACAAGTTTCTGTTTGTAGTCTCTATCACCGATTGATGGGACACGCTGGTGATTCAACTTGTATCTATTTCATGAAAGCTGTCACATTTACTGCTGTGAACAGCTGCTGTCTGTGTGAGCTTCACTACAGAAAATATCTTGTACACAAGAAGTCTTTCATTTTGCATTTGAAGATTGTGTGTGATAAACATAAGCAGTACTGCACAGTTATGATTCATCAATCAATCAATCACCATTTATAGAGAAAGGAAAGATTGTACAGAACAGACGGAAACTAAAAACTAAGAAAGAAGCACATTGAGGTTGTTAGATGTGTTGCTATACTATGTTAAAGGTGGCAATGTAAAGTTTTTTATATCTGACTGATGACCGCTGCATTTTAGTGGCTAATGCTAATGTTAGCATCACAGACTGACGGGACAGTTTGCTTCACAGCCGCAAATCCTGAGGGTCAGATTCAGAATATTTAAGCTTAAAACAATAACATGATATGTTTCTAAATTTAATTGGGGCATTCAGACTGCTAACCACAATCCACCAGCTGTCAGTTTACGCTCAGCTACAGAACTAGTTGCCAACTGCCAAGTTGTTTATCCACCACTGGAAAAGACTCTCTGCCCCTTCAGAGAGAAACCACCTTTGACCGAGCTTGAAGAGTACAGACACAGCCTTCAGCTTGTTAAGACATTGTTGTATATAATAGCCTGCCTATAGCTCGTTGAGACATTGTTAATAATGTAAATGATGGCGTAAAGGCTACACTAGCACAGGCTACACATAATCAAAAATGACACAAAACCCAAAAGGTGACCTGACCTGCAAACAATTGGTAAATTGTGGAAATTCCAACTGACACAACTTCAGTACTGTGCACCTAAAATATTACACAAACAGCTAAATCCATGCAAACCAGACACAATGCAATATAACCTCCATAACATAAACAACTTGTACATGTTCATACAACTACAGCAGCTATTCTGCAGACTGCTATTTTCGCCTCTCCTTCATGGCAATAAAAGGTGTTAAGGGTAAGTCAAAAGGGACCCCAGACAGTAGAACACAAAACACTGGCGTATGGAAAGTCACAGCAGTTTATTGTAGCAAGATAGTGGTTTGGGAAGGAGGCTGGAGACGGAGAGGCAGGCTAGGCAGTTGAACCAGGAAATAACCCCGTATATAGGGAAGCGAAGACAGGCAGAGCAGGCGGTGGGAATCTGGGAGGGAGGACTGGCTGAGCTGGCTGGCGGCTGGGTAGTGGCAGTGTCTACAATCCAAGAGAACAGAAGTCAAAAAACAAACAAACTCACAAAACGTATTCAGACAAGAAACGTGAGAGCGCTGGCCTTGACGCATTACCGCACTGGCAAACGGAACAATCGGACAGTAGAGCCGGGTATATAAGTGCTGCAGGGATGATTAGGTGATGAGCCACAGCCGAGCAGGAATCTCACAGCCACGCAGACACAGACAGAAAACCAGGAACACAGGGGAGAGGGACAACAAGAGGAAGGGTGAGGGACACAGCCCTAGCCATAAAAAAAGAGGCATTAATGATGTATTGCTATTTCCTGCTGCACTTGTTGCCACAATGGTACTTTTGTGAAATTGTTTTTCACAGAAAACCCTCCAAATCCTCATCTCCATCAATGCTGGCCAAGTTGTCTTAAAAAAGCCTGGAAGCTTATATTTGCAGCAATACTACCTTTCCCCGGTTATGTTACTTTAATGACACTGCTAACATACTACACGTTGAATGCTGTTTTTATACATGTTAAAATGGCGTTATGCAGACCTTCTGACATTTTCCACACGTATGCAATCCAGAGGCACTAATGTTTTACTAATTTGAAGAAACTCAGTGAAAAATGAGCAAAACACAGCCGTAACAGTAACAGAATACAATTACAGCAGCTATTATGTAACAAAGAAAAACAATTTAATCTTTCTGTTAAAATGAAAATTATATTTTTAATAGTGAACTCCTGGCTTCCCCGAGCTTCTGGAAGAAAACTCCACAGCAGTTTATGGGCCATATGGGGGTCTAGCCTTGTTGTCAGGGGCACTGCTCCCCCTTAGATCCACCACCAGAACCCCAACAGACATGGTTGCTGTTTTTTATTCAGTTTAATGTCTGGAGATATTTTTTAGCAGCTTCAGTAATCTCAGTAGACCCCTGCTTGTTTGTTTGGGGGTTTAACAGCTGTTGTCAGTCATGTTGAAATACTGACAGTACTGTTGTAATCACAGGAAAGAGCAGTGCAACACACCTTGACTATGACCGCTTTTCAACCACAATGGGGTCAAAGAAATGTCTATCTTCTATAATGAAAGAATCTCACTTATATATCACTTATGAACCTTTTGTCATTAGATAGAGTACTAGAGAAGGCTTGTAAGTGATTAAGTGGAATCATAAAAAGAGTAGATGCTGTACAGTCTGTCACAGCAGTGATTTACATGAAATTCTGATATTTTTAAACTGTTTTATTTTTCTTGTACGATTGTATTTCAAGTCATCTACTCTCCTCAGTTTCAGTCAAAACTGCATTTGAATTTTGTGTGCTGGTTAAAAAAAAGCAGCAGTAGAAATGTTCAAATTTATCAAAAAGCTACAAACACAATGTGGTTGCCAACAGTTTCAAAGCACACTGAAGAAGTACAAATATTAGCCACAATTAAGGACTGTAAATGGTGCACCAACCTTTCCTTGTTTTGGTCAATATTGTAAAGTATTCCAACTAATATAAATAAAACTAATGTGCACAGCAGTCAAAGATATAGTAAAAGAAAAAAATAACGCCAACATGATGTGTTGAAAGAGCTGTGTGCCATGATGAATTTTGAAAGGGTAAGAGTTTACAGCAGGAGTGTCTGACACTTGACTGACCTGCCATTGGGAAAAGAGATATATACTCACTAATGTGCAAATCAGAGCAAGTGTGTGACAGCAAATATCGAACAAGTATTTTGATAAACAAACAAGCTCACGTTGTCATCAAGCACTGACACTGCACAGCATTTATCAGAGAGAATAATTCTGTGAGGGGGAAAAAAAATAGCATTAATCATTAGAAAAATGGCACAGCAGGAGTAAGCAATTATGAGCTCAGTGGGAATAAGAGTGTCGATCATTAGCATGATCCATGACATTTTCCCCACAGTGACCAGATGAATTCCTGCGCTGTGTCAATATAATGAGACCAAGCGAATTATAAATCAGCTTTAATGAGTGACAGCAGCCCGTTCTTCATGGAGATTAGAAAATACTTTTTGCCCTTCAAATTTCAGGGCTAATTAGCATGTTGATCACTGATGAGGGACATGGTAATGCAACATCGCTGTGAGATTTTTGAGGAATTACTGATGCGTTCTGTGCTGGCAGAAGTATTATTGCCTTTTGTGTCCCTTGTAATTTGTAGCATCAGACATCAGAATTACTGGTTTGCAGTTTTCAAAATATGCTTTTGCAATTCTATGATCTGGATGACTTCAAAGACAGCTAGCTTTTAGCTTTTATATGAATGTAAAACTTCATACAAACTGCAGTATTGCAGCAGCCTTTGGACAAAGTTACTAAAAAGGAATGAGGGTTGTAATATTAGCGTGGAAACTTATCACTCAAAAAAGGAGCCTTTAAAGGCCCCGAAGACCTATTTTCTAGCAGCTTTATACTATGAGCGATGAAAACACTATTTTCTGCCAAAGTTAGTACAACAGAATTGCGAAAGGATGTAAGGAGGCATTTCAGGTGTCCATGGTTCTGGAAGTAAAACTCTGCATAGACAATATTAGGTGACTGTTGGAGCTCTTTCAAGGCTCAGACAGAAATGAAACTCTGCCGCTTGAATCGTCAACACAGCAGATGATCAACTGCATTACAAAATATCTGGTTCTTTGATGGTTCTTTGACAAAAAGGTACAAGCCTGCCAGCTTAAGGAGAAAAGTCAGATTTGACTCCCATGCTGCACTTTGGTCAGTAACATCTAATCACTGATCATAAAACTCGGTTGCGTGTGCTGCTAACATCGAGCAAAAGCTAAAATTTACAATGTGTATAGTTACCTGATTAAATATCCAGTTCAGTTTCAGATTCATTTGTAATTTGCAGCAACTCTGATTTGTGCCTCTGATGGGCTTCTTCTCCATAGCAGCAGAAGCTTACTGGAGTTCTGTCATCACACTGAGGTTGACAGGCAACCAGCGGAGACCTCAGGAAGTCACTGCGCCAGGCTATAGAAATAGTGCAGCACGTAACCCCCGTAAAACCTCAACTTGTCGTTTTCACACTTTTGTACAGATAAAACAAAAGAGATATAACATGTTAGTTAGTGAGCTTTAGAGGTGCTGGAAGGCGGAGTTTGTTACCTTTGGACAAAGCCAGGCTAGCTGTTTCTGCCTGTTTACAGTCTTTATGCTAAGCTAAGCTAACTGGCTGCTGGCTCCAGCTTCATATTTAACGGACAGATATTTAACTCTCAGCAAAAAAGCAAATAAGCGTATTGACCAAAATGTCAAACTATTCTTCAGTTCTTTAAAATGGGAATTTACAGTGGACGAGAAAATACATCCTCCTTACACTTTACTACTCAATTTCACTGGTTTGAAGTGGGAGGGGCTCTGTTTGAAAATGTTGATGTCACCAATCAGAATTTAGCCATAGAGGAATCAGAATCAGATGACAGTTCATGACAACTGTTTGCTTTTGTTGCCAGGGAGACACCACCGTCAACCACAGATTTTTGTTTCTTATCTGTAGCTTTGATTGTTGTGTTTTAGTCACAAATACATGTTACAGAGATACACTTTTTTATTTAAAATCAAGTCTTTCAGGTGCTTTAAAGAAAGCAGTATTTTCATCATTTTAGTGATTTCATGACATAAAACCAGATTTTGCAACAAAATCCAATACCCTGCCCTTTGAAGTTGAAAATAAGAGCCATTTGGGGCCACTGAATTTCTCCAGAAATTCAATTTTCATCAGGGTAATTGGTAATTAAAGTCATGTTTCACACTAGTGAGTTCGGACAGTCAATACCAGTGCAAGTCAAAGGGTGTGGAGGAGGTGTGGTGGGTCTGTGACCTAATCTGCCCTCAAATTAGTTAGAAAGGTGAGGCCACTGTGGTGGAAATGGAAGCAAATTGTTTACACTAAGCGGCTTTACACGGGTCTGAGATATAGAACCTGAAAAGATGATTAGACCCACCACATGAAAAGAACAAAGCTATCACCACAAAGGCTTCCCTCCATATACGCTCAAGGCAGCAAGATCCCAAAAGGTATTGATTTTGGAGGCGCTGATGAACTGTGCACCTGACATGGCTGATTCACCAGTCTTACTGGTCCGTCAACACACAAAGAGCCACTGTAGCTTTAATACTGAGTGGAAATCACAGCAAGGATGAAATGGAAGAAGGAGTAAATCCCAGTGCCTGAACTTTGATTATAGTTCTCATCCTGAAGCCTTGCAAAGGCATCAATCTCTGCTAAACAGGGATATCAGCACTGCTGGCCGAACAAGACATAACATAAATAACATGCATGGGTATATGCAAGGGGGCCTCTGGAGTGTGTTATATAAATTTTTATAATGCTCGCAATCTGCATTTAGACTTTAGTAGCCAATAAAAGCCAGTGTTCTTCAGATGTAAAGTCTACTTAAATGTAGAGTAAATATTACAACATAAATCCTAACTCTCTAATGACTAATTGCAACACTGTTTTCTGTGCTGTGAACTGCTCTACTGCAATAAAACAAGCTGCAAACATGAAAATACTTAAAGAAAAACTTAACCCTGAGGAGCTCTATTCTGGTCCTCGAGAGTCAGTGTCCTGCAGGTTTTTGTTCCCTCCTGAAGGCGTCCATTAGATACAGACCAGCTGTGGCTCATTGACTCTCACAGTACAAACACTGTAATGGAACAAAAACCTGCAGGAATCCGGCCCACCGCAACTGGAATTGAGAGGTCTTAAAGGACCACTTTACTGAATATATCTGGTTGGGGCCCCTTGTGACGTTTCAGATGTCTGAGTTGAACTTTTCAGTTTGAGGCCCAAAGAGGTAAAATAATCCAATACTTCACAAATACAGAAAAGATGAGAGAAAAATAAAAACAAAATATAAAAATTTGTTTTGCAGAACTTTGAGTTTTCTTCTTTCCTCATCAATCATCTCATGACCTCTCAGATTTATCTTGTGACCCTTTGGAGGGGGCCCAGCCACTAGTTTGGGAACCACTGGTTTAACTGTATATTAATTAGTTAAAAGTAGCTCAGCCTTAACCTGTTGCTGCTTACGCATTGATCCATCAGTATTAATAATCTAACAATTATATAATAATATATATGAGTCGCAGGGACCAATTCTTCTGCAAAATAAGTACTTTTACTTTTGATACGTTAACTACATTTTGCTGATAGTACTTGATAATAAGTACTATTACGTAAGTAGAGTTTTGAATGAAGAACTTTTACTTGTAATGGAGTATTTTATGTGTTTATTGTGGTATTGGTACTTTTACTTAATTAAAGGGGCCGAGTTCTTCTTCCACCACTACATAGCGATAAGTTTGAAAATCCTAAGAATCTCTGAACATAAGAATGTTGTTTGACATCAGTTTAGTGAGCTGTAAAGCTTTTTGCTCGATAGAAAACCTGTTTATAGCCCTACTTTGTTTCCTTTTATTCTGATCTCCTATAAATCTTTCCTGTATGCTGCTGGAAGCCACTGCTGCAAACAGAATAACGTATTTCAGTTTGAATAATGACAATCCAGGAAAAACATATCGAGCCTGCTTTGGTCCTTTTGTAATGGGATCTGAGTCTTTGTTTATAATAATTTATCACAGTGAGACACAGAGCACACCAGCACAAAAAAAACAACAACCCTACTTCAATTTTAGATTCTAGTGGAGATATCCTGCATCCATGTACATTTACATAAACTCCCAATGATTAAAACAGAAGAGCCTTTTTTACTCAGTGAATAAGATATGTTTTGAATCAGCTGTTTAAATTCTTTGTTATTGTTATTAACATGACTGTAAATTTGAATCTTTCCTTTTAAATGAACTATGTTTCATCAAGGAAGCAACAGCTTCAGAACGATTCCTCTGCACTTGACTTAATTGGCACACTGTTATTGCTTTTATCAGCATCAGCCTTTCTGCACTGTTCACAAATGGATTCATCATTTACAGTTCATTTCTGCAACCCATTTGTTAATAGCAACCCATTCAATGCAGCAGTTTGAAATTCCTCAAGCTAATTCAATAGCTTTCTCGTAGTATGTTATAAAAGCAAAATGCAGTCTTCTGCAATCAAATGATCTCATTGAGTCTGGCTATCGCCTGTGGTCTAAAGAAGAGGAGTTAAATTTCTTATTAAGAGCAGATTAATGGGGAAATATACAGAGCCACAGGGGATGGGTCTGTTTGTTTTCAGTTTCTCATTCTTAACGATGTCCCTTTGCTCTCTGGTGTGATTTCATGGTCTCGAAGAAACACCCAAGAACGCAGTAGAGCAAAGAGCCATTTAGAGGCAGGGAGTGAAATGGTAAAAAGGAGAGAAATAATATGAATGTTTTTCTCTAGCTGACTGTGTTAAGGTGAAAGCTTAAACATTTAGGACTCCCAAATGCTGTGCTTATAAGCCATCAGAGATGGCAGAGAACAAAATATCCTATCGCAACTTAAAATCAAATTACTATGAAAAATGTCTCCAGCTGCAGCAGGCAGCTGTTTTCAGCAAAAATGTTCTTGCAGCTGAAGGCTCGAAAGATATTTTTAAGGAGTTTGGTGGTGATCAACCAGGTGATCATTTTTTTCAAGTGGCTGGAAACATGGCTCCAAATAAAGGCTAATGTTAGCTGGACGCCTGCTGTCGACATCTGAATTTTTCAGCAATTCAAATAGTTCAGGTGTTGTGTCCAGTGACAGTTTTCCTGGTTGGAAAGTCCACAGGGCCGATCAGAAGTTTGTAGGCACGATTAAGAACGGGGGTGTCATCCTCCTTCGGCAAAGCCAGAAAAATAGAGACACAAAAATGGCCCCAAAAATGGCCACAATAGTGTTGAATAGATAGACACAACTACACAAGTTGTTGTTAGTAGACGTTCAGAGGTAACTCTTAAAATGAGTTCATTTATCTGTCAACATGACAGACATTATGTTAACTGTTCCTAGCCACCACTACTGACAGCTCCTTCTGTGTCGACTTTGACAAGACTGATACTTAACTAATGCTTGTTAATGGCAAAATAATCCCCCCACAGAAATTGGCTAGCATGTATGTCAGACTGTAAAAATGAGGTGATAATGCAATGGCAGTCCAGTTTGATTATCAGGCTACTCTGCTGAATGTGTAAATAATTGCCATTTGTTAGCAATTGT
The DNA here is from genome assembly GCA_005408345.1 of Macquaria australasica. NCBI lineage: Eukaryota > Metazoa > Chordata > Actinopteri > Centrarchiformes > Percichthyidae > Macquaria > Macquaria australasica. The sequence goes on from SEMN01000634.1 coordinate 84,002, forward strand.
TTGCTAGCACATTTCCATAAGAACTCAACTGAGTGATAATTTGTCAGGGCTGTGTGTCTGTCACATGGATTCATGGTCTGTCTGCTCGTTTTGGACTTCCTCTGCCTTTTAGGGTGCCAAGGATCGATTCATGCAACTCTAAGCAGGAAGAACATAATCCAGTAGCAAGGTTCAAGTACCCCGTGGCAACATGAATCTGCTCTAGTACTCTTGACCAGGCGCTGAATCTAAATTTCAAGCGGTGAAGTTGCACAGTTGACCCTTCACTCTCTTAACGCTGAAGAGGGAAAACATTTTTCTTAAAAGATCAATAGTAGGTCAAGAAATCTAAAACGAGACAAAATGGCGCAGATTCAAACTTGACTTTTGCCATTAAATCTGCCTCTGTCTTTCTCATTCCATATTTTCTTATTTCTAACTATTGTTTTGGTTGCAGAACTGTGGTGCATAATAAAAGTCAAATATTGTGACTGTCTGGGGTAAAACCTATTTTCAAAATGTCAAATATTCAGAGTAAGTTAAAATTGTAGTGTTTCTTCACTTGACTGAATCAAATTTTGACATTATCCACTGGCTTGTTAAAAGGATTTTATCAGCCTGAAAAGCTTGCATTTTCTGAATCCACAGTGGAGAATATTTCTTCAGTTAAAATAAACACCTAAAAATTCCCCCCAAATTGAAGTTACCTGGAATTTTACACAACACAGTTCAGAGTATACAGTTCAGACAATAAAGCCTGACAGAACAATAGAATTTGATTTCAGACGGTTATTTGAGAGCACCTCTTAAAACAAGTGCGAGTGAGTCAAACACACCATGGGCTGTATTCTGTTACCTTGTCGGTCTCTCACCTTCCAGTGTTGCCAAGCTTAGTGATTCATTCATGCAGGTGCTGCCAAAAAGACCTCGGGGGCAACTGACAGCCCTGCTCGATGCCAGTCTTGTGAACTAGCAACACTTACATCCACTGTCAAGCAAGCGTCTGGAATACACAGAGGACGTGTAGCCATGATGTCTTTAAAAAACAAGATATCTACTTTTGACCCTCTGAGATGGCCTCATGCTTTCTCTGCCTCGCTCTCAAAAAAACAACACAGCCGTGCTAGCAGCTCTGTGAGGCTGTACTCACAGGCACTCGCAGGTTTCCTGTACCTGTGTACTTGTCCTATCTAATAAAGGTGAAATTGTACCAAATTGCCAAATTACCACCCAATTGCCGCAATTTGCTTAATAAATCATATTCCTTCTCTGAGTCATAACTCAGTCAAATCTGAACACACAGACATGATACACAGAACTTCACTGAGAATCATCACGTTTTTACGTTATCTTCAGTATCTCAGTAATCCAGTGACTGTTATCTGTACATCCATAGGTACACTGCAAACGTCAACTGCTAATAGCCAATTCGGCATACTTTTAATGGTTACAGTTTGCTAAAATGTAAACAAATATAGGCTAAAGAAATGGGGCTTAATGTTGCAGTTGTAGTAACGGACTCCATGGCAACCAAAGCCCCCAAATTATGCAAACTGTCAAAAGTTAAGTTGAGCATGATTATCCCCCAAATCCAAGTAAGGCAAAGGATAATTAAAGGAGTGACAAAATCCATTAATACTAATGTTTTTCAATCAATATTTTCACTAAGGCTCAGAATGTCCTATAAACATGGTGGATTGCAGTAGTAGCAGCTTCAACCTCTCCGCACCGTTGATATCTGAACCAAATGTAATGGCAATCCATCTGGAAGTTGCTGAGATATTTCAGTCTGGACTAAAGTGGTGGACCGACTGACCAAACGACATTGCCATCCCTAGAGCCCATGCCGCTAGCGTAGCTAAAAAAAAGTTTACCAGTATTGTGCAGCACGGCATTGATGTGTGAGGATGTATTCGTCCACAGGCATCAGCTGATAATCTAGTGCCATTTCAACAAGATCTTTTTGTGACCCTCCGCAACGTTGTCTCATTGTCTCTCAAAATATGTCACCCCTCCCTGGTTCAGACAGTCACTCCCATGTGTGAGAGACAGAGCCATGTCCTAGCAGAGTAGTTGATGGATGAGCTCGTAACTGTTTCAGGCACTCACATGGGCTCACAGGAAGAAGATATATCACCCCATCAAGCAGCTCATCCCGGCCGCCATAGAAAGGAGGGGGTGGGTGGGGACTGACGAGGAATAAAATGTGGCTCCTTTAACAAATTCAAAAGTGGATAGAGGAAAACTGTATATCACCTCTCCCAGTCTGTCCTACTTGCTATGATTGTTCCACCTCCTCCTCTCTCTCTGCTCTCTTGACCTGTCAGTTAGAAATATGGAGGCTGAACAATCTACAGCTCTTCGATCGGCCTCACTTCGCCAACTCCTTCTACTTGACAGTCTATGGCCATTTCTTTCTTTCTTTTCTTACTTTTTCCTTTCACTCCCTCACACGCCTTTTCCATTCTCTTCAGTTTATACTACATTCAGTCTTCAGAGACAGATGCCTATTATCTCCCTTGTGGTCTTGTCCTCCTCGCTGATAAATGGTAGTGTGAAATAACTCAGCTGTCTTCTCTCTTCCCTTTGTGTCTTCCACAGTTCTTCATCCTCCTCCTGCTCATCTTCTTCCTGGAGATTCTGTCCATCATGCTTTTCTTCATCTACCAAGACGAGGTAAGACACCTTGATTGCTCTCGTCACGTTATATCCTATGATTTTCTCCAGCTGAACAAGATAATGAGTGGCTATGGAATACCCCTCCATATGTCATGCAGATTGGTGATGTTTCAGATAGAAGCTGACATGCAAAAGGGTATGTCTCAGCAGCGAGGTTGTTTTGAAGTCCAGTGAAGATGTTTGTTGGTTAAGAAAAGAGCATGTCAGCTGACATTCTGTTTAAATGAAGGTTTAATGAAACTGCTGGAGATTTTTTTTTTCTGAAATGATTTTACTTTGGTTGATGCACAAACATCCTTAGGGAGACATCTCTGGGCTATGACCGGAAAAAAAAAATACAGTCCACAATTTCCTTTCCTCGTTAATACATCTCAATTTATCTCATCTCATCCATTTTGGATGATTTCCCCCTGTAAATAAACAAGTCAGGCAAGAGTAAAGAAGCGGATGAGCTATCCCTCTCCTAATTTGAATTTGTAATCCCTTCACATTTTCAGCAAAGGTTTTAATAATGCATTGAAAGGGCATGTTAAATTACATCCATCTTAATCTTAATTAAGGGTTTGAGGGCTGGATTTTGGATTTGTTGTGAAATTTTAACAATAAGTATAACATATTATTGTTACACGGCATTGCAGATATTAAACCCTAAAGGCTCGTGTGTACGCAGCAACAATGTGTCTTCTATTCTGTTCATAAACACCTAGCAAACACAGAATAAGAAACATCATCTTGACAGAGGGTATTAGTTGGACTGTGAGATTAGTGAGATCAGTTGGACACTGGAGGGAATTGCTATGAATGACTCAAAAGTTTTAAATATGGTCCAAGTGCCTTCTAAAAAAAAACTGTTTCAAGCCCTTGAGAATGCTGTATATGTTATCTTGTAATACAGAACAGATTACTGCTCTTACTAGTCACAAAATCACTTAAAAGTACACTTAAAAAAGCCTGAATGTTTTGCAATAATAGAAAAGTCCAAAGCATGTATTGTTGTGTTTTAATCAAATTACTAGTTAAATTAAATTACAGGCAATGTGGCAAGCAGTAACAACAACAGCAGCAGCAGTGAACAAATGACTGCTTTTGTGTAATTTCACGGTTGATTCTTCATCAATTAACAATTGAATTACCATTTCAAATTCGGTACAGCATTTAGGGCTGCAAATAATGATTATTTTCATTGTAGATTAAGCTGTTGATTTTTTTTTTTTTTTTGACTAACTGACAATAAATGTCAGAAAGATGCTCATAACAATTACCTAGAGCACAAGGTAACATCTTTATATTTACATAGCAAATTCTCACAATTGAGAAGCTGGAGCCTGAGAATATTTGAGCATTTTTGCATGAATTATCAAAATTGTTGTTGATTATTTTTCTTTCTATTGACTAATTGATGAATCGACCAATCGTTTCAGCACTAGCTTGTTTCTGTTGAACAAGAACCTGGCAAACTGGCTGACTTGATGTTAGTTTTTAATCCCATTACAGTACTCAATTATCCTGTAATTAAATTAAATAGTAAAATCGACTAAAAACATTTTGCAGGTGCTGTAATTTCATTTAATGTACAGTATATTGGGTGCCCCCTAGAGGCACTTAATATGACCACTGCCAGGCGCAAACTCAAAGTTTAGAGCCCCATCGTAAATCACTGGCAATTTCTCAACCACTTACGTTACACTATTCATGAGTTATGACGGAGAACATTATCCCTGAAGACTTAGGCCAAGGCCAACCCTGACTCTAATGCCTTTGTACATTTTGATAAATAACAACCTACTTTGATATTTCTTCCACTTTCTATCTAAATTATATTTGCGACCATAGACCTTGGACCTGCATGTACTTTGTACTAGCTTTTATCTCTTTGTTATTGTAATTCTGGCATGATTACATGTTTGCCTAATGTGTTGTAATTCCATCTCAGTTTGTCTTTGGTGGTGTAACCCAATGGTTATTTCTGGACTGGCACGTTCTTCTGGGCTTTCAGCCAATCAGCGCTGCTCTGTTTAGCTTTTAATGAATGTTGTATTTTGTCACGCCTCACCTTTCTCTCAGTATCTGTGTTCCCTGATGTTCAGTGCACCCCATTATTCAGCCTCTGAATAATTCAGTTTCCACCCAGGAGGCGATTAGCGACAGAACAGAAAAAGTTAGTGATGTTCTGCAGAGCTGGTGCACTGAGGGAAATCACTCTCAACAAAGAATGGGTGGCCATTACCAGTACTGCCATGATATTTTTTAAAAACAGCATGGGACTTGTTTGCTTTGTAAATTGTTGAATGTGATCACTGCTGGAAAACTGAACAAAACCTCTACAGAATCACAAAGTATATTTAACAACATGGGTCACTTTGTTATGTTGCAAAGAAAGGACTTTTTTGAACTTTTGCACATTAACTAAACTTAAAAATTCACTGTGGTATTATGTTTCCATTTTGTAACGTGCATGGCCCCCTACTACAAATGGTGTTGTAAACCCAAGTAATAGGAATTTTTCTGAGGTTACTGTTTATTATCTGTATAGAATAAAATGGTTCACTCTTTTAAAAAACAGTAACTCCAAAAACTACTCATATGAGTGTTTTCTAAACTAACACCCCTATCGTTAAGGTCTGGTTATGTTTAGCCAACTTAAACCACTTGGTGAAGGTTTGGAAAAGATCACTGTCATGGGTGATAGGTTAGGAGACAAGATGCAAACCCTCAGTCTCATATTTAAAATCACATCCAACCAGTATCCTTTCCTATGACTTTTTGTGTGCTATAAGAATTAAGAATAGATAAGAATGACTGTCTCTATGTGTCAGCCCTGTGATTGACTGGCGACCAGTCCTGGGTGTACCCTGCCTCTCGCCCAATGTCAGCTGGGATTGGCTCCAGCCCCCCTGGAGGATAAAGCGGTATAGAAAATGGATGGAAGAATGACATATCTAATTTTCAGCGGCTTGCAAAAACAGTCTTTGTTGTCATTATTCTTAGGAGTACAGTCTCTGCATCCCATGCAAACAAATTTATTTAGTGATTTAGTGATAGGCGGACACTATACTACCAATACTATACTTCTTCCCTTGAGTATCAGTAGGATTGATACAAAAACGAAAAAGGATCCGTCTCTCTTCTCGTCATCTCTACATTGTACTCATTGTTATTTCATCAAAGAATGTGGGAATTGTCTCTGCAAAAACTGTTTCCTGTGATATTAGATCATGTTCTGTGCACAAAAACAGCTCTTCGTGAACGCACTCTTTGCTGCTCTGCTGCTGCTGTTGTGTGCAGCATTCACCTCCTTACTTCAGGGAAGAAACATGCACGAAAGTGGAATAATGGCTGAACACAAGGGGAGCATCATTTGGAGTTATTTCCAATGCATGGGATGAAGAAATTAACTGAGAATAGTGGGGGAAAAAAGCTTAATGTTTGACAAATCTTTTGATGGTAATGAAAATGTATTTTATGTATCCTATAAATGATGCATTCACCTTATAAATCATGGTACCATGCTCGCGCCTACATGATTGATGATTTAACAATAAAAAGTTTTAGTATCATTATCGGTGATTCTGGCTCTGGTATTACTAATCGGATCAAAACCAGATTTTGTGGTATTGCCCACCCCACTGTGACTTCTGTCTAACTCTAGGTGTAGCAAAATTATTAAGTTATTACGACATAAAACACACATTTTAAACCCTTTAAACATGAGTTAAAGAGCATTTTAGTGTTGTCTTGGCTCGGTTATTGAAGTAGTTAAAAATATAGTTGAAATATAGTTGAAACAGACTGTTGAAGACGATCGTAGAGCAGCATTTTAGAGTTTAAAATGCTCAGTTTATAATCTAGAGTTTCTTTGAAAATAAATACCTGGGGTTATTTATTATTTGTTGGAATTTACTTTGAATATGTCATAAATAAAAAAAACATTTAACCCAGCGAAAATTGGCCTATACTTCTTCCCATGCATACAAATGTTTTTGGATCCACATTTTATAAGATCCTTGTCAGTATTACTTTGATTTTATCCCCTAGAGTGTCCCACAGTTTTTAGAGCTCTAGTCTATCTATGATTATCAGGACTCTGCTGCTTGTCACCTCCTCCATCACCATGGTAACTTCCCTGGAAGCAGTCCTGCAGTTGGGAGTACAAGCCATTCCTCCGGTGTGCAAAGTCTTCCAGATGCCATAACTTAAACAGAGTGCAGCAGTATAGGTTGCATGTTGATGAACTCCATCCCAGGCTTCAGGGATGGTCACGCTCAGTGGTCCAGTTTATTACACCTGCTTTAGACCTGATAAAAAGCTCTGTGACGCAGCTGGAAGCTACTTCAAACAGCTCACAGATCTTCCATGCAGCTGAAACGGTCACCGTTTGTTTCACTTTGTTGGTTCCTAAGGATGATGAAAAGGTCCTCTGAGGTTAACGACTCAAAGTGTCAAAGTGAATAAAAATGAGTCTTACTCAGCGGCGTGATATTGAAAATTGATCTATACCATTTCCGTGTGGGTTTACAACCTTGTCTGCTTGGCTTTATACCTCAAGGGAAGATTACCAGTAATATTTTGTTTAAGGATTAGGGAACAATCAACTACAAAAGTAGTAGGAGTGGTAGAGAAAATCTGATCCCATGACAACAGTCCAAAGGTCTCTGCAAACCGGTTAATATATAAAGTCTAATGAGCCTCTCAGACCTCTTAAGTGTAGATAAGTAGTTCATTCAATGCTTGTTAGCACAATATGTGTGCTTGTCTTTGTATATTTACTTATGCTTTTATGGTTCTGTATTAAATCTGCTCTCTAAAGAAAGTTTGGTTGCTTCTTTCCTAGCAGTATAGCAGCAGTTCAGTCAGCTAACTCATGTGGAACAGAACTCGTAGTGTGTGCAAGTCAAAAGTCATATTTACATCCCTAAAGCCAATATAAAACATTACCCTCTACTAGAGAGTACCACAGTTTGTTATGAGTCAATCAGGACTCCCAAAATAACTGCAACTACTTCCAGTTAATACCAATACAATCCATATGGCAGCTAGACAGCAGAAAAGCAAAGATTTGCAGCCAATAAACGCAAAGACAAGCGTACAAGCAGATCTTCATGACGGCAATAAAGCAGCCAGCAGCCTAACAGCCTCATAGCCAATACTGCCAAGCTCACAAATACCAACTGAACAGAGCCAGGACATCAATTCACAACATGCATGTTAGCACAAACAGCTAACACTTACCTTTTAATCCTCAGGGGAGAATAAAAGCCGTGGGGAAAGAGTTGCCGCTAACAGAACAGAAAACAGCTTTCAGCTTGAGGTTGCTTGAAATTCACACAATGGTTCATCTTCAATTTCAGATTCAAGTTCAACTTTGATGAGAGTGTAGTGACCCATAAACTGTATATAAAGATATTTATATGTATATATATTATATTATATATAATATTTATTATATACAGTTTATGTTGTGACCAGTCAGACTTTGACTTATTTCGAAACTTACCGGAAAGTCCAATTCTTTGTTTGTTTCCCTTCTGTTTTTCTCTTCCTCTTCTCTCTGTACATCACAGTCATACAGCTTCAGGATAAGCACAAATGTTTCGCTCAAGCTGAAACATTTTTAACTTTCACCTTTAAAATTTGCTTAAAGTTTCTCCTAAAGCGACACAACAGGACTGTTGACAGGCTAGTTTCTTTATGAAATGCTGCATGAGCAAAAGTGGCAGCAGCAGCAACTCAAGTCTAGCAAACACACCTTTCTCACAGCAGCCATTTTGACATGAAATAGTAAACACAGGGGTTACTAATCACATTAATTAAGGCTCTGTCCTAAATAGAACATGTACATTTTTCAGGGAATATTTGTACTTATGCTGGTTGTAATTGAGTGTTTTTACATTGTGTATTGCTACTTTTACTTAAGTAAAGAATTTGAATACTTCACTGAATGTATAAAGTATTTTATATTTGTGGTGACAGTAGTTGCCATCTCCAGTAGTAGTGGTATTTGTTGTAGTAATAGTACTTATGGTAGTCGACTAATAGATTAATTTACTCATCAAACAGCCTGCAGTGATGTTAACACGTCTCAAGAAAAGCACAAGTAATGGAATGAACACTTGAATGAAACCAACCAATCGTAAAATGCTGACGCTCAATAGATACAGTACAATTGATAGATATTATTGGCCCTCCTTGCTCTAGCTCCTTGATAAGTTACCCCTAAGGTGCATATAAAGCTGTTCTGCAACCATATCGATAAGACTTGGAGTCTGTTATATAAAGGATCCTAAACCAGATCAATAACTGAAAAGCTGTGTGTTTTGTGTACACTGATTTAGAAAGCTTATTACGTCAGAATCCTTTACATTGCCAGAGATGTATAATTGCTTTGCAGTGTATAATTGTCACCAAATATCAATATTTGCTTGTGGGTGCTCAGACATTCAGTTCCTACTGTGCTGTGTGAGCTGCTGAGAAGACATCAATCAAATTGATACAGCATATCTGTGAACTATGAACACTCTTTGATTTAAGATTCAAATCCAATACCCGTTTGACACCAACAGTGATACACCGCAGACTCCTGCATCTACTGGGATCTTTGACTTCAAACACTGTTTGCAACGAAGGCCCTGTAGCAAAGAGGTTTCATTTTGACATTGATGGGTTAAAATTAAAGGAAGATGTATGCCCTCAGACACTCTTAAACTGCTCCATGCCATCAGTCTGTGATGTTCACTGCAGTTGTCACTCAGCTTTTTGTTGTACTGACTTCACCCCAGCATCTACTTCTGCTAAAGTTAGTCATTTCCTGCGTTCACAGGAGTGGCTTTTGACAACCGTCATAGAACATGTGTGAAAGGTGGATTTTACATTTTGATTGAGGAGTGAAGAGAAAAATGGCCACATGAATGCCAGTTTATAGTCGAGAGCTGTTCCCTTTACATAAAAGGCAACATGTCTTATGGTTGTATTGTATTTGAATCTATTCAGGGTACTTTTAGTGGTGAAATGTATCTCTCTATCTCTGTTATAATGGATTTCTCTCTCTTTTTGAAAAAAAATTTGTTGAACATGGCTAGAAAATGACGAGTCTGAAAAGAAGAACCTCACCTTTGATTCTGAGGCATTGACACTATAACCTTTTAATAAAGTGCTCAGAAAAAAAATGAAAATTTTAACACTCCTAACAAACTCCTAACACCATGTGCTGATTAACATCTCAAGCTCCAGAACAGCTACTAAATGGAACCTGGGGTGAGATTGTTTTTTCAAAGTTCTGTCAAAATGAGCTTTGAAACTCAACTTTATTTTGTTATTAAAGGCTCCACGGAAATATATATATATATAATAATAATATGATATGTATCTAATCTATATTTGGATAATCATCTAAATCCAATATTCACTAATGAGAAAATTACACTGCTAAACAACAACCAGGGCCCAGAAATGTAATAGCTGTTTTTATGTAACTGAAATGCTTTTTTCAGTTTGTCTATGGTGGAAGTGAAATATTTCCCTTTAGATGTTGTGGCATCCAGGCTGCTCAGTGATCCGAAATGGGCACCATGAAGCCAAAAACGTCGCCTGAGGTGCAATTTTTTTTAAGGCGTATACCTTAGCGATACGTAAAGCTCAAAACCTTTTTGAGTTGTGACTTAAATGTGTCCATAGCACTGACTATCCTAACTGTTAAGTACTGAAAATTGACATCAAACATTTTTAACCTTGTTTACTTATTGTTTGATAAGACGTTTGCTGATTTAAATCAAAGTTTTGCAAATTATTGACAGGATTTTCCAAAGTTCTTGTACTGTTTGGCTTGAAACATACAGTATGCATTTGAGAATTTTGGTTTATTCTGTTAAATAGAAGTAAGGTTTTTTTTTTTGTTGTTGTTGTTATTTTGTACAGAAAAGTAACATGTATTCTTCAAAGTAACATGTCAGTACTCAGGTATTTTATTGGCAAAAACTTATGGACCCTGGTATGTCCTGTTCACTTCTCTGACATGAAACTATTTAAGTTCTTGTGGTTTTAAATATGTCTTAAATCTGTAAATCAGGCTTTCCTGTCACTCTCAACGCCAACAAATGACCATAAAAAAAGCTATAGTCATTTGGACTTTGCCCTGCTGCGACCTCATCATACTATGATAACCTAATGTCAGAGTGGCTAATCCTGCCAGGACTTCTCACCTCTACATGGTGTTAGTTATTAGGTCAACGCAGCGTGAGGCACTTCCTCTGCTGCTCAGTGGTTGACGGTTGAACAAGGTGCCTGTCATGGGGCAGCTGTGGAGGTTATTTCCTATCTGCTTGTGTGCTTTAAGACAAGTCAAGGTGAGGTAATTCTCTAAAAAGGAAGTCAAAAAGCGCTATGGTCAGGTTGGATCCCCAAAAGACCTCATCCACTAACCCAAAGGGCACTGGAGCCATTAAAATGAATCATGGATATTACTACATCTACAACAGCAGACGTAGCGGCCATGTATTTCATCCTGATGGCGCCAATTGTAAAACTTTAAAAAATGCCTACTATTAAAAATTAGTAACACTGTATTTTAACCCCCTGTACTAATCCTTTGGAAGCAGTAAATAAACAATTAATTAAAGGTGTAGACATGATATAATACACTATAATGTACTGTAGTAAGAGATTAGACATGTTATAATACACTATAATGTACTGTAGTAAGAGATAAGGACATTTTTAAGTCTTAATTAATGTATTTGTCAACAGCTGTAACTCCGCCTGTGAAGCATCTGTAACTAGTGTATAAACAGATACGTCTTCATATTTTATATTAATATGAAATCTTTATATTTTCTAATAAATATTTCATTGCTTCTGCGAAGCTAATGACATTCCCATCAGCCTCAGCTGTACTTTGTGTTTAGTTAGCTAATGTTAGCATGCTAACGTGCTCAGCTAAGATGGTAAACATGTCAGCATTAAACCAGCTAATCATCTGCATGTTATCATTGTCACTGTGAGTTAGCATTTAGCTGAAAGCTTCACAGAGCCGCCAGCTGACTGTAGACTCAGACTTGTTTTATAATACATCATAAGGATTTGTTCTGTTCTGCTCTTCTTCTGTGTTATACTTTATTCATCAACTGTTTATACACCAGTTACAGATGGTTCATAGAAGTTTTAATTATTGAAAACATTTTAAAATGTCCTTATATCTGCTTACGACTACAATATAGTGTATTATAAACAATTTGTGTGTATTGACCTGCCCTCATAAGAAGACACAGTGTGTTTCTGCTGTGTAAATCTCCTTGTTTCATCCTGTTGGATGTGTTTGAAACTAAAATCCAGTTTTTGCAGTGAGAAGATGTCTCGTGGTGAATTCTGTTGACATGCATCATTTCTCCAGAGAACGAGGGTCTGTTTCAGCTGTCAGCCTCGCTCTCACATCACTGTATTCTCTTCTTGGCCACGTTCCACTGTTAAGACTAAACATGGAAGATTGTGAAATAATTTGATAAAGGAGTGGTAAATGGAAAAAGTATCCACTTGTGAATGGACTACAACGGCAACCACTCATGCGGTAAAGCAAACTGCAAGCATCATATATCTAAAACTGCAGACGTACGACACGTGAGACCCACTGACATCCCATTTTAGGGATGATAGCTCCACTTTTTCCACATCATTACTATTCCAGCATCAGCCGTCAAAACATTTTAGCTTGTCAAGATATCAAAATGTAACACCCCTGTCTGAATACATTTCAAGCCTGAGAAATTTTCATTTCACATAGACTGGAGAAATGCAATTAGATAAACACCCCTGGCTAATCACATTAGGTTACTGAAATACACCCACGTCAGGGCAATGTTAATATGAGAGACAAATTGAGATGATCGGCAAACAGACAAGACATTTGTTTGTGGAGTTTTGGAATATATGCGACAAGGAAGTGTGCAGTTTGAGTGGGGCAGATAATGTCAAGGAATTGCAAAAACAGTAATTATAAATCATTTAAGCTGCAATCTGGCTAAGATCCTGATATTATGAAGGAACACAGGAGAGCGAAGCTTTGCAGGAGGAAGCAAACAGGAATATTTAACCACTTCTAAAAATACATTTGAATAAACATAACAACATTACGTCAGACAGAGACAGGGAGAAGCTGAACCCAAATTGGTAACACTTAAGATTAGAGCCCGCAAATTACACTGTAATTATTTAGTGCATTAGTATTTGATGTTTCAATAGTAGGTTCATTTTTATAACATATACAGCCAAGGGCATAGAAATGGGAACACACAGCAAAGCAATGAAGTAAAGTAAAAATATAAATGAATAAAAAACCCACTTAAATCACGATTATTACTTTTAATAGATATGATAGACGATGTTGGACTTACATCTTTAATACAAATACTGCTGTGCTTTACTGCTTTGTCTGTGTTAATGTTTGATTCTAATGTCTTTTAAAGAAAATATTAACTAAATAAAAATAGATTTATTAATTTATTTCCTTTTAAGCCCTAAGTAGTGTCTGCAGGTATTCCTTTCAGGCTGCATACACCCCCAACAACGCCCACCAATAAGGTAGGGCAGCCTGTATGTAGCCTGAGAGGTCAAATCCAGGGCAATAAAAGACAGTAAATCAGTAAAACATAAAACTCTCATCTGGATACAGATATCTAAACAGTAAGAGGACAATGTTTAGAGAGATCGTAGTACAAAAAACCCCTGAAACTATTACACAGTGTTGTAAACAGCATCAAAGAAAGACAGGTCAGATATTTCCAAATGTTCCCTTTTTTGAGAGAGGCTCAGTGTGATTTACCTTGTGAATGGAAGTTGAAAACTTGAATGGATGTGGACGTTAATAAACCATCAAAACCAGGTGGTCAGATGGAGTCATGAATTATTAACAACAGAACAAAAATATTACTCGGTACTGGAGTCAGAACTTTACCTGACTGGCTTTCTAAGTTTGATTTTGCCCCTATATACAATGTTAATATTGCAATGATATTACTTCTAGTATCATTTATTTATCAAATTATGATATACTTCCAAAATATATTATTTCGATAATTACAGTGGAAAACGTTTTTAAATATGCAGTACTTATTATTATTAATGTAGTGTACATTATCATTTCTGCTTCTGCTGATGATGATGTCAGAAAACAACTTAGTTCAGCATTTTATGTACTGTCATATCCAACAAGTCCTCCAAATGAAACAATAAAACGTCTGTAACTGTCCTCTAGAACGACACATATAAGTTTGGATGACATCATTAGTCTGTACTGTCCAAAACTGTGACAACACTTTGGTTAAGGTTGGGTTAAGTTTTGGCACAAAAACTACTTGGTTAGGTTTGGGGAAAGACCATAGTTTGGGTTAAAATGACAATTTCGTTAAGGTTATGGGAGCTTTGTTGTCATGGGTACAATAGTAAACACATGGTTAATGTTCAGGAACGATCATAGTCAAAGACCAATGTTAACCGTCAGTTTAAAACAGGAAGCGAACAGCAGTTTTCCATGTTCCCAAAGTCCGATGTTTTGTTGACCCATCAATCCACCTGACACATCGACCTCCTCCCTATGCAGACTTTGTCGCTCTTTGATAACGTCACCTGACTTCCTCCTTTGCTTCCGTCATAATTACTATGATCACTAGAGAGCCTTGTCACCTGAAAATAAAGTTGCTGAAACGACTGATGCTGTCGTTCTTCCAGTGGGAAAGTCTTGTCATATCACTACCAGCACGGTACTTTTAACTGTTTGTAAACTAGCACCAAGACACAGCATTGAAAATGTGGGAGAAAGGTCCATTATTACAGTGTAAGTTCGGGGTATGTGGATATTGTAGTTCCCAGTTTGTATTTCACTGGTACCCCGCATGTACAAAATATTTACACTGTTATTTGAAGGCTGCAATCTGAAGCATTACCCACAAATCAAATGTTTTCCTGTTTCAATTTCACATCTCAGTGGAAGCAAATACATGTTTCCAACCTGACAAGCTCTTGCCCAGTTGGAGTTGGACAGCCAGGTGCCTTTTTTCCCTTTGCTCCTCCTGCTTCAGAGCATTCGGTCTCTTTCAAGACGTCCGTTAGATCTCAAATGCATGTTCATGGTTTGTGCAATTTCTGCACACGTCGCTCTGGGGCTATGGATTGGAAAAGATTTTATATGAACAAGGCGTGGTTACTTGGCTCAAGAGAGTCACATATTGCACCTTTGTCTTCTTTTCTTTCTGGTGCATGAATGTGATTAAACACCACCGCTCACAGTCTCAGGTGAACATTTGCTATGTTGCAGGATATTTCAAGGCTTCACTGGTTCTTTAGGACAATAGACAGAGCAGAACAGAGTAATACTGACAGGCTTGGTGTTTGACTTCTGCTTGAAAAATCACAATGAAAAAAAGTTAGAATTTACTGGGCTGCTTTGGATAAAATGAGTTCACCATTTGGTTTGTGTTGAAAAAAAAAAGAAGAAAACTGTTAAATCTGGCTGGTCACATGTGCCTGAGATTAAAATGATTTCCAAATCCATTTTGCCAGATGCAAATTAGTTTTTAGCAAATTTGTGCAGCTTATTCCCGCTTCTTCTATTCCAAAAGTCACACCAATCAATTTTCTTTCAAGACTTTTAATTATGTTGGAAAAGGAAATCCATCACTGTGAATGGAAAGCTGACAGTCATGTACAAACTTGAAAGGAGTTTCGTTCACAGTAGCTCATAACTTTTGGAGTTCAGCTTCAAAACAAGATAAGATTTGGGGGTTGCAATATGTCTACCTTTTGTCTTCACTGAAAACACCACGGTCCATGGTGACCTTTTAAAGCCAGAATATGATATATGTGTTACTATACCACATTTATATTCATTATATTCATTTATATTCAAAGAGAAGGCTTTGAAACAGACCACTTTTAGCTTATCGGGGTGTCCCATTTCTTCTTTAACTGAAGTGACTGACTGAATGTGTAGGGAGATTCAATCTATCCAGAAAATCTATTTAACAATTAAATTAATATACAAAGCAGTTTTTGGTGGCTGGTCAAAAATATCTATCCTGACTGTGGTTAGCCTCTGTTTGTTTCTCTTCAAAATAAATAATAATAATTGAGCTATTAGGATTCGCCTTCTGTCAACCACAACCCAGTCAAGCCAGACGACGAGCCAAAGAGAGCCCAACTGCTAACTGTAGTTTGTGAAATGTAATGGTAATTAAAGTTTGGTTTAACATAATTACATCTAAAATGTTTACTTTCTTCATAACTTTTCATATTTTATTGTAACACCGTTTACTCCAAGAAACAATAATGAATAAAAGCCTGCGAGTGAGTTCAGGCAGTCGACTACGCTCAGATGGCATGTGCCTCTTGCTGCAAAATATATCCAGCTCACCATGCACTGCTCACTCTTCGCTGCCATGCCTGCTGCCACGCCTGCTGCCACACCGCTCACTTGAAAGTGATGTCCCTTGCTGCTGCTGCTCATACAGCATTTGAAAAGTCCTACTACCTCCATCTCAGTATACACCTGTAGGCTCTGAGTGCACGTTCCCCCGGGAGGGAAGTTATTGTCTTCCTGCTTGATGCTTCCTTGTGAAGAGTGACGAGGTCAAAGATTAGACACCCAAATATCAACGCTGTGCAAATAATCTGTATTTACATAATAATCCATTACACGTGAGTTGGCTGACTAAACTAAACTAAAACAGCAGATAAAAGGTGATAAAACCTCAGAAAAAGGGATCAAAATACAGAATCTACCGTGACGTGAAACCGTTCAGGACAGACTGAAGGCATCAGATGTCAGCTTCAGAAAAATGAATTGTCAACAGCTGCAGGCGAGTTCAGTTACGCATTAAAATAGTTTCATACTTCACTTCAGAACTCTTTTGGAGCATCAACATGGAAACACAAGGATCTCCGTGTTGAATTTCAGGTTTAAATAAACAAGTAAAACATCAAATCCCGATGGAAGTTTCTGATGAACCTCTGAGATAATGAGCCTTGACCTCGTGTTATTGTCCAACATCTTGTCTAAAATCCTTCAGTTTACTACTACCTTGATTAAGGCTGTTTGAGTATCATCTCTTATAGCTGCGATTCTGCTAGTTCACTGCTTTCCCCCTGTTAGTGCCATTGATTGTCTACTCACATGGTTTGCCAAGTGTTAATCAGGAACTGATTAGAAGCAGAGGATGGAAATTGTAATTGATTTGGCTGAGCTGGGATTTTAATTGATTTGCCCTAGCTAAGGACTGAGATTAGTCACTTAAAGGGGAACTCCACACAATTTAAATTATTTACGTATGTTATTGCTGTGCCCCGGGACAGAATTAGAAGTCAGAGACAGAAGCCTTGAATTTGTGACTTGGCTGCCCCATTCATTATGTGAGGAGCACTGCCAGGTTTCACTTCCCACTTTACAAATTTAAGGGTTAGTTCTTGAGTTTCTGGTATAGGGAAGAGTTGTCTAAATTCACAAGTATTGACCGATCTGTCCTGAGGCACAGGAATAACATGGATTCTTCAGAAGGGTGGCATTCCCCTATAAGTCCTTTTTGAAATGCAGCGCAACACTTCCGAAGATTTAAACTCATATCCCGAGCCAGGGGAAATAAAGCGCAGCAAGTCAGACTAGAATATTGGCTGTCTGCAGTGAAAATAAATGCCCTTGAAAAACCTTGACTTTGGTCCAAAATGGGTCGGAGTCCAGAGAATGTAATTTGGGCTCCTTCGGAGAAGGGATAAAATGAAAGCATTTGCAGAAAGCCAGCTCTTGCCAATAAGCGTGGGCACCCAATAGGTGAGGAAGTTCAGAAGCCCAGTGAGACATTTAGGTACATTCAGAAAATACAGAGACGACTGGGTGACGAAATTACACATATTTGAAATGACTGAAACATGACTTTTTAAATCAAACATTTAATACAACCTTGATTTTGGACGATCCTGCGGTACACAGCCGCCATCGTCTCAGTGATGAATTCCAAACTTCAAGGCAGCAATTTAAGCTATGAATCAATAATGTTAAAATCCTCCTGTTTTTTTAGAATCAGTAACGTCATTGTAGGAGATAAAGTGGGACATGTTTTATGCAGTTTGGCGTCTTGCAGTGAAATAATGTGTCCAGGAGAAATCCGCAGGGAATACGATCACAGATCCTTCCTCTATTTTTTTAATGCCTTTATCTACTTTACTGCATCTTTGATTCTGTCTTCCTCCTACATTTATGACACAGGTAATGGATAGCCACTGTTTGGAGGGAGATAGTAAATTGAGCCATTTTTCCTCTCATTATTTCCTCTCCTCTGAAATCTCCTTCTTGTGTTTCTTTCAAACATAATGTCCTTTCTCCTGGGCTGTCACAGATGGAAAGCTCCCTTTTCTTTGCTTCCTATACCATCAGTGTTAAATCAAGTCCAGTAGTCATATAACCACTTCATCTGCCCCACAGTGTATTTGCTTTTACATATTCTGCCCTTCATCGCCTTCTGGCTCATCCTCTCCCTCTTTCCCCCCTGTCTATGTTTCTCCCTGCACCTACTCTCTTCCCCCACCTCCATCTCTCATCTCCTTTTTAAATCCACATCTCTCTGTCTCGTCTCTCCTCTCCTCTCTTCTCCATATACATCTCTTATCTCTCCTTGTATCCCTGCCATATAAATAATTGATGGCCCATCTTTGGCTCGCCTGGTGTAGTTAAAGGGCGACCAAAGTCCCGAGGACAACATCAATACCCAGCTAAAAGTACAGCCGTGGCTTACGCACAGACTGCTTGCCGCACTTTCACAGGAGACACTCTTTACTAATGACCTACTTAGATTTGAATAAGAAAAGTATTTTTCTCTTTTTTTTTATTTGCACAACTTCAGACTTAGACTTAGGGCTTTATCCAGTCCACTCAAATGGGACATGAGAGCTCCCTGTGCTAGATTATTACATCAGTTTGGAGATAGCCTGCTTGTTGCCTTGTGCAAGTGTTGTGATGTCATGCAGTAGCTCAAATCAACAGATCAACAGTGCTTTATTGTTGCAAGAAATTACATTCTGTGTTATTTGTCTTGTCACTCAGATTTCTCTTTCATCTCCATCTCTTTGAGGCTTACATGCCTACGTGTTGTTATGAATCCTATAATCCTTTCGACTGAGCAATATGATTGGCCAAGAGGGATCCCACCTGTGAAATTATGCAGCAAAAAAAAGTGGCTGTGCAATAAGTGTAATTATGAGAGTAATAAACATATACTTGCAGAATATTAAAGCTCCACTAATCAATAATTTTAATAACAATAGATTACATAACAAGAGAACTCACAGGGAATTATTACTAAACTCTGCAGCTCCGCAGCTTTTTAGCCTCTTTTAGCTTATTGTTTCGGTTTATCAGCACATTAACTCTATGGTTCAGTCTCATCAACCCTGTTTCAAGCAGCAGCAAAAAGCTGTTTTCAGCAATAAGCTCTAAAAATACAGACAGTGCGCTACCTGCCCAGCACCAAACTTGCAGCTAAAAACCTAGATATTTTACATAAGAGTTGGTGGAGACCAAACCAGAGGTTAAAGGAGAGGAAGTATTGGACTCATATTTATCAGGTAGCTAGAAATACAACTCCAAATGAATGCTAATGGTGCTTTGTGTCTGCTGTATGTGTAGGCAGCTGTTTGCTAGCATGTTAACTGTAACAATGATATACTGTGAGGCAATAACATGTCAGGGGTGTGGGTTTGTGAGCTTCTACCCCCTAGTGGCCAAAGATCAATTAATACAGCATTAAGGTTGTTGTGCTTTCATGACAATTAAAATATTTAGCTGTGTTTAAATTCGCGTTCTTCTGTACTTACACTTGCTATTTTGAGTGCATAAGTGCTTTCACACTGACAATTAAGGCAAAATGCTATGAGTACCTGGATGGTATCAGAAGGTTGAGCAAGGAACGCTGCACACTTCTCACCCTCAATGGTCGCCATCTTGGCTACATAGCCAATGAAAATGGTGGCCGCGGTTGTGATTGTTACGGCTAAAAGTAAAAGCATTTTTAATAAAATTGAATTGAAGTCAAGTGAGCAAACGAGCCGGCAGATATTTTGGAGGGCAACAATCGCGGTCAAGTATTGCCAATAATGCTCCGCCTGGTTGTAATTCACCATTAAAAAGAAGAAGAGTCAAATGTTCCGATTGTCATTTCCAGTAAGCGCACAACAGCCGTGTTCAATTTGAGACAACACTACCCTGTCAAAATTAACGCACTACGCAAGTACTAAGTACATACAGTACACAGTTTACTACATGGAAGTGTACTAACGGAAGTATACTATACAGATACGGGGAACAATCGCACTCTGGTGGTATTTTGTTGAGGTCTTTTGTTACTATACTTCCCAGCCTAGGACATTCTGACCAGGGGTAAATACGACCGCTTTACTTTTAGTTTTAGTAAGGTTTTCACCAACAAGAAAGTTCACTTGTCTGATGAGGAAGCATTGGATGTTAGCTTGATCAATGAGAATGACTGGAAAATGCAATGCATGTAGCAAAAACCCAGCGAGTTCCAACCAAAATGTTGTATAACTGTTGAAAGAAGACGTAAAAACCTTTGAACACAAGTTATAACGGATGAAAAATAAAAAAGATGTGAAGAATAAGTACCTCGCCGTTGTTGTAGGCTAAATGTTTGCTTCTTTGATTGTTTATGTTGTTTCCCATAGCAACAGCTACAGGCCAAGAATTGACAAGGGTTCAAAAGTTCATAATAGCGTGTAATTGTTTACTAAATGGCACCGTATAAAATTGAAAAGCAGGCTGAAACAGCAGGGAACATCTGTTTGTCAAGTACACTGTCAGAATGCTTCTCTGCTCTTTACTTACTTTTATTTATTTTTAAAAAATCTCTGCAAGGATGCAAGTCTCATGTCGGCATTCTGGGATTTGATATACAGTCACGACACCTCCAACAATATTGAGCCTGGCAGTTTTATGGAGCAAATTTTCTCTTTGACTGTTGCTGTTTTGAGTGAAGATATGAAATTATCACCGTGGTTTGTTGCATTAAACATTTTCTGTTGCTAAATCACATTTATAAGAACAAAAACAAAAACATTAAAAAACAGACTGTTTTCAAGTGAGAGACGTGTTTCTGTCATAACACATTAGTTCAGTCATTTCTTTGGATTTCCTCAATCTGTCTTTTCAGAGTCACTTTGTCTTTTTGTCTGTTTCAGCTGATTTATTTGTTGGCTACGTTATGAGCCTGTCTTTTTGTTTTACATTTAGCAGTCTGGCGCGGAGATATCTCTTCTGTAGTATTAGATTATAGATAAATGTAAGAGTTGAATGGAATTATAGTGAATGGAATATAAGCTGAACACCTGGTTCATATTGGCCCAGGGCATATGGCACATTTTACCCCACAGCCACTAGTTAACCAAAACTGCTTCACTCAACTACTCAGCCATGCAGGCATGTTAATAAAATAAATATGTAATACAGCCTTAAAAACATCTACTTGTACGTAGACGCTACCATTTACCATGATGAAATCACCTGTCATGGCAAATATCACATTTCTTGACATGGCTCTGTTGCCATTTTCTTCACGTGGCCTACTCCATCACAGATTGCAGGAAAAGAACGCCTCCTCTTAAATCTACAACTTTGATTGATTTTATGAACAATCACCCAATAAGGGGCTCAGTAACACATGGAGCATCCAACAGGAATTGTAAGGTGCCCTTGCAGAAATCCTCATTTGGACAAACAGCTTTTTCTGTTTGGGGGATCAACATGTGGAATTTCTTACCTGCAGAGCTTAAATTGGATCCTGACTGGGATCATTTTAAACTCAGAGTTGTTGTCATGAATGATCTGGTGCTTCTTGTTCATGGTGATTAGTTTGTGTCCTGTATTGTTCTGTCTGAATTTTCTTGTTGAGTTCTGAGTTTTGTGTTTTTAATATATGTATCTGTGTTTTGTTCTGTCTCTTGTGTATGTGTTGCTGAGTTTTATGTATTTTAAAGGCCCCTCTAGGGACGGGCATTGCAAATTAGCTTAGGCTATAAATGCTGTGGTGTGTGGCATTGGTTTATGCTACATAGGGCGGCTGTGGCTAAGGAGGTAGAGCGGGTCATCCATTAATCTCAGGGTTGGCAGTTCGATGCCCAGCTCCTCCTGTCCACATGTCGAAGTGTCCTTGGGCAAGACACTGATGGAGCTCCCGACGGAGGCCAGCACCTTGCATGGCAGCTGGGTCGCCATCAGTGTGTGAATGTGTGTGTGAATGGGTGAATAAGGCCAATCTGTAAAGCGCTTTGGTTGAAAAACACTATTTAAAGTCCACTTACCACTACCTATCCAAACATTGCACAAACACAAGACATGTGTTCTTCTGACAACGTGACTCACTGTTCATTAACAGCTAGTAAAGCCACTCTATGTAGATGTAAAATAACTAAACATTATGTGCCTTGTGGAGTTAAAGATATAAATACATTCAGTGTTTCTCACCAAACGTGTCACTTGTATCCTTAAGAGGGAAGTGTTGAATGCAGGCAAACACTGGCAAAGAAAAGGCGTCTTTTTAACTATTTTTAAATCCTGCATTGTTGCTGGCACATTGCTGCATTTTATTTTTGTCACGTTACCTCCGCCAGTTGTCGATAAGTGGAATGGCGTGAAATCTTTGGCAGGAATGCGTGTTGCATCACCACGTCATTGTGCATAACATTTGATCAAAATGGGGAAATCACTGGTAAAAACATGGCTCCACAGGACTCTTAGTGGCCAAAAACCCCACAGGGTACCTTTAAGCAGGATTCTGCAACTGCATGGCCTATTTCTTAACTTTATTCTGAAAATAATTTTGGTGGGAGAAATGTGACGTTTCCAGAACATCTGCCATCTGAACATCTATCTATTGTACCGCCTACTTAAAATGACTTTTCTCTCATGGAAGTGTCAGCGAAATTCGTAGATTTCGAAGACTTCATCAGGTACCAATTTACCTTGTTCATCCCTTTAATATATTTAATATAATGTCAAGGATCAGCACTAAATGTATGCCGCAGCTCATGTTCAACTTTTCAAATGCAAAATGAAGTTTCATATTCACTGTTTGAGTGTTTGAAGACAGAGATTTAACAAGGTGTTTGGGGTCTGCAGCAGCTCACAGGCTAAAAGGTTGCAGTGTAGGAGAGAGCAAGGTCAGTGGAGATCAATGCGATTGATGTCTGATGGGATTGACCATCTAAATGTGTAAACAAGGCTGAGCTGCTTCTCTCTGTGTGTGTGTGTGTGTGTGTAGTTTGTGTTTGCTGTTTGTATATAGCGCCCACGCTCTCTGATTGTATTGTTGATTTTAAATGAATGTATTTTAGATTCAGAAACTGCAAAACGTCGGTGTATTTAAGCACGTTTATCTCCGTGACTGTGTTGACACATACAGTGTGTCCTCTTTGATTCAAAGCTTACTGGAAAAGCTGATTCTGTTAAATGTTTTTATCTTGTTTGTTTAGGTCCACACTGCTGAACCAGAGCTAAACTCACGTGGACCTGCATGCAGCTTGTTTATTGAACAGCAGCTCAGTTACCTGCCGTCCTGCGGTGTGTTGGTTCAGTCAAAGCAAATTCAATTCAGCCCCTTTAAGTTCAGCAAAGTGGGCTTGTTTCCACTGTTGATCGCAGTTTATTACTCTTAATACCACGTGAGAACACTTGAGGAAATATGAACTGAGTATGAGCATCAGCACAGACTGCAGTCTCTCTCTCAGTCCATTTAGTCGTGCTAAGCAGGATAAACTGCAGGCAGTCAGGTATCAACGTTCACTTTCTACCTCGTGTTTAACAGAGGTGTGGACTTGAGTCACAAATCTGATGACTTTAGACTCGACATGACAAAATAAAAGAAGACTTGCAACTCAACTTGGACTTGGACACCAGTGACTCGTGACTTCACTTGGACTTGAGCCTTTTGACTTGAAAATACTTGATACCTTCCCCCCCAAACCCAAATATTAAAAAGTATGTTATTTAAATACAGCAAGACAGGACTGAAACATACAAACTTAATTCTGTTGTGGTTAATAGTGCTAAATGCTATATAAAGTGCAATGTCAGCGCTACTTTTTTTATGATTAAGTACAGTCGCACTTGTTTTAACATAACAAATATACAAATTTTAAAAAGCATTCATGATTTGTGAAAATGTAATATTACTCTGTTGTTAAAATGGCATTACATTTGGTGAAAAGCACTTTATGACTTGTTTAGGACTCTAAACTCAAAGTTTAGAACGTGGTCCGCCATGTGACCATGAAAATCAGTGTAAACTTTGTAAACTAATGGTCCAACCTGAAACTATGTAAACTGGTGGTATGCCATGAATATATCATTAGATGTTCTGTATATTTCTTGTTGTATACAGGAACACTTATCTGTGTTTAATTACACTGAACACTCTGAAATTGATGTAATGCCTTCTGGACAATGCAATACAACACATTCGGTAAACAAAAAATATACATAAGGGATCCTTTGTACAATCATGTGCAATTACTATAATGAGCAAACAGCACTGAAACACCTCCACGCTGGAAGATTTCAATAAGCTGTATTAACATTTGGACATATATTGCTGCACTGCTGATGATTTATGATGTGTGTTGTTTATTATGTTTATTGAGTTATGTTTGTTCGTTTTACTGCGTTTATTCTCTTTATTGGTGAGACGAAGACAAAGTTCCTGCCCTGATGTGGGAAAAAAAGCTCTATTTGATTCATTCCTATTATATAACAATGATAAAGAAATGATGGGTCGTCCATTAATTGCAGGGTCAGCTGTTCGATCCCTCCTCCTGCCCACATGTCAAAGTGTCCTTGAGCAAGACACTGAACCCCTCGCTCCCTGGCGTGTGTGTGTTTGTGTGTGTGTGAATGAGAGGCAAAATTGTAAAGCGCTTTGTCCGTTAAAGTAGAAAAGCACTATATAAATAACAGTATATATTCTTAAGTCATATATTCTAAGCATGTTTAAAAGCATTCCACCATGTGAATCAGTGGTCTACTGTATAAAACAGCTGTTCCCCTTGTAAACACAGTGATCCCTGCCTCTCTACACTGTCTGCTGTCAAATGAAGGTAAAAATGCCATAAAATTCATATTAAAAACGACAACTTGTGTTATTTGGTTCACTTCTAACAGACTGCACTGCAGCTTTCTTAAAAGAGAAACGAGAATATATGCGGTTATTTGCTGCCACTTGAGTTCAAATTACATTTGTTCTCACCTGATAAAAATGGAAATAAGCTGCTCCAAAAAACATGTGGTGCTTAAAAGGAACGCGTCCTCCATCACACCTTGCTCAAACTCACACAGGTGGAAATGAGATTTGTTAAATTATCTTATTTCCTTGTCTGATTCAACGTTTCCTGTCCTGTTTTCTCAGATTGATCACTACGCCCAAAGGGATCTGAAGAAGGGCCTCCAGCTCTTTGGCACAGAGGGAAACGTGGGTTTGACCAACGCCTGGATGATAGTACAAACTGATGTAAGATGTGGGGGAGGCATGCTGTGGTGTTTGGGGTGATCTAAAACACAAGTTTAAGACATTTAAAACACAAAGTTTAAGATCTTTCTTTCTCTTAGTCGCAGTCTGCTGAAGTCAAGATGCTTTAAAAAAACTTAAACATCCTGCTCTGAACATCGCAGCCCATTCAGTATTAACTTCAGTGCCATTTAGCAAGTCAGGTCATGAAAAATACCTTGTCACAAGCTGAGATACATGACGTTTTGACTGCATTATTCATTGTGACAGTGCTTACTTTCTCTATTGGCAAGTTTTCACCATTTTTTACCAGTGTGATTGCACTAAATTGAAAGCGAGCAGTCAAATGTTGAAGGGCCATTTGATTTTACATTTCTCCATTTTGTGTAAAATTTGAGTAAAACACTGCAATCATTTTTGTAGTTAATGGGATCTGGACATTTACAAGCAGGCTGGTAAAAAAATAAAATAAAATACTGGCAATCTAAAAAAAAAAATGGCATCAGGAAAAAAAAAAGTGTGAAATGTCTCTACCGACAGTAACAAACACTGTAAGCTTTTCTAGTTTCAGACAGATTAATGCAAACATCATAGACTCTCTGAGGTAATCTTTGTTTCCAGCTCCCACTTTGATGTGATTTTTCCTTTGTATTATTTATATAAATATTTTTTTAATATTCCACTGCAAAGAAAACACAATGTGAGAAACGGAGATTTGGAATTACGGATCACAGAGGACGGATGCTGCTGCTGGTGAATGCCTTTGGGAGACATCAAATGATAGATCGGAGACTCAGGGGCTCTTTGGACCTTTTTTCACAACCCTCATCCAGTGTTAGGGCTTGTAGTTTTGTTCCATTACAAATGTGCGGCACACGCTGAATGTTTTCGCTCTGGCTTGTGTCTGTGTGCATGCATGTGTCTGCTGTCTGGGAGGCATATTGTGTAAGTGTGTGCCCGTATGGCGACTCAAAAGGCATAAATGATAATGTATTGCTATGCAGATAATATATGCAAATGTCTGCGTGTGGAGGTGTTAATGTGCAGTGTGCAGGGGTGTTTTTTTCTGAGAGGATAGCATGAGGAGAATCTGCCTGAGTGAGCCACCGCTTGAAAATGTACGTGTGCAAGCGTGAATGTGCACTTTTTTTCTTCCCTTGTGTGTATGTATGGGGCTCCATAAAGTCTGGCAGAGAGGACTGTTAAAAGGCAGCTCTCATTCTGTCACTGCTCTCCCTCCCGAGTCTCCTTCATACATGCTGAGTCACTGAATAGATAATACGGCAGATGTCCCTGGAGCAAAGTTCACCCTGAATATTATTAAGGGCCGCTTGTGGAATAGAAGAGGATCTACATACACAAGAAGAAGTAGTAAAAAAACAAACATCCACAAGGCGCCAAATGCCGGTACAATAAATCAGGAGGGGTCACATGCCACACTGGTTGTTACGACTCTGTGCGTTTTTTAGCCTTTGATTTGCTCTCGAACTTTAAAACTATGCTTCAAATGCTTTCTGGTAATTTGAATTCTTCTGTAGTTCATGATAAATTGCAAACCTGATCCACTGTTTAAGCGAAGGGAGGGAATTTTAAATTAACACACAATCCCCCGATCCTGTGCACAGAGTGGCGTGGGGAGCGGCTCGGGCGGCATTTTTCCTGTGTGGAATTAAAGTCCACTGAATGAACAAAACATCAGGGGCACTTTATCTTTTCATGAAGTACACTGATGAATTGAATTGTGGTGGAAGCCACGATCCCTTATCAAAAATCTATACCAATCACAAAGTGGGGAAGATGTAGATAAAAAAGAAGCAGGCGAGTTAGAATATGATTTTAGGGCTTTGAGATAAACGACATGTGGATCGTACAAAAGAGGCTGCAGCTCAATATCAGGAAGATGAAGTGTTTTCTACTTTCAGCACATATGAATTATTTTGTCCAGTAAATCTCATTCTTGGCAGGTAAATGATTTTAGCTTCCATCAGTAGTATCAGGAGGATGTTTATTTTATATTATACATTAGGATTTCAGTGTGGTGATAATAAAATGGCAGACTCTCTTGACTCATTGTCTTTCTCTGGTGCAGTTTCGCTGCTGTGGAGTCACCAACCACACAGACTGGTTTGAAGTCTACAATGCCACCCGTGTGCCAGACTCCTGCTGCCTGGAGTACAGCGACAACTGTGGCCTGGACAACCCAGGAACATGGTGGACAGCGGTGAGTTCTGGCATGAAAATAATTAAACAAGGAGCGATGCCTGTGGGCTACTTCAGGCAGTCAACTCGAGCTGCACTGCTATACACACGTGACATACATCACTCTCCACAACCATCCACCAAACACACCCTCCCAATCTGGCGGTCTATTTAAACTGCAAAATTTCCCATCTCTCCCTCTGCCTGTCAATGCCACTGCTGCCATGCATCAGCATTGCTGCCTGTTCTTTCAGCCCCACCACCACCCCAGCATCCACCTTCAGGCTCCGACCGTGGGGGTTTAAGATATTTTCTCATCACTCCCCAATATCTCTATGTAAACATATCTGCGGGGAGTGATGAGGTCGGAGCCTGGACGCCAAACTCTAACTATGTTCTGCTGCTATAATAAACACTTCAACGAGTTGTCTGACTGAAATAATGTTAAGTTGATTGTCTGTATTGGTGAAGGTCTACCTGACCTGTACCAAGAACCAAGTTCCAACATAATCCCGTGTACAGATTCAAAAAAGGAAAATCAAAGAAGAGAAGATATAGCTCGGGTGAGGTCGTCACAGTGTTGGTCATATTTCATTTAAATGCAAATTCGTAATGTCGAAAGGTAAATCCTCATTTCATCCCAAATCATTCCTGCAGCAAAATGATTGTGACTTAACATATCTGCTATTCTGTCCATACCAAGAAGATTTAAAAATTCAACTAACCAGTTATCTATTGAACTAGGCCTGCTATTTTTCTGTTATTTTATTTATTTTTTTATTTTTTTAGGACTTTAGCTGTGCAGCCCTAGCAAGCAAACAGCAGCAATGAGAGATTTATATTCATAACTACTGATGTTGAATTAATCACTTCTGTCCAGAAGGACTTGACTGCTGGTTCTACTAATGTTCATCTGATGTATAATTGGTGTCATATTTTTAGAGAGATTGCGATATAAGCTTAAGAAAGTAATCATACAACAGGACATGTATTTCATTATGTCATGAAATACTTTATACTACAAAAAAACAAACAACTGAAGTTAGAGGTCTTTCACCTGGGGTGCATCTCTTTAAGTCTCTTCACATCTCTTAGACCATTAGTAGGCCACACAGACTTTGTATCCTGACCAGGTTTAAACCAACAGTTTATCCTTCTTTGCTGCTGCCAAACCAGACAAACTTGAGTTTCAAATCATTAGCATCATGTGGAAAAACAGCCTGACCTGCTGAGAGGGATTGCATGTTGCATGAGTGTGAGCATGACTGTTAGCGCTGGAGAAAAAGCTGAACGGGGCGTGCAGAGGATTGCATCAGTCAAAAGAGAAAAATACAAGCCACATCATTTTTGCAGGTCTGTATTAATGAATATGTAACACTGGGTGCTTCTTGTGATATTGCTAGGACAGTATGCAAATGGCTTAATCTGCACAATAACATGATTTAGCAAGACTGGGAGTTGTTGCTGGAGAGGTAATTGAGTGTGTTGAGGTAATATGTAGGGACAGGTGGTATTAATTACACAGTCATTCAGAAATAAAATTACTCCACCTACCTGTGACCTGTTCGTCACCCGTGGCAAACTCTGCTGCACTCAGTTCTTTTACTACAGTATCTTTACCATTTCTGAACTGAATAAATTGTGTCCCACATGAAAGCACCCACCTGTTCTCTTGACACTTCCTATAAACTTGTCATTAACACAATTAGCACCAGCATTTTTTTCAGTCGCTAAATCAAGCTAGAGCTAGAAAACTTCAATCAGCCTTTTTCTTACAACAGTACAGCCCCTTCTTTAAAAAAAAAACAGGAAATCTCAGTTCTGAACATACCTTAGACTCCTCTTCTAAATTCCCTTTTTCTCCAAAGTACCTAGAGAAAACAGTTTTTTACTGAACTGATGTCTTTCCTGCATCAGAACATCATCTTTGTAAATTCCAGTCTGGTTTCAGAGGCCTGGCTCCATTGAACAGAATCCGCCCTCTTGACTAATGATCTCCTCTTGGCAGCTGATGCATCAAATCGTGCCTTCCTCTAGCTTTTATATCAGCCTTTGACACAGTAGACCACGTTATTCTTATACTGAAACACAGGGTAGGTGTCTCTGACTCAGTCTTTGACTGGTGTTTATCAGATTTATCCAAAAGTTCTCATTCTGTGTTGGAAATTTGTTCTCACCCTCAGGTCCACTGTTTCCTGTGGGATCCCTCAGGGTTCAATTTTAGGCCCTTCTCTTCACATTTTATGGTCCGCCTAGGCCACATGTCTTGAGAACATCAAATATTGGATGCAAATTCAGAGTCACTAATTTTATTTGGGATCTTCAGTCAGCTCTGTAATGTGTTACTGTCACTTGGGAAAAGATTTTAGCCACATGATCCAAAATTAGCCTTTAAGAGGACAATTACAAAGTATATACAGTATGCACATATATATTACCTGGTTGCAGGTGGAAACAGAATCAGAAATACTTTATCGATCACTGGTGGGAAAATTCATCTCGTTACAGTTGCTCCCATTCATACTAGAATAGAAATATACATAAGCATAGAGAAATTATAATAAATAGACAATAAGAAAAATTTAAAAATATGTGCATTTGACTACAGTATAATCAACAATAGATAATAGGAAAATAGAAAGTAAGAAATATGTAAAAATATGTGCATCATCCTATGTATAAATAATAACTATGCTGAGGAATGGGATCTATAAATGTGGTAAAATTCGAGAATAGTATAAATAAGAAATATCAGTTGAGGTTGATGAGAGCGGTGAGTGAACCAGAACAGGAAAGCTGCAGGCTGTAAAACTATAATAATGAGCTGAAAGACAACAGCTTCTTCACCTTGTGTGCAGGAACACTAGAGCTGAGGGGAACTGCAGAGTCGAGTAATGATACTCTGTGGGTTTGACGAAAAGACAACTTTACATTACACGCAGTCATTTGTTCAATTCCTAATATGAAAATATTGATTAGAGCATCTTTAATAAAATATTCTCTTCCTGCATGGATTTCAGTATCAAGATGGTTGATGTTTGTTTGCTGTCACACCAGTCTGCCTGTGCAGGTGTGTTTCCTTATGCTCTGGGGCTCTGTGCTGCTTCAACAGCACATACTGCACTGCACTTTCTCAAAGAACAGCACATTTCAGAATCCGACTACCCAATAAACACATGGACCAGGAAGTAAACAAAACAATACTTTATCCAGGGTCACTTTAAAAGTCTTGTAAAAGCAAGTAACATCATTTTTGCTTGTTTAACATTTAAATTCTCCTGCATCTTACTCAGTTCACAAAAAAAAAAAAGAAAATATGAAAAACACAACAGCAGCAGACACAACAGCTGTTGTTCAGCTCTGCCGACTGCAAAAGCTGATTATTGTGACATTATTTGGAGGCAGGCGTCAACATGAAAGATGAAAATAAAGTGTCACAATAAGATGTGATGGCAGGGCTAATGAAATAAAAAATAAGTTTTGAAGTCGACACATTATCATCATCAAGGACAAAACATGTTAGGGCTACTTAACACACTGAGTAGTCTGCTTCAGTCATCCAGCAGAGCTAAAGCAGTCACTGTACATCACAGCGAGTGAAGATGATGAACGATAATGACAACGATTTCAGTGTAGCTTCAGATGTTATTAAGTCGATGCAACAAAATGGCAAATGGGCCCATTTCAAAAATCATATCAAATGTGCCAGATGTCTCCTGTAGAAACAGTCACGATTTGAAAAGCTCCAGGTCAAGTGTGTCATACATCTCTTAAAAATGATTTCAATTTTGTATTTAAAACCAGACTTCAAACAGTAGAACATATTTAATGTCATTTTTGAACTTGGGCACAGCAGCTGAGAACACAGTCTCACCACAAGGTCCATTTACTAGCTGTTCTTGGACTTTCTGTCATGTCACATGATCTTCATCAGCAGATGGAGGTGTCCAGTTGTTATGGAATTGTAGATCTTCAAATTAATTTTTTTTTTCTGAGCTCTTTAAAGGTCAGTTCAGACCAAAGATTCACAACGAGACAAAACCGTTTTAAAACGTTGCAGGGAAAAGTTGCAGCATTGTGAACTGGTCCGTCTCAGCTTTAGAACGTGAGGCATGCCACCTGTTTCAACAGCCAATCAGCTCGTAGCAAAGTCAGCTGATCATCTCGACCCTCTTGGTTTTTTTTATGTTTTCGCCGTTTCATCAATACTAGAAATGCAACTGTAGCAAGTGACTCACTATCACTATCATTCATAAGACACTACAAATTATATCCAGCTACAAAAAACGCCTGAAAACCCGGCAGTTAGAACGGAAGCACAGAGAGTCGTTGCTATGGAAACGATACAGACCATTGGAGACCGCACATTGCAAGTAGTTGTAAGTTTCAACTCGTCTCGTCACAAATCTTTGGTCTAAACTGGGCTGAACACATTGTTTTTCAGATGTCCATATAGTAGTAAAGTAGTTTAACAACCAGGCAAATTCCACCTGCTGCTCAGAGACCCTGTTTCACACATTTGGTTACTGGATTGCTATTTGACACCAAACTTGTACTCAGTACTTCAGTTTAGTAAATTAAGTAAATCTTCAGTAAACCTTGGTTTTCACTCGCAAAGGGCAGATCTTCGATATGATGCCATCATGGTCACAGGCGTGGACTTGGGAGCAGACAGCACTTCATCTTTAAATAGTACACCATTACTCCAATTGTTTGCAATCCAATTTAATTTGTCCATTCAGCGGTGGAAAAGGCCAAGCTGTGGTCAAACTGCAGCTGTTTTCAATTTTAGAAATGAAAGACTTAACCTAAAATCTCTTTCTATTACTTTTCCTGAAACCAGCTTCTGCACAAACTCTTGCAAGATTTTTCTAAATTATGCATATTCACCTCCTTCAGGTGACAGCTTGTTGGCCTTCACGTAGACCTGTGAATTCCACTGGTCCTTCCAGTGTGAAAGACGTTTTGACAACAAATTCATCTGGCCAGTTTTGTATTTTCATGAATGTTTGCCCTGCAGAGCTCTCTCCTCCGATAATACCTGCATAGCCTTCTTTTTTAAAATATATATGGCATACTTTATTTCAATTACAATCATACTTCTATAATGCCCATAGAATGTCAGTAATGCCCAGTTTGATCCATCGTTTATAACCCTCGCTTCTCAGTTTGAAATCATCTCTCTATTGAGCTCCAAGTGACAAAAAGAAGTCAGTGAGGCCACTCAAGGCCACCACATTGTTAAATATCTCGATATGTGAGTGATTTCTTTTTCCAGATATAAAACTTATAAATACCTCATATTACTCTTCAGTAAATCATTTACTAATGAATAGAGTTGGAATAAAGCCTGATCCTCAATGTCGGCTTTATAGTCTTGTGGTTTTTGCCATTAGCAGCTGAGTGTTCGTGAACCCAGAAACTCAGGAGTGAAAATGTTTTCTCATAAAGAAGAAAAATATCTCTTCACGCTTTCATTGATAGCAAACAAAAACAAAAGGACATCATATAGGCTTGGTGACACGCACACAGATACAGTCACAGTTTGAAAGCCATGTGTACTAGACTGCAGCTCAGGCCTCATGCTTCTGTCCCAACCTGACCCGAGTCAGAGAGAGTAGTAACCGAGCCCGACCCGAACCCAACAGGCATTCTGTTTTTTATGTCCGAACCCAACCCGATCCCGATGCAGTTAATGTAAGCGATTTCCCTGCATGGTTTTAAACTTCCCCGATGACAAATTTAGTTGATGTCCTTCTTGAATATTTACCGCCTGAAATAGCCTATGTGTTGCGTTCATGCGTTGTCACGTAAAAAACGAACCCCAGCACTGAACAGGAGGCACCAGGTCAGCCGACGTGACCAAACCCGAACATCATTTCTAAATTTTTGTCAGGCTCGGGTCGGGTATCCATGTATGTGTACTACTGCCATAAATATGCCTGGTTTCCTCTGTACTTAGATAACACCTGTGTGGGCTGTGGATGGAAACACTGAGACTGTCATCACCTGAAAAATGACAGAATTGGTTGTTCAAATGCCTCAAACAACCTTTACCTTACCTTTACCTTTACCTCTTGTGGGGACGCAGAAGTAGCGTTTTCATACAGTTGCAAAACTTCTTAGGAAGGACGTCGGGTTTCAATGTTCAACAGGTGACCATATAAACATTGAAACAGTTTTTGCCTGCTGTAATCAATCCTCCGGCTCTTATAGTACGATGGTGATTAGATCCCTTCACAATGCACTTCCAGTGTAAGAGATGGGGGTCCTGGTTCTGTGCAAGAACACATTCCAAAGTTTATCTGAAGTTAATATGAAGCAGTCTGAGTTAGACAAATCAAGCAGGTGTCTTCTAAAGTTAGTTTTTTTAGTACAAAATTCCCTTTTCGTGTTACCAATGCAGCTCAGCACAGAAACACTATCCACGGAAACATCAACTTTGGAAGATAACCATTTGATTTGATTAAGTCAGACTGCTGAAGCTTCATAATGGCTTCGAATTAACTTTTTTAAATACATTTTTCAGCACATTGAGGACTGTGGATTTTGTCCCTCATCTCTTGCACTGGAAGTATGTTGTGGAAGGATCTCTTAACGGCCAGTATGAACAGGAGGAACGATTACTGCAAGCAGTGTTTCAATGTTCATATGGGCACCTGACTATTGTTTTAAGACAGACTTGCAAAATGCGAACCTATCCCTTAAGTTACTCTTTAACCATGACCTTTGTCTGTCTCTAACCCTAACTGTCGTTTTCTGAACTTTAGCAAATCTGAACCATACAGGTGGAAGATTATAAAACACTCACTAGGGATGTTTCGAAAGGCATTGACAAACATAGAAGTTCATTCTTGACCTTTGTTAACAGTGTCACAAAATAATCTCAGCCCAGTTATATACCTACCAGCTTTTCCGAGCTTTCAATCGAGGCCTTTCCGAGCAATTGGAGCAGGCTCAGGTGTCAGGCACCTCCTACACAGAGCAGAACATCTTATCAGCGAGGAGGAGGATAGACAGATGGAGGTGCAGCAGGTCCTGGGGGATGATGAGAATCCCGCCTCACACAAGACCAGGACAAACACTGCTAAATCAGCACGGACCACCAAGAGCATCCCAGCAGGACTCTAGTCACAAGGAGTCAACACTTGCCACAAACCATTTCAGCACCTTAATATTCTTGAAAACCCGGCACAAGAGACCGAATAAACACCAGAGATAACAGACAACATCATCTGTCTGTGAACACCAGACCAGAACCTGTCACAGCATCAACTGGGAAGGGGTCAAAGTCATTGACCAGGAGTCAGTGGAGGAAGGAGATCAAGGAAGATATTCACATCTGATGCCAAAGACCATCCTAGCAGTTATACATGACCACATATGATGACACGTTAGCCACTTCAATTCACTGATGAAGGCTGCAAGATGTGGTTGAAAGCTATTAAATGGACGTTTAAGATTAGATTATTTTGTTGCACAGATCTGCTTGGATGACTTGTTAGCTTTGTAGCACTGTGAATGTCGTCCCTGTGCTGGGTGGGACCGGCTTTGCAGATTCAAGTTTACTTATCTGTTTTTAAAAAAAAATGGTTTTATGAGAGTCTGCAGTGGACGTCAAACAATAAAAATGTGAATCTATATATTTTCAGATGCAGCTCTGTGGTCCGGGAGGGTTGCAGTTGGGCAGCAGTTTGATAAATAACACTGAAGCTGCTCTAAATTTTGGCTTACTGCATGACTTTCCATATTGATCCAGCCCAGAAAATATATTTTTTTGGTTCCCCGATGTTTCAGGCACTAGTGAAATGCAGAGTAGATTGTGTTTGGTTTCTCTGGCTCTGACTCAGCCTCCTTGATGTAAAGAGATTTAAAAAAAATAGTACAATCAGGAAGGCATGTCTGCAGAAATGAATAATTTAATTAGAACAGCGGTGTAGCCCGTTATGATAGCACCTTTCCCTTTACTACAGTATGCCAGACGGCCTTTTCTCCAGTGTATCTAACATAGTCAAACATACAGTTCTGCACACGTGTCTTTAAAATGTCTAAGAGTTGAAGGAATCGAGTGCTGCATGGCCGTCATGACAAATGCCACTCCCATCACATTTAATGTCAGCTTTCAACTGTTCTTAGGAAACCACTTTCCGGATTCATCTCCTTTTTATTACTTGCTCACATCCCCGACCCAGAAGGGCATTTCTCTATTCCTTCTATTAATAATAATTATCTTTCTTTTTTCTGCCCGTGGGTCTCTACATGGCTCAGGGACATTTTGAAAAGAGACTTTCAAATGTACTCTAGGTGGTGAAACTGTCTCAGTGACAAAACAAAAAGGGGGGGGGAGCAGTGAGAGGGTAGTGAATTATTTTTTTTGTCAAGATGCCATCAGAATGCATTCAAGCAATGTCAGACATGAAAAATTCAGCCCATTGTCATGTCTACATGCTACCTCTGGTGTATGTGGTGCTCCCATATTCATATTACTCCTGTTTGTACAGCGGAAAGGAGACAAGGACAGCAGCGGGGACTTACTTGAATTTTTCGGGAAAGTTTTCCCAAAGCATATTAGGTCAGACAAGGAGGAGGAGAAGGAGGAGGAGTGGGAGATAAGGATGTTGCCACAGGGGATCTTTTAGCCAAAGAACATTTTCCATCACAGTTTTCTTAATACAGCAGGAGAAGACTCGCTGTAAATGGTACATCATCCTAGTGTATATAGCACTTGACATCTAAATGATGAGTTTACATTTGTCGCCTAACTGTGTGTGTGTGTGTGTGTGTGTGTGTGTGTGTGTGTGTGTGTGTGTGTGTGTGTGTGTGTGTGTCCACAGCCGTGCTACGAGCGGGTAAAGGACTGGCTTAATGAGAACCTGGTGGCACTTTGGATCTTTGCTCTATGTACAGCACTTACTCAGGTAATTACAGCTTTTAAGTTGTGTGAATTATTCTTTTTTCAGCAGTCATTAACTCAGTCCTTGATATCTATAGGCTCAGAAGGAGGCTCTTACTTTGTGATAAATAAACCTAATGCTTCCGGTATCCCTTGCATTAAGTGCTGAACGCAGGGTTTCTCTGGACAGCAGAAGCCCGAATAAGCCTCTTGTGTTGCCACTGAAGACCGCAAAGGAGGGTTTGACTTTCCATAAAATTCTTTTATCTCATTTCCAGCCAAGTGTTACGTGACGTGCCTCCACAATCTGTAGAGGAGAAATATCACACAAGGCTCCTGTGACGCTGTAGGCTCATTTTTAGTCACCCGTTGCTTCTCAGTGCCCTTTTTGAAAAATCCTTCTCGCAGCAAAATGAAAACCAGGAAGAAGAAAAAATAAGATGTAATCACTGCCAGACTTATCTCAAATATCTGTGATGTTTGCCAGCTGACTCACAGCATTATACAATACAAAGAATTATACAATTCTGCTTTATGTTCAGGCAAGGCAGAGGAATTAAAGCATGCTTATGTAATATAAAAAGAAGAAACACCACATTCTTCCTTTAACAAATGAAAAGTTGAATTTAGTTTAGTTAAGGGGTTTAGCTGCTGCAGCCTCACTTGGTCTGGTCTAAGGGCTGAAACAGAGAGAAAAAGATGACGTTTATAAATGTAACCAGCTTAAACTGACTCCACAAATATGAGCAAATACATTCTGTAATTATGGGCAGTACAGGGCAACGCTTGTGTGCTGCCATTTTTATTCTATTACTGCTGTTTTAACAACTAAAGTGACATTTGATTTAATATGTTATTTTGTGTTTTGTTTGTGTGTGAAACTTTGTTTGTTAATTAGTTCATCTTATTACTTACTTACTTACTTAGTCAGTTACAGCATTCGTACAAAGTCTTGAAAGTTTGGAAAATGCTTAATTTTAACCGTTATGTTTTCAAGGTTAGGAATATGCTTGTATTCGAATATACTCCTTGAAAAACTGCTTGATTTTCAACATAATCTGGTGTTTCATCATCCACACAATCACTCATGCAAACCAAAAAATGTTTAACATTTGAAATGAAACAATCCCGTCGTCATATTTGTTTGTTGTCTCCTGGCATTTATAGTAACAATTAAGAGGTGAAGATAAAGGCTTCGAGAGTCTGGTTTAGGTACCTTGAAAGTGCTTGAATTTTACTCTTAAAAAGCTGCAGTTAGTTATTCTATTTTAAAGTGAAATTTCCCACTGATCAACCAAAACACTGTAAAATTGGACATCTGTTGTCCCGACAAGATGTCAAAAAGCACCTTAGAAATAAAACAGAATAAATAAATTAATCCAACTGTAAAATTGAAAAATCAGTGCTTTGTTATACACACATTTTAGCTTAATGTTAACTCAGCAAAAAGAAGAATTGATCACAACAGAGTGGAATTTAAACAGTGAAACTAGATAGAGCAAAACTCAAAAAGCTTTTTGGTGTAATCAAAGAAATGTAAAAAAAAAAAAAAAATCACTGTTTAGCCAGATAAAGGTTTGCTGGAGATGCTGGAGCTAAAATACAATGTGTAATACAAAAAGAAGAGCATCCACACACTCCACTCTGTCCAATATTCATGTATTAAATATTACACAGATTGGAGTGTGTGGATGTTCTTCCTATTGTTATCCAAGAAAAATAAACGTGATGAGAATTGGATATAACAGTATGAGAAAATGTATCTTTTTTGGCATTTATTGTCAAACAGATGTACATTATGATACAGAGAAGGAGCCAAACAGACAGAGGAGGTCCTTTTTATTCCACTGTGACTCCGCACATGGACATCTGAAGCCATTAATGCCAGATTTGTTTTCTTGTGTTTGTGCAGATCCTGGGCCTGGTCTTCTCCATGACCATGTTCTGTCAGTCAGTGAAAGTAGAGACCTTCTACGCCTAGTGATCGACCTCTCTGCCCTTCAGCACACGTGGATTATTTCTCATCAGAGAGGGATGGATATAGACCCACCCTCCTCCTCCTCCTCCTCTTCCTCCTCCTCCCCCAACAGACTCTTCTTTCCAGCGCTTGTCCTCTCCATGACATTCCCTCTCGGATGTCACCAGTTCACAGTTTTTCTGCTAACTATCAACAAGCACAGTGTCAGTGTAATACCTTCAGTTGGTTCCTATGGTTTGCTCTGTGTCAAAAGCTAATTTCTGTGATACATTTTATGAATCAGTATTATGAACATGTATAAAAAACAAAAGTGTAACCCTTCCCTTTTTTTAATATGTGCTTTGTTTTAAATTATTTCATGGTTTGTATGTAGGTTTTAAAAATGAGAGCTACAGTTGGGAAAAGTGCACAGTGTGAAGTGCTCCAGTGCATGTCTCCTGCGATGGTGTGTATTAAATGTTTTGGCTCGACTAAACAGCACACGTCATGTTGTCATTCGTCGACAGGAAATGCTGAGGGTTTTATGTGTAATCCTGCTGTATTTATGTCTGACAAACAGAAGGGAGGACGGAAACTTGCCAGGAACCGGCATGTAAAAATTGTTTATATAGTCCCTCTTCTGAGACTATGCTGGAGTCATTAAAATATTTTGTAGTGCCTAACTAATCGGCTATTTATTAGATATATGGAATGAAATGAACAGCTTTGCGACTTCATGTGGCTCTTTTACTGGGTGGATTTACATGAGACATGAGAATTGCACCAACTACAATAAAAAGTTTCTGTCAGAAGAATTTAAATGAACAAGTAGCAGGATCCTCCAGACTGGCCTGGGGCGGTTTCCCCTGCAGCACCAATCAGAGCTCCAATGACAAAGATTCATCTGCAGTCTTTGAAGCCTCCTCTGGCCCTTTTGTGACTCCTTAAGTTCTTTTTATTTCAAGTATAATCCAGGCTGTAAGTACACCAGGGACACACTTTGATTAAATAGCCCCATAGGAAAAAATGCTTTAAGAGGTGTTTTCAGCTGCGATTTGAAGTCCAAGCACTGCAGGTGCTGGAACTCATTTTGCATTTGTTAGGATTTTTTCTTCCTTTTGCTTCTTTTTTTTCCTCTTTTTTTTTCTGCCTTTTAAACAATCTGGACCCGAGAGAGCAAAAATCCCAGAGTAATCAAATATGTGGAAACGTTTCAAATCTCCCCCTTAGGTCGGCAAAAAGAAATTACACAGATCAGTCAGTGGGTGGAGCTATGACAGGCAACTTCCCTACAATTTTAAGTCATAAAAAATAAAACAGCTTTGCTAATAGTTTCCCTACATCTGCTGTGTTTAACATACTGTGTCTTGTGTTAAAATGAGAAGAGTTTGTTGTTCCAAAAGAGACACAGTTGCGTTAAAAATGGCAGTTCTTGATTAGTGTTTGGCCATCACACATATGGGACTGACAGACAAAACAGGAAGTAAACTGGAAGTAAAGCATAAATAACACACACTTTGAGGCTGCGACTAGAGGTGTTCAGAACACGTACCAACAAAGCTTCAACACAGAATCTTCAAATTGAACTGACAGTGTTGAATCATCAGACCGCATCAGTAGCTTTTTGCAGCGGAGAACTCTTCACTGGTGACTGAAAGC
The DNA here is from genome assembly GCA_005408345.1 of Macquaria australasica. NCBI lineage: Eukaryota > Metazoa > Chordata > Actinopteri > Centrarchiformes > Percichthyidae > Macquaria > Macquaria australasica. The sequence goes on from SEMN01000634.1 coordinate 123,903, forward strand.
ATCATTGTCAGCCAAGTTTGCTGAAAGACGGCAGAAACAATCATGATGTGACAACTCTTCTGCAAACACGTCGCTGCTGAGCTTTTAACCTTATAAATAGCCCCAGTTTGTGCCTCTAATGTATTACCTTTACATTCGTTTCTCCAAAAAATAAAAACCTTGTTGATCTTTGATAAACCCAGAAAACACAAAACACTTACCAACGTTCTGAGAAGGCATTTCCAGAATCCTCAAAGACTCTTCAAGCCGTCTGGATAAAACATTTTTTTGCTGTTTTATTGCATCTCCTTACTCAATATTTTGCTTGTGTTTTACAAAAAGAGCAAGGGCATGTGTCATTTCTGGATACCTGGATAAGAAATGCAGACGTCAAAATCTTTTTTACTGTGCAACAGTCTTAAAGGTCTTTAAGGATTCTGGAAACATCTTCAGAACAGCTGTGCATGTTGTTAAACCATCTTCTGGGTTTATCAAAGATCACCAAGTATTTATTTTTTGTAAAATGAGACGTGAATGTAATGGTAATACATAAGAGGAAGAAACTGGGGCTACCTTGAAAACTGTGCTTGTACAGACCTAGTTTTATACTCAACTTATTGTAAGAGTTTGAAGCAGCAACAGACTGAACTTACTACTGAAATGAAGACAGTCAATAGGAGCACTAAGAATAACCTAACCTAAACATCACTGAACAAAATGATAATTTCCCCCCTCTAGCAACAACTACTACACACAGCTGTTTGTTGTGGGCATCTGTCAGCAGGTCACATGGATGCATTAAGAGAACTGGAAGATGGCGCCCCATTCATTCCAATATAAGCTGCTCACCAGGTGCATACGCTGAAAACTTTGTACAGGCTTTCTTTGGCATCCATGTTTTCAGACCTGTAGAGCATGAATTGCCGACTTCCTGCTGGCTCCCAGCTCACATGAATGGCGTGAAAATAACTAAAGCTATTTTACTGACAGGGCTTTCAAGTTGTATTGTACCCAATGAATTAAGCTCTGATTATACAAAGAGTTATTTTATTTATTTATATTTGTTTACACTGACGTGTGATGCTAAACATTTTTTTATTTCTTTTATAGATGTTCCTTTTATTATGATTGCGTATGAGAAAAGGCCTTTTAGAGCCGATGTGCATCACATGATCATGATCTGACTGTTGCCAGGGCGCCAAAATCTCCTTAAAGTACATTAATACTTGCATGTTATCATGCCTCCAAATGGTAAATGGACTTCACTTATATAGAGCTTTTTCAACCTTAACGGTTCCTAAAGCGCTTTTATAGATTGGTCTCATTCACCCATTCACAGCTGCCATACAGGGTGCTTTCAACTTAGGGTTCAGTGTCTTGCCCAAGAACACTTCGACATGTGGACAGGAGGAGCCAGAGATCGAACCGCCAACCCTTGGATTAATGGATGACCCACTCTAACTCCTGAGCCACAGCCCCTCTCCGTCAGGCCAGCTTTATAATACTTTTCCTGTCGCAGGGTGCTGAATCTTATCCCAGCATGCACTGGGTGAGAGGAGGGTACACCGTGGACAGCTCATCAGTCTATCACATGGCTGAAATACAGACAGACAGACACAACATCCACACATTTGTTTGTTTAAACAGTATATTGCTGTTAAATTGAGTCATTCTCCATCAAATTGTTTTCCTACATGTTGTTAAACTTAACCAGCTGCCCAAGACACCAGTGATGCTGTCAAAGTTGGCAAACCTTACACTTAATGAAAAATGCAATACTTGCGAGTACACAAGGCGGCTCCAAATTGTGTCAGATCACAGCTGGTTGTATTCGGCAGTTTTGGAAACAGTCATATCTCAGGTTTGGCTGATGGAACTGGACCCTTGAACCTGCTCCTGTAATATCCGCAAGCTTATATTTTTGCTTTTCTCTGGCTTAACAGACGCCCACAATAAATCCCCCATGCTGAGATGTGGTTTGAAAATGCCAAGACAGATGTAGACTATTTCCTCAGCCCCCTTTACACCAAACCAAATACCACCGGCTTTTCACGTATTGATTTTGGGTGTTTGGTCAGATATAACCCATGGACCTTTACGCCTCTGTTAACATGCATTGTTTCAGCGTTCTTATTAAGATATAAGTCAAGTTTATGTGTACAGCCCATGAACGCAGTTAGTCTCAAAAGGCTCCCCAGCTCCCACCATATGAAACAATAAATGAAAACAATAAATGAAAATGACAATCCACAACCTCAGCCCAAGAGCAAGAAAAAAACTCCCACTAAAACCTCGTTACACAAAATGGACCCACAGTTTTCTCTTCAATTAAAACCTCAGCAAAAACAAATGTGCACAAGTTTTCACAGTACAATACCGTATACTGTACAGTATGTACGTGTGCCAGCATATAATGGTTCAGAAACTGTGATTTGAAATAGAAATAGAAAATCAGCTATTCTGGTGGTGAAAATGAGCCTTGAATACCACTAGTTGATGTGACCTTAAAAACATAGTGGAAATAATTTACAGAGCATGCGGTGAAGCTGAAAGTAAGGATACACGTTGGCCTAGATTAATGGATGGATAGACTGATTACTGAGCAGGTCTATTGGACACAGGTTCAGGGGCTGAAGGGGTCAGGGGAGCCCTGGGTTTCACCTGCAAAATGTCACCGAAAGAAACACAAAACGACCACAAAGAAACACCAAATGACCACAAAGAGAGGAAAAACGACTACAAAAAGATCCGAAACAACCATAAAGAGGCGCAAAACGACCACAATGACACACAAAATAACCTAAAAGAAACACAAAACGACCACAAAGAGACACAAAACGACCCAAAAGAAATGCCAAATGACCACAAAGAGCGGCAAAACAACTACAAAGAGACACAAAATGACCACAAAGAGAGGAAAAACAACTACTAACAGATCCAAAACAACCATAAAGAGGTGCAAAATGACCACAATGACCCTTTGGGGAAATTTTGTGATGTTTTGTGTCGCTTTCAGTCTGGGTGTCTTGCTCTTAAATAGTAGGGACGGGGGGTCCTGGAACACCTGCTAAGAAATGGGATCTCATATCATGAGTAACAAAACTATTAACCTGCAATCAGCTTATCAACATGCAAAAGGCTGCAGACCTCTCAGAGGTGTGTGTGCCAATTCAAACACAAACTTAAGATGCGTCATTGACTCCATTAGTCGGTTGTTGGTTACAGCACAGCAAATCCTCTCCAAACCCCAGCGTCTCCTCTTGTCCCTCTGTTCCCTCTTGAATTCACCACGCTGCTTCAGCAGGTCTCTGTTTCCTTTCCCCTCTTCTAATGCATTATTCATTCTCATGTTCGCAGGCTTTCTCCCATATTGTCCTAGATCAATAAAACATACCTGTGTGCTTGCTCCCTCACCACTCCATCCTCTCGTCTTGTTCCTGAAGCCAAACCTTGAGCCCATGCTGAGCTGATGAAACAGCATAGATGGATGGCTTTTTCAAACTGGGAGAAAATGACTACAATTCAGGCCATCTCTCGCCTGCGTGAGTTGTGTCTCTAATTTGGTAGTGAAAGGAAGTCACTGTATTTGTCATTCGCTTTGAGTTTTTCCCTCCAAAATCCAGAAAAGGTGTGTTCTCAAAAAAACACTTACACGAGAGATCTTTCTTTTTTGTGAGTCTGTGTGTGTGTGTGTGTGTGTGCGTGTGTGTGTGTGTCCAGCTCCAAAGGAGAAGCATAGCCCAGAATATTTTATCACCTCAGAATATCTTTAAGGGTACCAGGCTTGGCCAATGCACTGCAAAATACAGAGTAAGCCTAACTTCAGACTGTTAGAACATCTGTAAAAATCTGTCTGTAATACAACAGACTCTTCTCTTATGCAGAGTAGAACCACGTATTCTGTACCACTCATAGTTGAGTCCACATGGTTTATACTCCACTTGAATGCCTGCATTCATTATATGGACTTTGGTGGAGAAGACAAAGTACACCAACCACTGATACCTGTACCTCTTATGTTTGAACTTAATGGTGGCTTGAAACTAATGAAACCCCTTATAGAAATTTGCAACAAAATGAAAATTGTCACTCTTGTCACCAGGAAGGCACACACACACACACACACGAGCTGCATTAACAGCTGACTTGATTTGATGGCTGACCTCGACACACCACAAAAGTATTAAGTCACTCAAACATTACACCTATATGTGATTGCTGAACATCTCATTCCAAAACCATGGGCATTAATCACAGTCTCCACTTTTCTGGGAAAGCTTTCCACAAGCTTTTGGAACCAGGCTGTAGGGATTTGCTCTGTCTGGCCCCAACGATGGCCCACTTTCACCAGCCGGCACGCAGTCAACGATCCAGTTCATCTACTTTACTTTAGGGGGCGGGACAAGGGCAGGTAACAGTGAGATAATCATGAAGTAATGAGGGAGTCCAATGTCCAATGATGCATATGGATGACTGTTACATGTGCGGTCGAGTATTTTCATATTATCGACCCTGTTGTAGCCTAAGCTGCCGTAATTATCTACTCTGACCTCGTACTGACCCCCCATTACATTTACATTTTACATTTTAAAAAAGTTTTTTTCATCAGAGCCCTTATGTCCCCACCACTTTTCATCACAAAGTGACGCCCTTGCTACTCAGTATGTATCACTTGAGGGGGCAGAAAAAGAGTAACTAATATTTAAATAATTCATTAGAATTAATGAGTAGTTTTGTGCTGGTTCAGAGTAAATCAGGAATGACTCATGAAGAAAGTGGTCAGTATGACAATTCACAGATATTTATGAACTAATCATTACCTAATGATTCATTCATATAGTATCTGTTTTCTAGTAACTCGTCATTATCTGCTACAAGTTCTCGATTCTGAGTTATTCAGGAACAACTTATTAACAATTCATCAATTAACAGGTCGTCACTGATTTGTCATTCCTTAGTAACTTCTCATAATTTTGAGCAAATCCAGTAGATCTAACCGACTCATTGGAAAGATGGTGACTTATGACAGTGTCACGTTAAAAGTCATTGAGCTTTTCAGTACGACTTATCATAGCATTTATACAGCGCTTTTATCCAAAGCCTTTTACGAGGTTTTTGCTGCTCATTCACGCACACACCGATGTCAGGGTGCTGGCCAACCATCGGGAGCAATTTGGGGTCTTGCTCAAGGACACTTCGACATGTGGACAAGAGGAGGTGGAGATCAAACCGCCAACCCTGTGATCAGTGGAAAACCAGCTCTACCTCCTGAGCCACTGCCACCCAACGAAAGCACAGGTGTAATTGATAACATTAAAAAAACAACTGCACTCCATTTCTGTTTGCTAGTCCCAGGGTGCTGGTGTTGTTGTGCATGCTAACGCTGGCTCCCTGGGACACTTGATGGAAATGAGCCATCGTTAACGAAATCTGTGTCACCTGTGCTTTTCCTGCTATGACAAGTAAAAAAATGTCTGCTGTGAAGACGGTCCATAGAGAAAGCCTGGCTGTTGATGTATGCTGTTGATTTTATGCACCTGTTAGCAATGCCAGTGGCTGAGGCAGCTGAACCTGCTAATTACAAGGAGTGTCCACGTGTAGAGTTGGGCTGTAGGTTACTAACTCATGAAGGCAACTACCAAGTTTCATGGTGATTCTCTGTGTTTCAACATAAAGTTTTACAGTGAATAAAAAGTGTGAGCTCACCTCGTTTGACTTTGTACCGACTGTGTAAAACTGAGCGGTCACACTTGACTGCCTCCCTCATGCTGCGTGTGGCCATCCATCAAACTCTGGCTGGGTTTGTTTAAATCTCCACCAATCAGCTGACAGGACAAATTACAGCACAATTTGTAAGCAGCAGAAAATAACTTCTACTTGAATAAATGCTTACGTTTTTCAGGATGAGAGGGAGAAAACACAAGTGACAAACTACTGACTGTTTTAATACTCCTCCGATTGCTTTTCCACGAGGTGGGCTTTGTGAAACCTTTGATTTACAATCCAAACCCATTCATTCTCTTTTTACGCTCAGGTGTGATGCCAACATTGATAATACTGTCCTGATACTGAGCTCAACAGGGCATGACTGCAGCCTGGCATGCTGTGAATAGACATTGCTCCTTTGGCAAAATTTTTGAAGCGTCGGTGCAGCTTCTCCTAATTGATTCTCTATGAGGCCAAATTATTGCACTGCTGTAACAGTAATAAGTGCTGCAGTTATAACACAGGCCACAGCAGGTTTGTTGTGATGTATACTGTTATATTTTTACCCTTTCTCCCGTGAAGTTTGGTCATTTGTTGTGCCCTTAAACATTAAAATCTTACGACAAAATGTGAACGTTTTAGCCAACAAGTGAGAAGAAATGTTTTGTAATCTTTCTGCCTTCTTTAATCACACGTCTGTTTGGACGAGTTTAGTATGTCCTCCTCCAGACAGAAGAAATAGGCTCCCTGTTTGGACCAACCCTCCATGAACACAGTGAGTTTAAAGATCTGTATGAGGCTAGGACATGCTAAAATTAGAACGCATAATTAAAGCCAAGTCACTTGTTCTATTTATCCTGGCTCAGATGGCTTACAGTAGGTTTGACATGCAAAATATTAGACACTGGTAAAATAGTTTTACACAAATTATAACATCCAATTTTATATCACCTGAAGTAGTTGCCAGCCTTCCTTGTTGAAACACTGAGAGCTTAAATATTTATCCACGTAAAGTAACATGAGGCCAAAGCTTGGTTGTCAGCTGAGGCAAGAAGTCCTGTAAATTGGAGCTCTACCAAACACCCCAATGTCTTGCCAGACAAAAATTAATCCTGCAGTGAGGTCTGACAACAGAATAAACATCAGAAATAAACCAGAGATGTTTTTCTTGTTGTGGGTGGTGGAAACATTGTTTTTTCTCCAAAATTGCTTTGTGGCATAAAATGTTCCTGTTATCACAAGCCTGTTTGCTGATGTTCATATGTGTGAGCGTTTCAACGTCACTCGTGTTGAATGATTTAAACTATCTCAAAACAGTAAAACTTATCACTTCAGAGACGCCAGCAGAATGCGAATGACCTGCGGGTTCATGTCAGGTTGGAGGCGAGTACCACTGCATGTTTAATATTAATGTTTAAAATACATCCTTCAGCTGAAGGCCGGTAGGCCATATGACAGGCTCACATGCACAATTCAAAACCAGATTTTAAATTCTTTATATATTCTTGAGCATGAAGGGGTCATGGCTTTTGTCGCAATAAATAAATCATATTACACGGTCAAAAATGGTGATTTCTAATTGTTTTCGGCGACACAAGTGTCATGGTGCTAGGAATGACAATGCCAGTCAGTTTGATCCAGACTGAAATATCTACCTATTGGATGGATCAAGATTAAATTGTGTACAGATGTTCATGTTCCCCCGAAGATGATCCCCTGATTTTTCTTCTGGTGCCACTGTGAGGTTGACATTTGTGCTTTTTACTGAAATGTTTTGACAACAGCACGGCCATGACATTTCCTACAGACATGTAGATGAATTATAATAACTTTGGTGATTCTAGAACTTTCATTAGGCCAATTTTTTTTATTTGTTCAATACTTTGGTTTATGACCACCTACTAGCAAAACTAACAACATTCCCATCAGTCTCAACTGTACTTTGTGTTTAGTGCTAATTAGCAAATATTAGCGTGTCAAAAAGCTAAACTAAGATGGTAAATATTTTGAACATTATACCTGCTAAACACATAAACTACAGGGTTCGTACACAGTCTTAAAAGTTTGGAAAATACTTAATTTTAACAGTTATGTTTTCAAGGTAAGGAATATGCTTGTGTTCGAATATACTCCTTGAAAAAAGCCGTATGAACCCTGAAACTAACATATAAATAAATAAATTAGCATGTTAGCATTTAGCTCAAAGCAACACTGTGCCTAAGCACAGCCTCACAGAGCCACTAGCATGGCTGCAGACTCTTGTAATCTTGTTTCTGTACATTTTAGTGAACAAAATTGGTTTAGAGGACAGTTTCTCATAATTACAAACCCGACACCACAGACAGCCGAGCACTTTCTCTATTCACACAAAGAGATGCTACATCCTGAGCTCAGTGTTTCGTCTCTTTGTTGTTCTCGGCTACATATTGCAATTAAACAAGAAAATGTTTAGGTTCTCCCTCTGCAGCATAATTATATGTTTGGACTACCAGATTAGCATCTCAACATGGCTATCAGAGAAAGGCAGCGTTATCAGACACTCGCCTCCAGTGTGCTAAAAAAAAAAAATTAAGATTCACCACCTAATGTAGGGCACCTCGATTTGAATATTTCATGCAGTATGCCCGAGCATCAAAAACAATCCCATTTTATGTCTAGCTAATGTGATTAGAGGCACTACATTATTAACACAACTGGGTGGAAATGATTCCAGAGAGTGTACATTAGTGATCTTGAGAACAGATACATTTTCTTATCTTTACAATGACGTTTGTTTTCAAGGAGTAAGCTCCGGTCTGTCTCTAATTTTAAAGAGAGAGGGCTGCTCTTCTTATCACTTATCACACAGAGGAGCTCTCAGCTTCCTTTTTAGACAGACCATCATGTGATGAGTGGTGAGCGTTTCATGCATTTGAAATCTCCACATCGCTGTGTCAGCCCTCACATACATCTTCCTCCTCCTGTGTTATTATGGACAATTGTGGGAAAGCAACAGAGACAATCTTTAAGAAAAGCAGCGCCGCAATCTTCTTGTAATCCAATTCCACAAGAGTCCTGCAGGGTGTTGAAGTCTAAATGCATTACCGCAGATATTTTTTCATCTGCGGAATGAAAAATTATCTTAATATTTCGACACTCAAAGTCTCTTAAACTCAGAGTTGGAAGGAATCCATTTCATAACAAGACATAAAATCCTGCAAACAAAACAACACAATACCAAAAGCAGAGAGAATCTAGCCTCATCCTGGTAAAGCTGGAAAAACACTTTAAAGTCGAAGAAACTGCAAAAATAAACACCCAGGACCAGATTTACTCTGGCTGAATCATAGACTCGCAGAAGGGAACAGCAACCGGGGCAAGACTCCCCCTCAGCTGCTGCAGGATGGGAATGGCAGTAACAAATTATGTGCCAGAAAGCGGGGGCCCCCTGCCAGGGCCGAATGCATTAACCATGCTGTTTAGACTGCATAAAATAGTCCACTTCTGTCCTAGGGGAAAATACGAAGTTCATCCGAGGACAATGTGGAGTTTCACTCGCTTGAATCGGTGACAAAGAGCGAGCAAGTCCAATGAAACATTCAAACATGCTTTCAGTAAGTGCTCCACCTCTGAATGAGGAATCAGGAGCAGACAACTGGTAGGAAACACGGGAAGATTTCATATGAAAATTAAGTGGAAATTAAATTTTTCGGGTCTAAAACTGGACTTGGTCTAGTGCAGTGGTTCCAAACTTGGATGTCGGGACCCGCCAAGAGGTCTCAAGATAAAGCTGAGGGGTCTTGAGATTGAAAACAGGACAAGAAATAAAATAAATTCAACATATTTTTCTTTATTTTTTTAGACTTTTCTATAAGCAACAGTGTCTTCTGTGGTTCTAAAGGGAGCTTTCTTAAGCTTGGGCATTAGAGGCAGGGTGGGTCTAATAAAGAGACAACATCACAGGTCTACCAACTATGAATTCATCTATTAATAATGATAGAGTATCATCAAGTATTGTCTGTGTAGCCAAAGCCTGATGTAGCTTATTCCTCTGTGCCACAGAGCTCCATTGTTGTCCAAAACAAAAGAGCCACATTGTTACACTGGCATGTGCTCCTTCATTAACATGAACAGAGCCACTGTAGTTTATTTTGAGTCAGTCCCACATGAACTGTCCTGCTGCTGTAAATACCCGCTAATGCACCAAATGTGTATTAATCCACTGCTGAAAATAGTCCCCAACAAATGGACTATTTAGTCCTGTTTGAGTAACTAAAGTCTACAGTGACCAGCTTTTATTTTAAAGAAAGAAAACTCAGTGTAAGGATAGAGGGTGGTGTATGCTGTGCAGGTTGTAAAAACCTTTGAGGCAAATTTGAGATTTTGGACTATATAAATAAAACTGACTCGACGTGACTATTTGTGACCCATTTTTAATGATTTACATCTTCAGTATGAACAAATGGACTTGGGGCTGAGTGCCACAGACAAGAGTGGGAAAGTCGGAAAGTATTGTGAGACAGACTAACACACTGTTGGTTTGGTCTTTTCATGGGATTTGTTGAAAACAAGTAACATATAGAATTATTTTGCCTTATCCTTAAATCTCTTGGAAAAGCTTGAAATCAGAGATATTTTTCAAACTTGTCTGCACTGAGCAGAGTGTTCATTTACCTGGAAAAACTTTGGTAATATTAGAAACTTAAATTGTATCTGTGCATACCTCAGGGAAAACCCCCCCAACAATATTACAATATTTAGGAAACCTGAATCTCAATGTGTGTTTTAGACAATGAGGCCTTGAGCCAGACTGCATCTTAATATCACTTTCCACAGCAATCCATGTGAGTAAGATAGACAGTAAAGCTGCCAGAAACTGATCAGACAGGAGTTACATTAGACTACAACCAGCACAGATAATGAGATAAAGACTGTGAAAAAAGAATGTTTTCTAGAAATGTGATCAAAACACAACACTGACTGTGGTTGCAGACGCTTGTGGGGTCGGTGTGCTTTAAAGCTTTGGGGCCCCGACATCAAAGACTCCATCCCTTTTGGTGCTGAGAACGACCAGGAGGGCCCTCCGGCTCTGGCTCAGTGGGATTAAAACAGAGACGTAGCTGGGAGACAAACCAGGCTGAGGTGCAAAAAAACCCAAAAACGTATCTTTCAACCAGACAAAAATAAAAAGAGCTAGCATGACTCCCAGACACCTGTTTAGACCCAGTAGATAATCGCGTGTCAAACAATCTGAAGTGAAATGATTTGCTTCAGCCTCCCAGCTGCTCCAGTGAAGCTGTTCGGTTTAATCAGTACGAGACCGTGGTTGTACTGGACATTTCCCAGAGGTGGTTCTACATGGTTGACCTTCCTTTACCCCTTTAAAGTAAAATCCACCCTGAGAGCCTGTTACACAGGAAGATATCACCCATCTGTGATGTTGGGTGCCTTGCAGGAGTTATTTTGGGATGTTTTAATTTGCTGCTTTCGGTGTATTCAGCTAGGATCAACCTCCCCTTGTTAAAATTGAATTCACTTCATGATTTGCTATGTTTCAAGAGCAATCAAAGACGAGACCTGAACTTGTATCCAACTGTGCGTTATATACAGTATGTGTAGGTGGATCACACTGTACGTTTCTGTTGGGTGCATTGTTTGAGTAATTATACTGCGAGTTCCCTCACAGGTCTTCTACATGGAAACTTTCTGTGCTGTTTTTGCTCCGACATGACACAAACCATGCCTGTGCAAGACTAAGCCTCTGAATGCTTGACTTTATTCCTTCTGTAATTCTAGTAAAAGTTACGTTTCTGTTGTGTTTTTGTAGCTGAAAAGTGCTGATTGAGTTCTCAAAGTCTCAAAGGAAAAAAATGACTTCCCTACTAAAGGCTTGATGGACAGACTAATATTGATGGCCTTTAAATCCAAAAAGTAAACCTAAAATATCGATGTTTCCTGATTGTTCGTCCTCTGAGTCTGAAGGTGATGCAGTGCTGTTTGGCAGAACGTAAACCTTCTGTGTGAGTGCCCTTTTTCTTTTTTACGCCAAACATTTTGACATGTCATAGCATAAAAAGCACAATAATAGCACTAATTATTGCGGTAATCCATTTAATTGCAGTTCCAGGACTCTGGTATTGTGGATGATGGCTCACTTGGACACTCAAGGGAACTCGGCCATCGATAATGCTATTAGTTCCAGACGAGTTTTTCCTGCTATATATATATATATATATATATATATATATATATAAAAAGATGGCTTTACATAGCAAGAGCCAATAGTTACATTGACTTGTCATAGCAGGAAAAACTCATCTGGAACTAATAGCATTACACTGTAATGTTGCTGCTTTTGTTTTGTTGAACTCTGGCAGAAGATTTCCAAAAATTTTAACAGGTCTTGAACAAGCAAATTGCTGCAAAGTGTGGAAATTAGCAATTAATTAATTAGCAATTATATACTCATACTTTGGGGTCAAAGGCTCGATCAGTTATATTTCTGATCATTTAAATTACCTGTGTATTCATGTATATAATGGAGGAGACTGAGTTATACATTAAAAATAAGCATTTTGTGTTTCTGTACTGATCATATTTAAAAAAGAAAATATAGCCTGTTTTATGACAATTCGGATGTAAATAAATCTTTAAAAGGCTCTGACAACCTTTTTTCCCATTTAGATTTGTACTATGAGTAATGGAGTCTACGTGACCACAACATTATCTGCCAAACTTAAAACACTTTTGGTTATTTCAGTTTCTGTCCGTGCTGTTTTGTCTGAGCTCTTCTGAGTGGTTCATCAATCAGAATTTAGAAATATGTCAGGTTTCTTACGGATGTTACCACGCAGTTAGTTAGGAATCAACACACAGTAAAATGTCTATGGAAGCCCAGTATTCATGTTAGATGATGTGACTTTAGCTTACACAATAAACAGACAATGAAAAGAAATACAAAGTGAGCCACGTACCTTAATGAAACGCAAATCTGTATACTCAAACTTGCTGAAAGGTACTGAAATCAGTGGCCACCATCACACTCACACTCACATACACACTAAGGCTGTTTTCACACAGAATCAGGCGTTGCGATGATTTGCCGCAGGGTTGTGCGGCGGTGTGGGAGTGTCACATACTAACCAGCAATCCCCGCTTGAAGACTGATAAAAGCCAAGCCACTGCACGTCTTTGTGCTCCCTCGTGGCAGGGTTGAACAGCTGATGTACAGTCATCACAGAGCCGATCGATCAGGTAAACAGTGGAATATTAAGGTAAACAGCTAATGCTTCAGTGTGCGTCTGCCGGTCTGAACGCCGGCGTGATTGGCTGCCGCAGCGTGACGTTGGGTTGCGTTTCTCCAAAAGTTGAATCTGTTTCAACTTTTTCGCTGCAGGCTGCTGCGTTTTTTTGCGGCCTGTACCGCCGCAGCCTGAACGTAGTACCCCGGTTCAAATGAATGGGAAAATCTGCGTTTTCGCTGCAGCGCCTGATTCTATGTGAATTCGGCCTAACAAGACTGTCCTCCCCAAACATATGGCTGTATAGGTCATCTGTGCAGCTGCTTATTACGACCCATATTTACGTTTATTTTGGCAGCGACCTCTAGTGGCCGTAGTAATTGTGACGAGACTGTCCTCCCCCAGAAATACAGCCGTATAGTTCGTCTGTTCAGCAGCTTATTACGACCCATATTTACAACATATAAAGAGCGCCAAAGAACAAACACAGGACTTTCACCCAGGAGACTGCTGTTCATGTCCCGTGTATTTTAACCTTGCGTAGCCTGTGTAACTCTACTTACATAAGTTCCGTAACTAATGTACTTCTTTTAACCCAAACTATGATCTTTTACTAAACCTAACCAAACTGCGATCATTTCACAACGTTGACCATCTGTTTTCGTCATTTCCATGACGACGAAGGTCCGGTACGCCTATATATATGTCGTTTTGGGAGTCATTGACAAACGACCTATTCTGTCGTTTAGTTTGGAGGACTTGCTGACACCAACTCACAACAGAGTTAATCCTTATGTAGCTCCACTAGTCTTACAAATAGTTGCTGGTTATATCAGGAAACCTTTCACACGACTCTCTGACCCCAGCATCATGTCGTCATTGTATCTGCTCAGGTTAAACTGCAGTGGCCCGACTGGATTGATGAAGGCAACTTCATCTGAATGTCATGTCATAGCAGGGGCTGCCACTAATTAGCAACCGCTCTGGTATGAGAAACCTCTCAGTAGTAGTGTTGGTGTGGTTTATTAATAAAATCTGATCAAAGCACACCAGCACAGTACTGGTGGAGTAGATTTGCTTAAAACCCAAAATAATACATAGGAATGTTTTTTTTCCTGAACCTCAATTTTGCTTTTTTTTGCATTTAAAACCAAGATTTTATGGGCTTCAAATCTTTAAGAGCACTAGAAAACACAACAGCTTGGGTTTTGTTGTTATCTAATGTTAGTCTGATTATTCAAAGACCATGCCAATCAATTAGGGATATAATGTTTTCAATTGTAATTTTGGGATACATTTGGATTGTGGATGAATCTTGCCTTTGAGATCCGTGTGTGAAATGACTTTTTGATAATTGAACACTGGAGCAAAATAATGGGTCACGAATCCAGACACATAAACCTAAACCTCACTGTGTCCTGTTTTCTGACATGTCCATGATAAATGTTACCACATTTAGTTCACATCAATCCTATGTAAAAATACAAATCTCAGTAGCATGATTCAATGAAAAGAGGAAGACCTCACAACATATATAGATACATATTCATTGATTCTGTCAGTCAAGTCACATTTACCTCTTTTCAGTCTTTATAATGCTATATGCTTTCCCGTTCCATGGCTGTTTTATTTATTTAAATTGAGAAAAAAAAAGTAAACATGAGGAAAGAGTGAGGATGCAAACAATCTAGCGTGAATGGGGAATCGGATGAAGAAACGCCAGAGCAAAACAAAGGCCTGTACGCCTCAGGATGGTGACAGGACAAAAATAGCTCAGGAGAACTGGCAGAGGACGTCCACTGCCAGTTTCTGACCAGTTTGCCTCCAACCCTCAGCTAAAAACATGCGACAGTGCAGAGAATTATTACTGAAGCTGGTTTGCACTGTCACCTTTCCAGTATTTTCTGTAAGACCTTCGATATCTCCCAACTGAAAGAGCTGCTGTCTTCCAATTCGACACTGTTTACTGCAGATGACAAGAAATATGCACGCAACAGAAATTAATGAGGTGCTTGAGAAAACAATGCACAGTAGTATTCAGCATTTTCATCAGGTCTGACAAAGAAACCCTGCGTGTTTAGTATGAACATAAACTGATTTACTGGCATAAAGAGATGGAGACCTCTTTTTTTCCCTCCCAGTTTCTCTTTGGATGCCTTAAGATTTGTTAAGGCTGCGTGGGCTACAGGCTGCATTAACTGTAAAACAGACCCGAGATGCTGTTTTAATTTGATAAACAAGGTCAAGAACAGCGAGTGAGGAGGGCACCTTGTTTAAGTTTATTAAAAGATTGTATAAAAAGGAAGGAAATGACTAAAATCTGCAGTCTGAATACAAACAGTTCAGCCTGAATAAAGACGCTTTACATTCAGTTATTTCAGCTTTGGCCAATCATTTGAAGTTGGTCAAAATACCCAAAATACCTGGAGCAGTTTACATCAAACTGGGGCTGCAAAAAAACTTATTTTCACTCTCAAATAATCTGTCAATTACTTTCTTGATTTATCTTCTGGTCCATCAAGATTTCTCAAAGCCCAAGATGACGTATTCAAATTGCTCGCTTTGTCTGACCAAGAGTCCAAAACCCAAAGATAGTTAAATACCTTAGAAGACTAAGAAAACCAGCAAATATTAACATTAATGAGCTGAAAACAGTAATTTTCTTTGGCATTTTTACTAAAACAATACTTTATATTATAAAGAGTACGGTCTAGACCTGCTCTACATGAAAAGTGCGCTGAAATAACTTCTGCTATGATTTGGCGCTATATAACTGAACTGAATTTACAGCCGTGTTAGACGCTCTGTGAGGATGTACTCTCAGTGGCGATATGAACTTAATGCTCATAACAGCATGCTAACATGCTCACAATGACAATAACAACATGCTGGTGTTTAGCAGCTGGTGCAACGTTTGCCAATTAGCACTAAATACGAAGTAAAAGCTGGGGCTGAATGGAAAGTCATTTGTTTTGCAGGTATTTGGTCATAAATCAAAGTATTGGAACAAAAAAAGAAACCCGATAATGATGCTAGATGAATGATCAGGGGATCAAAATTATTACAAAGTCAGGGGGTCACCACTGACCAAGTCAATAGGATATATCATCTGGGAACCATGAATGTCTGTACAGAATTCTGTGCCAATGCATCGAGTATGTTAAGATATTTTACAGCTTAAGAGAAAACTTTTACCTGCTGGTGGCGCTACAGGAAAAGTCAGAGGATCGCCAAAGGCATAAGAATTTATCCTCTGGGGACCCTGAATATCTATAGGAAAAGTTCATTGCAATCCATTAACAGCTGTTGAGATATTTCAGTGACCAACATTGCCTTCCCTAAAGCCACTAGCACGGCAAAAAATTACGTCGATTACGCCAATTTCTTGTTATAACAGCAGAGGAGCCTGATTGTGAGGATAATAAAGGCTGAAATAAAGACAAACTGAGACTCAAGTGTTAACAGTACTAAAGCAAAGTTTATTAGAATAAACAAAGAAAACATCACAAAGACAAAATAGCTATAAATCTATCATTTTTCCTCATTTTGTTTTTCATACAGCGTGTTTACTCCAGACTTCAATGTTAATCTTGAAAAGTGTAAATCGTTCAGATTTAAACTGTGGGGTGTAGAGGATCTGCTAACCTTCAACTGTCACAAATATCCCAGAGGATGTTTTTGGTGAAGAATATCTTCTGGGTCTTTCCTATTTATAGTCACACATTATTCCACACAGACGCAATCACACATGCGCGCACACACACACACACACACACTCAGACCAATGGCTTTACTTTGGTCTTTTTGTCATCCAAACAGGGTGCTACACGCTTCGCCCAGAGACTCCACCTTCAGGGCCTCAACAGTTGACAAATCATTAAAGTCTGAAGGACGAACATGCACACGCTGTTTATTTATAATTATTTACAAATCTGCAAAACCCCAAGCCGCTTGCTTCCTCGTGGTTTTGCCCATCGTTTCCCTTCTCGGGACCCTCCTCTCACTCAGTGGGGGGACCGGATGGTGGTCGAGGTTAGTGGATCCTCGTCAGCTCCTCCACAATCTTAATGACCTCGTCCACTGTGGCTTCACGCTTCATGCCGCTGCCGTCATCGATCTGAAATTGAACGACACTAAGCAGTGAGCCTCCAATACTGAGACAGGCCCCACCAGCGCCACTTTAGAGGAGCAAATACACAGGCACATGTACAGAGAGGGAGGCAAGTGTTTCAAAAGCATTTTACTCCAGAGACGAGCCTTTGTTTCTTATGTTTCTAATAGCTGAAATGTATGTTTTTGATACTGTTTTATATTCTTAAAAATTTTAGTTTAGTGGTTTTGTCTTCATTGTTTATCTCCTTCAGTCTGTACACCAAACTCTGCTTTCTTTTCCACTGATTTTAACACTCGTCTTTATCTCTTTGTATATTTTAAATTTACTGTTTTATGAAGGAAATGATGCCGTTTGGTGAAATATAAAAACTCTCTTAATATAAATGATTATATGAGGAAAAAGTGATCAGCTTATCCTGTCTGGATTTTACTGATTTAAAATTTTGTTGTTTATAATTTCATGTTAGTCTGAAGAATCTTTACTGTTTTTGGCCTTAATAAATTCAATGGTCTTCAATGGTATTTAGTCACTTTTTTCATTTTAGTTTCAGTTGTTATGAGGCAAGATTAATATTTTAACTTGCCTGTACTACATATTGATTGCATCATTTCCCCCTATTTTTCTTTTTAAAATGACTGCACTGCATCAGTGTACTTTTGCATCACTTTTCTTCCGTATCTCAGCGTGATGTTACTGAACTAAGCTAAAAACGTAACCACCATATAGCTGTTTTTTTGGTTTTTCTCTGCTGAACACCATGACTTTTTCCAGTGGGGTTTAAAGGTTTAAATTAAGGCTTTTCAGTGAAGCTGCAAAGATTTGTCAATTAATCGATTAGTCGATCAACACTTTTAATTAATCAGGTACAATTTTTATAACCAATTAATAGTTTAAGCCATTTTTTATGCAAAAATGTCAAATATTTGACAGTTCCGGGTTCTCAAATGTAAGATTCTGGTGCTTTTCTTGACATGATTGTAAACGGAGTATCTTTGGACTTTGGATTTGATGGTAACCCCCTTGGCTCTAGGAAATAGTGATGGGCATTTCTCACTGTTTTATGATGTTTTATAACAAACAATTACTCAGTCAGACTACTTGATTTTAAAAACAATTGTTAATTGCAGCCTTCATTATCAGAAAATTAATTATTTTAAAAAGGTGCATATTTTTCAGTTGCATGGATGAAAGTGAGCAACTGATGCTGCAACATATTTTATTTTTAAAGCAAGGTTCCAACTTTAGTAGAATATTGGCTTTAAACAGGAGTTTCCTGGCAAAGAAAATGGAAAAACATTTTTGGGGCTGTTTTTATCAGCTGGTCTTGAGAGGGAAGCCGGGAATAGCCTTTGTTTATGAGCTAAAAGAGTGATTTTTTTTTTTTTAATGCAATGAGAGTAAAGAGAGACACAAAGCAGAATATGCTTATTTGTTTACCTGCCAAAATTATTTTGCCACCTGTTCTGCCATGAAAGTTATTCCCAGTTCCCTCTCACACAGCACAGGAGCAACTAATAAAACTGCCTAAAAGGGTTTTTGAAAGTTCAACACTGCTTCAAGCCAAGTACGCAAATCTCAACAGAGTATTAGTTTGCTTCTTCACCAGATGTTTCTGGGAGAACAGAATAAAGTTGTTATCAGAGCAGAGGTCCAGGCTCTGATTACACGCTTATGTCTCCCCGTTATTAAACTAACTTTGTGTCTATTACAGGTCACTGCAAGCTGCCCTTTTAGAGTATGAAGTTACTATATAAGTGTGTTCACAATATGATATGAGTCCAGATATATTTTTTAGGATAAAAAAAAGTCACATTTCATCTGGTTCAACATTGAGTATGAGTAAGTGTGGATGAACATGAGCTCCTACCTGTAGAGTACTGACGACCTCCTGCATCTTGGCTCGGCCGAGATCCAGGAAGCTCTCAATCAGATCCCCGTCGATGAATCCCGTGGCCTGCTCTGTCTTACGCTCCGTGTGGAAGGACCTCCAGGTGCCGCAGAGTCAAGGAAAATCAATACAAGGCTGCTGCTTCGCCTCAGGATCGCACTTTAGGCACAATATCACATATTTTACCTCAGGCAGTCAGCAAATATTCAGTGTGATGCGTCTAATAAAAACAGCACTGTACAGACGACCAGGCCATCAGGATCCAGATTGGTGCTGTTGGACCTGTAGAGAGCCGGTGTTTAAACTGCAGCTTCACTAGATTTAATTGCAAGTACTAATTTTTTAAAAAGTATTTTAATATGGGATGTACAAATACAAAATGCCTCCAATGTATCTGGGTTGTAAGTGCACTCATCCTTAATTCTCTTCAATTAATTCTCCAAACTTGCACTTTTTTAGGTTTTAATGCAATCATTAACACTGTTTTCCACTGTTATCTTTTATTATGTATTGACTGATTTGTAAAGGCACCCTGGGTGGCTTGAAAGGCACTTATGAATAAAATGTATTATTATTATTATTATTATTATTATTAAAATGGAATATTGGCAACAAAAGCTTCCGAAATAATTTTTCAAAAATATAATCACCACTACAGTTTCAGGGTCTCTTTGATTCGATAAAATCTACCGGAGTACTGGTCGATACTACAAATAGGGCAGCGACTAACAATTATTTTCATTACAGATTATTCTGGCGATTATTTTCTTGACAAATTAACCGTTTAGCCTAAAAAAATGTCAGAAAATAGAGAAAAATGCCCCTCAAAATGTCCCAAAGCGATGTCTTCAAATGTATTGTTTTGTCTGACCAGCGGTCTAACACCTAAAGATATTTAGTTTACTATTGTAAAAGATGAAAGAAACAGCAAAAATTCACATTGCAGAAGCTGGAACCAGTGGCATTTTTGCTTAAAAAAACGACTTAAACTATTAATTGATTATCAGAATTGTTACATTTTCTGTCTGTCAATTAACTGATGAATTGACTTATAGTTTCAGCTCTATATATGAATCATATGATCAGATATGGCAGAGTGGCCACATACAAACTATTTCATGCATGAGATGTCTGTCAAACAGCTTCTTAGCCAATTAAAGCAACTATTACTGCTTTGTCACTTCACTCTCGTGTCCTACAAGACAACCACACCTCCTCAGTGCAGGTCGTCTCTGTCCCGGTGACAGATGGCGAGTGCACGTTTGAATTTAAGAAGGATATAAGCTGTGCTCGATCTTGCCCACGCTCTTGATGACCTTGTTGAGGCGGTTCTGCAGGTCCAGGAGGAGGCTGTACCAGCCCTCGGACAGGGACGTCACCAGACCTAACACACACACACAGTCAACAACACAACCCTTTTTTTGGATGGTGTAATATTTAAACAGATTTGCACCTGACTGCAGCAGATGGTGAATACTTTTGACTTCTCATCAGCGAGAAGCAAGGAAGATGTTTCAGGATTCATAATAAAGCTCATAAAAGCTTTATAATAAATAAATTAAAAGATCATTAGTGTGTCTGAAATCCTAATGCAAGTTTCATGCTTGTATGTTGGGACTGTTAGGAGTGAAGTAGTATGATATCAATACTTCAATAATTCAGGACCATTCCAAAGTGTTTTATTTTAACAGTGATTTCCCTGTAAATCTTACAGCCACGGAGCTTTAAGGGAGTAACATGCTATATTATAATAAAAAGAGAATTTCAAAAAAAGAAAAGGCACAATGTCCCAGAGCCCAAATTCACATCTTTAAAGATCAATTTGAAGGTTTTCAAAAAGTGATATAAAACAGAGAAAAGCAGCAAATCATCACAGTTAAGAAGCTGGAACCAAAGAATGATTTGCTTAAAGAAAATGATGTTGACGATTAACTGATTATCAAACTTGTGATTCATTTTCTGATGACCGACTAATCGACAGACTGTTTCAGCTTGCGATGACAGTAACTTGCTTCAACAAGCACTGAGACGGTCACACACACAAAAAAAACATAATCGACCACCTGCTGAGTCCATTTCTCTCCATGTCACTGTGCCATCAGTCCAAACTACATACTGTATGTTGGAAAGTAGCAGGTGAATCAATTACCTGTATAAAGATGCATACAATAGTTCAAATATTCATTTGTGAGTTTTATCAGGATGGATTATGGACAGCATTTTTAGATTTCACAGTGAAAAATGAAACCAACTGTACAACTATAAAGTCTTGAGAACAAAGTTCACCAGCATTTACCAGCAGCAAGACCTTTTCTAAAGCTTTGAGTTTGGATAAAATCATTTGACATTAGATGACATTTTCTCAGACATCTTTTACTCGTCTCCTTCGCCTCCAATATCAGCGTGATAATCTTTCCATCACACAATGTCTGGGATTTTCAAGAACTGACCAAAACAAGTGTATTAGAAGTCTGTCCACTTGTCGGTTGGTTTTTGGGTAGAATAATCTTGTGGCCTCCAGCTTCTTCCCAGAAACATCTAATATATCGCACCATCTCAAGCAGCGTTAAGACTAGCAAGTGTATTTTTTTCTTCATTACACCCTGAAGCCTTTATGGTTTACGGGCCAATGTGGAAAGTTTTTACTTGAAGGTACAGTGATTCTTACTTCCTGATAAACTTTCCTCAGAGACTTTTTAAAGAATCACAGAAGGTATTGAGGTGACAGAGTGCTGTGTGTTGGTGCTGTGGGAGCGCACTGTGTAAATTACTGCTGTGTCCAAATGACGTCCCTCCCTATTTGTCATCTCTACCATCATTATTGCCAGGCTGAAAGTTACTAGTTTAAATCTGAGTAATGAGGTGTGAAACTATGATTTCTCTGCCGGTCGTCTCCCCTTCTGAAATGGAAACATTAGTTCTGAATAAATGGTTTTGACAGAAGTTTGTGTACTCTCTAATTGGCCTGAGGTCTCTTTACTGCAGTCAGCTGATTATTGGAAATACTGGAAATGAGAACTGTCTCTGTGCAGTGCTGCAGTCTCAAACTGAGAACTGGTGGTGAAATATTTACCAATTTGTCAGTTAGAGGATTCAAACTTCATGCTTATGATTACTTTCCTCAGTCAAGTCAGGTTTTTCATGAGATTTTTCACATGATTTTACTATCAAATATTTTAAAAAATAGTTAAAATTGTTCACTGGGAATTGTTCATTTGGTTTACTGGTTTCTCTGTGAACTATTTTCTACCAAAAGTAAAACAAAACTGTTCACAGAGGTGTCTGTGGATTATCCTGAGCAACAGGGACAGTGTTTCTGAAAAGACATGCTGCTGTTAAAATGTAATTTTCCAACGCTGTGGGCTCCACAAACTAAATTCTGTTCATCTCCATTGAATCAAGGTGGAGGCAGAAGTCTGAGAAGTGAATATTGCAAAACCTCAGAAAATAAATCCACATCTGTCTGTCTCTATGGCTGGACACTACTAGAGATAAGAGGGAAAATATATTGTTTTTGTGATTTGGGTGAATGGTCAAGAATTTAAAAGGAATAGATTGATATTTTGGGAAATGTCTTGCAGACAGTTAGATGACAAGATTGAACCTCTCTCAATTTGCTGTTTGAGTGTGAAATTGCCCGTGCGCCTACCGATCATGCCGTTAACGGTGCCAAAGAGCACGGAGCCCTGGGTGGGCGTGGAGCTCTCGCCCAGGTTCTGCAGCACCAGCGAGCCGTGGCAGAAGACATTGACAAACTCCCCGAGGTGGAAGACCCCCACCTCCTGCAGGTGCTGCCGCTCTTCGTCTGTGGTGGCCGCACTGACCGTAGGAAGCACGGTGGGAGAGAAATACAAAGAGGGGAGAGGGAGGGATTACAAATATTGGGGGGTGGAACATGTAGGATGCAGAGGGGTCGAGGCAGGTGCAAATAGAAAGAGGAGAGATCAAATGAAAGAGAAAAAGACGTCAAAGGAAAAGTAAGAAATTTTTGGGGGAAGAGTGATCGACTAAGCAAAAGAAAAACAAGAGGGGAAGAAATAACAGCAGCGTTGGAAAAGGTCAGAGAGGTGATGGAAAAGAGGGTGAGGAAAAGTGGAGAGAGCAGCAGCAAGAGAGACGTGATACAAAAATAAAGGTCAAAAGCATTGAGTGGTCCGACCTGATGTATTACGTGGATAATAAGTGGTGGCATAAATGTAACGCAGTCACTTTCAGACCACATCTTTCTTCCTTTTCCATGAAATCAACACTTAATAGAAAATGACTAAAGTGGGAAATGCAGCCGAGCGGCTAAAAGCTCAGTGGCGAGATGACTCATAATTCCCAAAACAAATGCGAGGACAATGCTGTTAAACCACATTCGTATCAATGATGCTGCTCTAAAAAAGTATCATGGGACTGTGTTGAAAGAGCAGCCGCCTAATGACAGTGGGAAATTTTAGAGGTGATTTAGAAACTTTTTGGCTATAGGAGGAGCAGCTCAGGGGACCATAATGATTACAAGAAAGGTTGAAATTCATGTGCATAAAATCTTACTGCACTTTAACATTTATATACAATAAGATTTTATGTCTCCCTCACCTGTCCTTCTGGCAGACAAACAGATTGAAGGCGTTCTCTGCCCCCAGGAAGTTGTCATCGTCAAGGATCTCCACTGCACTCATCCAGTTAGGATTGAAGTCACGTGCAATCTGACCGAAGGAAAAAAAATGTGTTGGATAAAAACAGTAAACAACACAGAGGTGTTGTGCCAAAACTCTCCAAGTAAATACTGTATTATCTATGAGCAGGGAAGTGCTGACTCCAAACAAGTGCTGAAATCCAAACACAGTCGATATGTTTCAGTATAACTGCAAGAGCAATAGACTTTTTAAATACCCTTGAAGACACTCATATAGCCAAAACTGAGAAAAATCCCAAAATGCCCGGAACATCTGTTCCATCTATGCAGGCTAGCTGCGGCCTGCATTCTGTGGGCATCGTGATCAGATGCTCGGCCAAAGAACGTTTTGTGAAGAAGAGAAACACTACTCTGCATTGTTAGAATATTTGAAAAGACAAGAGGTCGGACTCTAATGTTCTACTGCAGCTTATCTCATCACTTTTAGACGATTAGTTAGGGAAGTATTTGCCGAGAGTTATATGAGAAGATCAATACCACTCAAAGGAAAAGTGAAATATCTGTTAAAGGAAACGAGTTTAAAGGACAAGATAAATGAACAGAATAAAAAGGCTGGATGAAAGGCAACTGCCCTCCGTAGAAACGGCTTATTTAATAAAAAATAAACAAATGGAACTGAAGAATTCATACTCTTGAGCGTGTAAATGGTATTATCAATAGATCTCGTGCCACTTGGCTCATTTTTTTAAGATTAAAATCGAAGCAATTTTGCCAAGAAAAACATTGTGAACTTGTGTACCACAAATGGTGTTATACTTGCATCTCCACAGGAAATATTGTATGATGAAGTGGATTATTTCAATGCTTTATTTTCTTTTGAGAAGGAGCCAGAGTCTCTTGCTGGCTCTGATATTAAATCTTTTTTTGGGCTATAACAGGCTATATCCACAGGGGAAAAAATGACAGCTCCACCTGTATATATAGTGTCTGCACCTGTTTTTTGTTTACATCGATGTTTGCCTGACAAAGACCTTGCAGGTTGAAACACTGCATTGATTAAAACGTGGCAGCCTGCAAAATTCAGTGTGCGGACAGCGCCTCCTTTTCTTTTGTTGCTGTTTGGTCCTGCATCTGTACCCGACTGGGGTTGGATGTACACACTATCCACCTTTTTTGCTTTTAAGATTAATACCTAATATCCAAAGATATGCAAGTTAGGTTAATTGACGACTCTAAATTGCCCGTAGGTGTGACTGTGAGCGTGAATGGTTGTCTGTCTTTGTGTGTCAGCCCTGTGATTGACTGGTGACCTGTCCAGGGTGTACCCCACCTCTCACCCAACGTCAGCTGGGATTGGCTTCAGCCCCCCACGACCCTCTACGGATAAGCGGATATAGATAATGGATAATGTACGTTAACTACGGAGCTGGAGATAGGAGACAATTAGCTTAGCATAAAGTAACATTTGTACCATTCTCCATTTTTCCAATCTAAAATGTTAGGCATCCTGAGGTATGTTCTGTTTCTGAGTCCTTTTCAAGGCCCCACACACTTATTACACTGAGCCCAGCTCCACAGCACGCGCTCAACAGCGTGCGTGACTTGCCGTCAAATCTCTTCATCTTTCTACCACAAATCAATTTGAACACTTGGCTCATCAAAAGGCTGGGAGGTACACGTCAGCCAGAAGGCTTGATAGAGAGAAAAAAGAATGTTTATACACCAAAGAGAGGTTACAACATGCAAGTGTGGATTAACAGACACCAACCAAATATTTGTTTGATGTGTGATAGTATCAGAGGATGTAAAAAATAAAAGTTATCACCCATTTTCAAAACCAGCAGCCTTGGCTGAAAGTTAAAACCTTCATTTCTGTTTTCAGCCCTTTTTGGTATAGAGATTGTTTGCCCTTTAGAGCTCTAGTGTTATTTTCTCAAACTCTTCTTCACATCTCACCTCTTCGAAGTTGCCCTCCATGGGTTTGTACGCCAGCAGCAGCACGGACCTCATCAGGTCTCCCACCAGGATGAAATCTCCTTTGGTCTTCAGGTAGAGGGCCATGATATTGTTGTAGTGGTTGCACTCGGTCCTCAGCTCCTTCTCAGCCGTCCACTCATACAGACGGACCTGAAACAAACACTCGAGGTGACTAATTGTTTGTTGTCACACAAGCTGCCAAAAGGTAGGGGATCAGCAATTAGCTCCAGCAGTATTTGATGCACTGGCTGACACTTCAGCTCCATGTTGCTATCACTCTGGATAACATGTGCCTCCGAAAGTGAGTGTGAGGTTGAAGTGCTGATTAAAAAGTCTGAGCTATGAGCTACCACATTACGTGAACAGTTAACAGCTAATTACACTCACCGTTTCACACTGTCTACGCCATCTAACAATTTTTAAAAAAGGTTTTGGAGTGAGTCAGTGATGGAGGTGTTTCTCTGTATTTAATTGCCATTCACGTGATGTCAAAGTGATGTCAAGAACACCTCCAAGGTGCCGGGACATCAAAAATGCAGGTGATGCCAGAGTTCAGCAATGTTGAAATACTGCATGGAGGAATGTGCTTTAAAGTATATACAAGAAGAAAAAAACGTAGTCGACTTGATCTCAGAATGAGAAGCTCAACTGTTGTTGAGGAAATCTTTTTAATATTTTTTATTTATTGTAATATAGCTTTCATATTTTATATTTTCTTCAGATTTTTTTTTTTTTTTTTTTAAATACTTAAAAGGACATTTTCACAGACTATTTACAATATAAATCAATCTACCTCACACAGTGACCTGCATCTTGTTCATTTCTTGTTTATTTTACTGGATTGGTTGCCCAGCAGGACCAGATCTCAGTCCAAGTGAAATCACATTTAGTTGTCCCTTTTTGTAGTCAAAAATAATGTTCTATTGAGGCTGCAGTCAAAGGGGGAAATTGATATAATTTCTATGGTGGATTAGTCCATAATGATGTTTACTTTTGGTGTTTAATAGTGAGTTTGGAAGCAAACATTTGCTCTTTGATTCAGAGAAATGAAGCACAGCAAAGTTTGTGACTGATTTAAATATTTTCTGTGATTAAACTTCGCTGTAGCTACACCATGAAATGCAGGGTTAAGTCACTAAAACAGAAATATCACTCAAGTCATTTAGAGTGAAATGATTTCTTTAAAAAGGTCCAATTCGATGAAGAAAAGGTTGAAGAAAGGAAGTGGTAGGAAGTGAGTCATTGTTCTGCGTGATGAGTTCCACAGATCTGCAACCCATGACTTTTTGATTCTCGATATCTTAAAATAAAGCTGCCTTCTCAAGCTTTTAATCCTTTTAATCTATCTATAGCTCAGTGTGGATGAGCGTGGTATTACAGGACAGTAGGGGGGAAGCAGTTTCCTTCACACTGTATGTCAAGTGATTTCACAGAGCAAATCCATATGGGATAAATCCATTTAGATACTGGACTTGGAAATGACTGAGGAGGCACTTTTCTTCCTGAACAGATCACATGCTTCTTAAACAAATCAAAGAAAGGAAAGTCAAAACACAAAAGTCATCTAGAGGTTAGTTAACTGGTTAGAACAACATTTGAGGTATTCAACTGAACATAGTGATGTCTTCTGGACCAACTGTTAGCTAGAAATGTCAGAAAATAAAAGAATAAACTCTCTGGATTCTGGTAAACTTGTTTAAAATGAATCCCATCCAGACTGTGTCAAAGGGCCTGACTATGACTACTATGACAAGGTATCGAACCTCAATACTGGAATCTAAACACGGCACCAAATGCTTCGGCAGATTCTTGGTCTTGTTTAGTTATTTTTTGATTTTCATCATAACTTTTAAACCTTTATTTCTGCTAACTTCTTGTACCGCTGATTGTGTCAAAAACAATATTAAACTCTGATGAACTGAAGTTTGGTATATTTTGTTGAATAAAAAAATAATTTTAATATTGTACCAAAACCTAGATACTGTATTTGTAACGGTATTGAAAATGTTTTAATGTTACCCGACCACATTCTACTACACAAGTTGCTTACTGTCAAAATGCTTTAGCTCAACTCACAGCAATATAGTTAGAATACAACTGACATTTGGATATTTGACTGACAAGTGACAAAATGCTTGCTGCACACGTAGGAATGCTGATTATCAGGATCCCACAGTTTTCCCATTCTTCCTGCTGATGCCTCACGTCTGTATCCACTTTTGTCTTCTTAAAAGCTCAGTTTTTGGGCTCGGCGGCTTTTAAAAACTTAGTTCTGGGTTCTTTACCCTGTTGGTAGTGCATCCCACCACATAGCAGCTTTTAGGCCTTTTTCTATTGTTTGCTAGCAGACCGAAATGACAAGGTCAGTGGAGAGGGATGAATGGATTTCCCCTCTGGTGTGGGTGGGACTTAAAGGCGCTCTGTCTCACATTATCTGTGAGGGAATATGCAGTTTGTCTCCGTGTTAGGGTTAAACAAGGAATTGAGTGATAAGCTCCCAATAGAGAAAGTGGGATTTAGCAACTGTAGAGTCTCTCCAGTTATTTGCAGCAACCTCCAGTGTAAACACAATCATATTGTCATATGGTTTTAATCTCTGGACTGGATGGTAAATTATGATGTGAATAAGCAACTATTATAGAGGTGAACTTGAAAGAGGCACTTGCTGGGATTTTGATTGACCTAACAAGTCTGAAGACTTTTTGACAGTAAGTGTGAGGTAAAAATATAATCTGATGAATTAATTTATTTCAAAGTGTACCTTAAAGCAAATTTAACGTTCAAGCTACATTTTTCTTCGAATATATTGCACACAAACATAACTGCAGTTCAGCGAGGAAAAAAGTCAAGTGCTTTGTATGTCTTGCTGAAAACTCAAACACCATCAAGCACCACTTACTGTGCTATTGATGCTGGCCAGCAGTTTGCCATTGAACTCCACCATAGAATAGACAGCTCCTTTCACCTCTTTCTCAGCCACGGTTTGCAGCTTGCCTGCAGGAAAAAGCACAATGTCTGTCAGTCTGTCTGTTCAGTTAGCATTCAAAGTGTTATGCACTCAGTGTCAACCTAAACTAGCACCTACAAGATCTTAGTGAGGTGGAGGATAGTGTGCAGCTGTGAGATGAGATGTGGGAAAAAGTGAGAGTAGGTGAGGCATTCAGAATAAGGACGAGGGTAGAATGAAAAGCTTAAAGAGGATAAATGAAAGGCAAGCAATGCACCTTGAGAGGGACATAGTATGAAAGAAAATGAGGGGAATCAGTAGAGGTGAGAGGAGAAAAGTCTGATGAGGAGTGATAAGAAAATGATTAAGTGAGGAGGGAAACAAGAGCATGGTAGGACAAAGTACCCGGGAGTGAAAAAGCAGGACAGAGGGTGGAGGAGGAGAAAATGAAACGGGGTGAAGGATAAAAGAGAGCAAACCAAAATGAGCTGGATGAGAAGACAAACAGGATAAGGTTGAGGAACAAGACAAGAAAGCGCATTTGCAGTTTGTTTGCGGAATACAGAGAAAGCTAAAAGAAAAAAAAAAAAAGCCTGGCTACTGACCGTCAGTGTAGTGGAAGACAATGATGCGTCCCTGCTTGGGCTCAGCCTCCTCTGGGTACACCATGGCGGTGCCGACGATAAAATACACTGACGGGTCTTTTCCCAGACGGCACGACACCATGCTGAGGGCGTACTCACTGGGGAGGAACTGATGGGCATGGAGAACTGATAGAGATAAAAAGAACACACATACCTTAGGAAACTGAGAGTGAGAGCAGCACAATACTCTCTAATAATCTCTCTGTTAGTAGGATTTTACATGTATTTGTTCCCTTTTCATGACTGTCCCTCTGTATTCAGATGATTTCTGGTTTATTACAGGGTTCGTACAGCTTTTTAAGAGTAAAATTCAAGCACTTTCAAGGTACTTAAACCAAAAAATTCCAGCCTCTCGAAGCCTTTATCATCACATCTAAAATTGTAACTATAAATGCCAACAAACAAATATGACGACGGGATCACTTCATTCCAAATATTAAAAGATTTTTGGTTTACATGAGTGATTGTGTAGATGATGAAACACCAGATTATGTTGAAAATCAAGCATTTTTCAAGGAGTGTATTCGAATTCAAGCACATTCCTAACCTTGAAAACAGCGGTTAAAATTAAGCATTTTCCAAACTTTCAAGACTTTGTACGAACCATGTTATTACAACTGGAGTCTTATTTTCTGAGTGGTCAGATACACAGACAGTTTAGCCAGAGTATCTAAACCAATTCATTTGGAGGTAAAAAAACAAAAACTTGCCACACTGCCAAGTATGGTATGTCAAAGTTGAACCAGGACCTCATTTTACAATGGACAGTTTGGATAATCATTTGACAATATGCCTTTGTTTTCTCTTCATAAAAACTTATAGCTAACATGGGGGTTTGTTTGTATGCGTGTCTGAATGCTTGTTTTTCTTGCCCCATTAGACGTCTTTTTAGCGATAGTTGCCACTTTCACATTTAACTTGGCCAAGACTATGAAGATTATGTAATAAACTGGAATTATCCATGTACCACGTCCATGTTACATAGACACAGGTGTTTTCAATTACTGTATTTTGCCTAATTAGATCTGCACAGAGTCCTTATTTATTCATGTATCTCCCTCCACTGCACCTGTCCAGGACACCTTTCATTTCTATCCCTGGCACTCGGGCTTAACCTAGGCAGAGAGTATGTGGAGTTAACTGGTAAAATTAAGCGGTAAAAAGGTACCCGGCGAAAGGTATGGCAATGGATCACATGTCCGATAAGATCAAGACATGCAGAAAATTATGCATCCATTAAAACACATTTGACACAGTCAAGTGCATGACTGAGACAGTAGAGCTTCTTATAGACAAACCTTATTAGAAATAACTGCAGATTTCAGATGGTGTAGCAGCAACTGAATAACTGATTACACCACACTACTGCATAAGAATGTCTCCACGTCTGATTGATGATTATCTCACAGCACCTAAAGGAGCAGTTATCTGATCGCACATTGATAAATTGGAGTCAGCTGTGGACACAACGTGCTGAACCAGCCCCTTATTTACATATTATTAACATATAACATACCCTAATTTATGCGGGTGTGGTAACTCTTGGGTTTTTATAAAGGAAGGCTTGGCGCAGCAAAATCTGCATTACAAAACAGAGCGGAGCAAAAACCTGCCGCGTTCAGTGGGCTTCATCATGGAAATGGTCTGCATGACACTCATTAAGTTACTCCATAAAGAGCCTGTGAGAGTTTTAGATATAGAGTAATAATGATAACAAAAACCTATTTTTTGGAGAACCTTTCTAAACACTTAAGTACAGAAAATTACTTAAAAACAAATATTTAAATAGGACATAAGGTTAAATTAAGGATGAAGACAATGTTGTAACAGATAAATACAAGCTTGATTGGTAAAATGAGTGTGAATCCAGCGTTTGGACCAGGCTGTGGAAACTGCTCTGGTTACTCTCCAAGCTGAGCGCAATATTTTACCGGAAGCTCCATATGAAAGCACCAACTCTGTGAGATCAAATGGAAATGTACATCCGGCTGTCTCACCTTCAAAGGTATGCTGATCCACGACTAGCAGACTGTGAACCTCCACCTCTTCTCCGAAGGAGGTCTCGTGGGGAGAAGTGCTGCTGGGGAAGAGCTTGCTGGAGCTCACACTGCTGGAGAGAGCCTGGGAGTGTGTAGATTTATGAGACGGGACAGGAAGAGAGGTAGACACAAAGAGGAAGAGCAATTCAAATCTCTATTTCTGTGTGTGAACAGCACAGTCGGCACCATCTGCAGCGCCAGATGTGCAGCATTTAAAATCTGGTAAACATCTTTCTGGTCATCACGTGTGAGAGGCTCTGGCTCTGCTCTTGTTTCTACAAAGTTGAGCGCTGCAGCAATAAATACAAACACAAAGAAAGTACACACCTGTCCCCTTGGGGAAGCTATAGAGCCAAGATGAGAGGACACAACACATGCTGTCACTGTAAATCTGGCTGAAAGGACTTTCTGATTAGCTCTCAAAGCCTTTAATTGTTACTATAAATGCCAGGAGACAACAAACAAATATGGTGATCGTTTTATTTAAAGTATTAAAAGATTTTTGGTTTACATGAGTGATTCAAGGAGTATATTGGAATTCAAGCATATTCCTAATCTTGAAAACATAACGGTTAAAATTAAGCATTTTCCAAACTTTCAAGACTTTATACAAACCCTGTTTTTATAATAATAACAATAATATTTTGGGGGGGTCAATTATCAAGTACAAATAGGGAAAAAAAAAAGATTTAAAAGATTTAAATCCTGGTTTAGAAAATCCAGTTCCAGTACACCTGCTACATGCCTAACAGGACAATTTGTTGCCTGACAAGCTGCCAGTCGATGTTATTAATAATGTTCTTAGTCAGCCTGCCTGGTTAGATAAAGGTGCAAAACAAACAAGCCCTTGGGTGTTTGTTATCCGAACACAACATGGAGCTACATTACCTGAGTGCTCGCGCTGGGGCGCACAGCAGATGTGGTGCCGCTCACATCCTGAATCTCCACCCTGCTGGACAAAACCCCGAAACACTGGGAAACCTCCTGGTAACAGATCCGCCTGGTGGGGTGTTAACAGAGGGGGGAGAGGGGCGAGAGGGAGGAGGGAAGACGTTGGTAAACATGTAAAGAGCAAACAGGGGTGAACCGAAGAAAAGAAGGTGCCCTGGGAGACTTCTCTCTGTTTTCTGACTGGATAACGCAACAGTCAATCTTTTAATAACTTATTTAACAAAGCTGAGTCACGGTTGTCATTTTAACATTTGAGGACAAAAAGAGTATTCAGCTGATGTATAACAAAACCAACAGGAGAAAGTCGCTTGAATCAGAGCAAACAGGCAAAGTCACTGCAAACATGAAGAACATACAGCGTATTTTGTTCATTCTAACTAATTTTTTGACAAGGGGACTGACCTGGGAGACTCATACAGAGGAACAGTGCGAATGTGGAGTTTCTGAATCTCGTCGATGGTACCGATGGTCAGAGTGCTGTTGTTGGCCAGAGCCAGACTGTAAAAAAACACAAGATGCAGCATTAGTGAGGGGAAAGGAAGAAGAAATACACCCACTTCCTACGAGCACATCTAAGCGAACTGTGTCTGCTTGAGGATCAAAACAAGAGAAAGGTGAAGCTTGCATGTTTATGAACTCTTCAAAGCTGCAGGCTGATAAAATGCATGAGAGGTAAAAGTTCTGCTGCTGACCTGTCGGGGTAGCCCTCAGAGTTGAGTGGGCACATATAATTGACCTCCTTGAGGTTGACGTTGGAGAATACCAGCTTGTGGTTGGAGGAGTAGATGACAGTGGGTCGGTCGGAGCAGGCGAAGACGTTAGAAGTGGACAGGGATCTGAAGGTCCTCAGCACGGTTGGCTGGGTGCCGAGGGTGACTTTCTTGCGCTCGCTCAGGGCGCCTGGGGGAAGGAAATAAGATCGAAACACAAACAAGTTTAACACCAAGTTTGAAAGGTGGGTGTACCAATCATTGTTTGGGTCAAAAGAGCCACTTGCTAAGCACCTTTAGCCAATAAAGTTTGTCCTAATGTGCAGAATTTCCTTCTTAATGCTCATAAAACCATTCAGGGAGCCCTTGAGGCCTGTATGGAAGCATCTGCCTTTGTTATGTTTCTCCACTCACTTGCTCCAAGTTTTCCCTTTCGTTTGTGCACATTTAATAGTCGTAATAGTAGTATGTATACTCTGCATACGCTTTGGCTTTTTGTCCCTTCTTACCACCGCACACATTTTATGACTATGAGCTGATCAAACCAAAGCTAAATTAATGAGAACATTTATATGCACACTAATAACCTGGTTGTGAGTCCTGTGTCTGATTAAATTCAGAACAAGATGTTTTACAAGGAACATAGAGTAACCTGATTATATTCATATCCCTGTGTACATGATCATAACATCCAGGTTTCTGATCACTGTCTGCAGTTTGTGCAGGAGTTTCTTTGAGTGCCTCGACACTAGAGCTGAAACGACTGTGATAATCAATTTTTTAAGCACAAATGCCAAACATTCTTGGTTTCCAGCATCTCAAATGTGAGGATTTGCTGCTTTTCTTTGTGTTATGTGATAGCAAATTCATTATGTTTGGGTTTTGGGCTGTTGGTCAGACAAAACATGCAGCCTGAAGACATCACCTTGCACAATAGGGAATGGTGATGAGCATTTATGACCATTTTCTGACCTTTTATTGATTGAACAGTTAATCAAGGAGAAATACTGCACTTGTGTGCTGAATTAAAGTTTTCACTTCATCATTTATTAGGTTAGGTGAGGCCATAGTTCATGTATAGCCTCATAAGAGAGACCGTAAAGTCAGCTTTAGTCAGAACAGCCATTCAATAATGCAGTAATTAAAAGGGCTATTCCACGGCTTTTATTTGTCAAAGTACATTTGCTCTTCACAGGGAGTACGGCACAACCTGTGGCTCTTAATTTACTTATTTTTATTACTTGAAATGACATCACCTGTGTGTCTTGACCAGATGATGTCAGTTCAGTGACATCACTCGGTCTTGGGCTTGGAGACTAAACATTTGTAAGCCGTCATCACAAACTGGGGGTGTGGAGTTTGAAAGACTTGAGTATTTAGCAGTCAGGGGGCGTCTAACAAAAGGCACTATTGAGCTATATTATAGAAAGTGTTTTTGGAGCTTGACCCAAACTTGGGACTAAAAGTCAAGATATATCAACCTCTGCTGCTTCTACTTTGACCAGCGAGACTAATACTACATTTTGGTGAGCAATGTTACACCACTATGGTACTCTTTCAGTGTAACGCGGTCTAATTTATTTGATTTGGTGAGAATTTTAGATGCAGCAATCTGAAGGAAACTGAGGTTATTGGTTCACTCTCACAGCTCTCATAGCATTGTTTTCAGATGCAGCAGGACAGACAAAGTTAGCGACTAGCTGGTGAACATAGTGGAGCATTTAGCAGCTAAAGAGCCAGATGTTTCCCTCAGGAGTTGGTAGAGACCAAAAACAGAGCTAAAAAGAGAGTGAATAGTGGACTTTCGTTCGCCTGGTGGCCAGAAACACGACTCCATATGAATGATAATGTTGCTCCGTAACTGCTGGATATGTAAATAAGCAACTGTTTGCTAACACACCTTCGCCATATTAACTTAAAAGGTGAGATGATATGTCAATGTTGTGTTCACAACTTGTTTCCGCTGCCCCCAAGTGGCCAAAAAAAATCAGGTATTGCAGGTTTAAATGGTTCCTGATTGGGTGCCTCGATGAAGCTGCATCTTCAAATCCTGTTTGTTGCATGTTTAAATAGTTAAGGAATCCTCTGTTACTCGAAACTTAATCACTCCTATGTGGTGGCACATTGCAGGTTTAGATCCATCAAAAAGAAAAACATAAAATAAAGAGACGCTTCACCACTACCTAAGTTAAGTGGCAGGCTTCAAAACATGACAGTTTAATTCTCTATATGAAACAGCAACAAAAACAGGTATGATGATGGTGTTTGAATCGAAATTGTGCATTTTGGTAAGAAAAAATTATTCCTGGTAGTTTTGACCGCTTGGCAAGACTCTCCTGATGGACTCAAATGATCACAGAATTTGATTACATCACTGAAATCTCTTTTTGTAGTCGAACAGCTTTCAGGCTTACAATCAAACTCATTACATTAGTTTCTTCAGGCTGCAAAGTTTCTCCAGCCATGGTGGTGTTAAGGACCTACCAGTCTGCAGGTCCAGACCAAAGTAGAAGAGCGCTCCATCTCCCAGCGCACACAGCAGGTAGTAGCTGCCTTCAAAGGTGGTCATCAGGATCGAGCGAGGGATGATCTCTGAGGACACACACGGTAAAATGATTTATTCTTCCTGTACTTTGGAGTCACAGGTTCATGGATGAACCCCAAAGTGATAAATGTCTACAAAAAATGTCTTTGTCAGAAAAATCTATAAGGGTTATTGGCCAGACTGCCTGGTAACTTTTGGGGGGAAAAAAACATTTGATTGCTGCAAGGTATTTATAAAGTCTTCTGTCTTTTCCGTTTCCCAAACCTCGGTTTCTCTGACTGCAGGCCAATTACATCAAAACAACATTGGCTCTGATTAAGTGCTTGCTGGCTGACTCTCTACATAGCGGCAGCGTTAAAAAAGTCTGCAAAATGTGGCTACTTGAAAGGTTGCATGTTTCCATGGTAATGTACATCAATTATTTTGTGTTCTTTTTAAAAAACACATACAGAAAAAGTTAATCTAAATTAAAAATATAATTAATGTCAACAAAACAACTAACACAGCAACAGTGCAATGTTGCAGTGTGAAAATTCTCAGCTTCCAATGACAGAGCTAAAAATATAATAATATAATTAAAACAATATTAGCTTTTAATTTGAAGGTTTCCCTTTTTATACAAGTCTGCAGTCAGACTGCCCTTGTTAGGGGAGTGAGCAAGAGAGCACAGTTTGAGCATCGGGCAGCTGTCAATCAAAACACACTTGGAAAATAATGTGTGACACTGTGGGAAAGTATGTGGAAATATTCTTCATGGATGAAGAAATCTAATTGGAAAGTAAAAGTCCTGCCTGAGTCGGTTCACCATGTTATGAAACTTTGTCTCCAGTGACTGCTGACTTTTTCATAAGCTTAACCAAAAAAAGTTGTCAAGTCCTTTCTTGCATATTTTAACATTTTAAGTTTAAATGATTTTGTGTCTAAACGGTGCACTAAATGCATTTGGGCTGGAAGCATAGTTAATGTCCAAGTACTCATCAAGTACATACTAGAACATTAGGTGCTTAATAGGAGATTCCATTTACATATTTTAATGAAATGTTAGCTGTTACTACACTATTATAGACCCATTCTTTGGACTTATTTAATTGACTTCTTAAAAAGGAATAGTTCCACCCATTCCATTGCATCTCGTTTGTTTAAGCCACGCAAACAAAAATGTTTCAACAACAATTTGCCATTTTACAGGGGGGTTATTTGCAGGACTATTTCTTGGCTGAGAGCTGTTGAAGGCAATCAGTGGAGACTCCCAAACAATATAACATCTTAATAAGTGAGCTTTAGAAGTGATGGTAGTTGGATTTTTTTACCTTTTAACAGAGTCATGGTAGCTATTTCCCCCTATTTCCAGTCTTTATACTAAGCTAAACTAACTGGCTTCTGGCTCCAGCTTCATGTTTACTACACAGATGTGAAAAGGGCATCTATCTTCTCATCTAACTCGAAAGCAAAATGTTTAACTATTCCTTTATTACTGGATTTACATTTGTATTAGACCAATCCCACTATTGTATTCGTATCCCACTGCTGTAGTTTGTATTTCCACTAACTGCTACAACCATCTGTTCATTTTTAGTAATTACCTTTTTCCCCACATTCAGCCATCTGAGGAGAGCTCTATTTAGATTTCCTCCTGCAATGCTGCTTCTACCACTATTGGTTCATGGGAAGGTGGAATAAAACATTTTTAACTAATTTAATGACCAATTTATTTGTATTTACAACTGTGATTCAACAATGTGGATGTCACTTTTTTTTACTTTAACCAGTGTTTTTCTTTTGTGTCCCATGTAGACATGTGAGGGCTGAGCGATGTGAATTTAATTTTCTGGATAACGTTGATTGATTATCCAACATTAATAACAAGCTCTCCCTTTTTGTGCACAAACATACACAAAATAAAATGGTTACTGTGCTTGAACCTTTTTTATTTAAGTCATGATCTTCATATCTTTTAAGAGATACTATCAAAGAAATCTAAATTATAATTATTAAGTGATACTAAAAAATGAATTTATAGAGGCAAAAACATGGTAAAAATGTAAGGTTTGTTTCTGGCCTTTTTTGTTGTGTTTTTAAATTGTACTGATAATTTTTTTGTTTTTGTTTTTTGCACTCCTTTTACCACATAAGCAGCTGTTTTTATGACTGATTCTTTCGTGATTCTGATTCATACAGATAGAGCTGTTTGTGCTTTCAAACAACGTATAGTTTGTCATGGTTGAGTGAGGATCTAACTGTATGCCCAAATAAGGTAACAAAGCCCTCTCTTGGCCTGGCCTGGGGCTTTTTAAGGAGTAATCAATTGAATGACAAAAACCACCCTCCTAGATTTTTTTTTTGTCATTTTTCCCCTTTGTGTGTGAAGAGTTTTTTCTTGCTTTCTGAGAGAGCCTGGGTTAGGTTAGGAATCATTGCTTTTCATGGATCTGTGAAGCCCATTGAGACGTTGTATGTGCTATTGGACTATAGAAATAAACTTCACTTGACATTATCTGCGTCTACCCATCTCTCTCACACAAGCCAGCAACAGCTTTCCTTTTCTCCTGTCAGTGCCCCCCCGCCTCTCTTTACTCTCACCTCCGCCCAGCATTTCCTTGTGCAGGGCTGTGAAGCAGGGCAGTTTCAGCACACGGGCTGAGATGTCGGTCCAGAGTCCCACAGCGCAGAGGGGTGACTCACCGCCACCCTCCCCCAGAGGTGTGATGTCCAGGCAGGCCACCTCGTGCTCCATCTCCGTGGTACTGAGGAAGGTGTAGAGGACATGAGAAAAAGAGTAGCAAGCTGCCCTGCACATTGTGTGAATGTGGACCGTGTTCGACAAAGTTCGACACACACACACACACACACACACACACAGCGGCGGCACAAAATGACTAATGGCATGAATGTGTTAGTGACACAGAGAACAAGCTCTAACTGATATTTTATTTCTCATGTGAGATGCACATTGAGAAATGTTCTCTGGTGAGCTGAGCTGTGAGTTCACACTGGCTAAAGTTGCAAGACAACTATTTATTTCCTATAAAACTGCAGTGGGAGCTCAACCAATGTGAGGACAGGCAACAAGATGGACACACCTGGACTTTTTGGTCATCATTACACATTAACAGCTAATCAAATTGTTTGCTCTCTGTCTTTTAAGCTCTGCTGTGAATGCATTTCCTTAACAACAGCTCCACTTGACAAATGCTACGATGATTAGCAGTTGATCAGTCATTTCCCCAGCGCCTGTTCTCTACAAGTACTGCAGGAATATTAAGTCTTAGGAACAATTTGCGAACACATGGTTGCATCTACTGTATCAACAGCTCAGTGGTATTCTGTGAAATTTTTGATCAGAGCAATCACATTTTGAACATTCTGGCTATTTGTCTTAACTCGTCAAAATGATGAAGTGACGAGCAGCACAAAATCAGCAAAAACATCACGCTTTGCCAAATTTGTCACTTCACAATGACACTACTCAAATGCACTCAATGTCTCGACAGAGCAACACCTGAATCAAGCCAATTTGAAATTTAGTTTGAGAGTGCGTATGATTGTTTGGGATAGACTGATATGAATTATATTTCCAATATCAATAAGGATAGTGATTTTTTTTAAATTTAAATGTCTGATTACCACTCAATATACAGCATGTTAGAGTTGGGCAGCGTGACAATACATACTGTGAGATTATATAAAATTTGTCTAATTATACTGAGGTAGCTATTCTTTAATACCTCTTTGTGATATTGTGGGCAATGTTTTACAATTTATGGCAATATTAGATCTTTTTATTAGATTTTTATCATCAATTTGATGAAGTCTCTTGATCTGTCAGGTATCTAATTCATTGGATGAGACAATAACAAACTTTCCTGTCTGGTTATTTTATCCACAAACATCCACAAAATTTACAATATCATGACATATATCAATATCATAATATAAAATTACATATACAATAATTAAGGATGTTATCCATATCGACCATATCTTAAATATAATAAAAAAGGTAAAGTTATAATGAAAATGAGGATGAAAAAAAGAGAAGAAAAAGAAAAAGAAAAGTCTGAACTCCTGCATTGTAATAGAACAAGGCTACTCAATAATGCAAATATAATGTAAGGATAATCGCTATATAGTGTGTTGAGTACTTACACTTTAATTGCATTACAGAAGAGCATTTCAGCAATGTAAACGTCTTTAATCCAACCATGACTATCTAGTATTTACAGAGTTTTGCGAGCAAACCAGCAGCTTATTGATGTAGCCCAAACATTATTTCATAGCTCGGCTGAGACACTTCACTCTGTCTCGTTCATTGTTTCATCATCTACCAACACTCTCTGGGCTTCAAGCAGCCCTGCTGGCCATTTTTACAAGCTGTGTGACTTTCTCTGGAAAAAAACCCCAACATTTTTGTGTATCCTCGACTTTTTTTTTTTTTAAAAACTACTTTAAAAACAGTGGCTCAAAGCAGTTTTATTGCAATAATGGCACAAAGATAGCCACAAGGGTAAACCACAGCAGCAGCACAACAGAAATATAACAGAACAGTTCTACTGCAGCACCATTCACCTCAGACTTAAAAATGAGATGCAAATCCCTCAGCAGATCAGGAAAGTAGAAATAAAAAATGAAGGTAAGATTGTTATTATTATTATCCTGCACTAAATTGTTGAACTATTGGGAATACAGTAAATTAATTTTTGATTAATTAAACTTTCATACAACAGTTCTGTTGGGTAATGTGTATGCAGTCATATGCAAGATTCTTCCCTGCTGTTGTTTCATTAACTATTCAATTAAACTGCAATTCCATTGGTTAGACTAATTTGTTCACAAAAGTAAGATGGAGTACAATATCTTGATTGTTTTTATTTCCTGATAAAGCATGAAGACTTGAGTCTCTGCATTTGACTTTGTTACCTAAAATGTACTTGGCTGACTGACTAGCAATAGCTATGTTTCATGCTAAAGGGCATCTTTATAAAGAACACAGCCAGGGGATAAGTGAAGGGGATGAGGTCGGACATTTTTCTTACGCTTAAGCTTTTCTGAACTTGCACGCTGAGTTTGTAGGCATCTCACCGTCAAACCCACACACACACACGGTGGGTGTTAAAAGAATTGTTTGACATTTTGGGAAATGGGCTTATTCTCTTTCTTGCCGAGAAGGTTAATACCACTCTAAATACTCTCTACTCTCTAAATATGTTGCAGGAGCCAGCAGCCTATTAGCTTAGCTTAGCTTAGCTTAAAAACTGGAAACAAGGGGAAACAGCTAGCCTGGCTCTGTCCAAAGGTAACAAAAACCGCCTACCAGCACATCCGAAGATCACTAATTAACACTTTATATCTTGTTTGTTTGATCCGGACAGAGCCAGGCTAGCAGTTTCATCCCGTTTCCAGTCTTAATACTAAGCTAAGCTAACCAGCTGCTGGTGCTAGCTTACCATACAAACATGAGAGTGGTCTCAATCTCCTTATCTAACTCTCACCAAGACAGTGTATTTCCGAAAATGTCAAACTATTCCCTTAAAGCACACGGTTGATGTTTTGTGCCCTCTCATTCGGTTTATCTCTCTTTGTAATGTCAACCAGGAGATCTCCAGACATCCTTATTCAGTAATAGAGTTATAAATAATGTAGTGTAGATATCACAATCAAGAAGCTCTGGGTAACTGTTGATTCAAAGCGCTTTGTGTATGACCTTGATCAGCTGTGTTTGTAGTAGAGGAGGTTATCGGCGATAAATCCCCAATTCATCAGTGTAAATCAAATATTGCCTGAAAATATCAGTAGGCCGACAATGGGTCTGTGTGTATGTGTCTGTATCTGT
The DNA here is from genome assembly GCA_005408345.1 of Macquaria australasica. Lineage (NCBI taxonomy): Eukaryota > Metazoa > Chordata > Actinopteri > Centrarchiformes > Percichthyidae > Macquaria > Macquaria australasica. The sequence continues at coordinate 165,074 of SEMN01000634.1, forward strand.
GTCCTACCTGATCTGTTTGAGCTCTCCAGCCAGGATCTGCAGGTAGTAGAGGGCCCGTCCCACGGCAAGCACCACCTGGGTGTGGTTACAGGCAGCCACGCTGATGTTCCTGCCCTGTGGCTCCTTCCATTCACTCACTAATGCCTTGCTCTCCTGGAGCACCAGGCGCACAGAGCCTGATGTGATCTGGAGGCACACACAGTTTTTCCTTTTTAAAAAATAATATATTTTGCACAGTATTCACGGGAAGTGACAGAAAGAATGATGTGGAGACTGGGAGATAAAATATGAAGCAGTTTCAAAGCAAATCTCATTGCTTATACGAGGTGCTGTACCGTGATTGTTGTTGCACTTTTTCTTAATTACTGAAAACAAAACTATGATTAATTTTGTCACCAGATTTGTATTTTTGTAAATAAAAATGTGATGACTATGTTTTAAATGGTGGAGAGAAGATGAATGGCTTTCCATTTAATCCATTCCAGCTATTAAACATGATGCATGCACCAGATCCTGAGATAATGTTTAAAAACAAAAAGGACACTTTCAGCAATCCTTATGGAGCTGATACAGATGTTTAAGAGAAGATAAAAGTGGAGGATTTGAGTAGGAGAAAAAATGAAGGCTACAATGACATTTTGCTGACTAGAAACCATTAAACAATTATAATGTCTTAATGGAAATCAGCAGTTAAATCACAACACAAATGTTAAGAAATATGGTTTAATAAAAAAAGAATGAAGGATAAATGCAGAGTATTAGTTTGATCCCAGAAATCCCTTTTATGAAACATCAAAACAAGATGTTGAAACAAGTGGTTTCAAGATCTATTATAACAGTTAATTTAATTGCATTTATACTGCATGTACCAAAGAGGCTTGTGAATACCTGGAAAAAGCCTCTCAGGTTAAGGAGAAATACAAATTTAATATTGAAAATGTAATAAAGTGAGGGGGAGAGCCATATAGCATTGAAGAAGCAAGACAAGATGAGGAAAAGAAAGAGCTGAAGACGCTTCATTAACAGACTACAGAAGGTAGAAACAACAGTCAAACTATAAATGGAGGTGTTGCACTGTTAGAGAGCTCACATAACACGGTGGTGTAATGAAATGTGAAATGACAGCATATATTCAATATAGGATCCTTAATGGAGTCCTTGGAAGCAGTTATGAAGATTATATTGTCCAGTTTCTGCAGTCTGTTTGCGTTCGCAGTGTACTGCAAATCACAGCACATTTAAAGAGACAAAAACAGTTTAAATTTGACTTCTTGTTGTGAATGTACATTTTTCTTCACGAGTTAAGTTTTATGTCAGGGAAACAGCTACTGTCCAAACAACTCGGGAGGTTATTTTGTCAAACAAGTCCACAGCCATGCTTGTAGCTCTGTGAGGCTGTACTTAGGCACAGTGGTGCTTTGAGCTGAATGCAAACATCGGCATGCTAACATGCTCACAGTGAACCTAGTACCTAGTACTTAAAGCTGCATTAAGCAGTTTGTGACCACTAGGTAGAACAAATACTCCTTTGTGCTAAACTGTGGTAGACAGATGTGTATGTTTGCATGTAGGCAAGATGGCATCGCTTTGGAGTTACTGTTAAGTCCAATATTCAGTGGTCTCCAACTCCCACTGAGAAGAATGTCTGGGTCTTTTAAGATGTTCAGCTTTGTTTACCAGGCGCTTCCTTAGATTTTTTTGCACTTTCGTGCTGGGCAGGTAGTGCAAAGTCGGCTTGTCTGAGCTTGTTTGCAGGAAACTGCTGCCTACTGTATTTTATTGCAGGATTAATTAGAGCACCAAGGTTCAAGCACACAGTCTAGGAACGGGATGGAGGACCAAAATAATGAGCTAAAACAAGGCTAAAAGCTGCAAAGAGCTGCAGAGTCAGGCAAACATTCTTATTGGGTTTAGCACTTTGAGCAACGCTTTCATGTTACATGGAGTCATTTGATTCATTGTTAGTACCAAAAATATTGCTGTGTGTACAATTTGTATGTGGTAATAGCATATTTTAAATGATAAAAAGCTATAAAAATGGGACAATGCTGCAGAAAACTTGCACAGTCTCTGAGTTGCATTCAGTCCATTACTTCTAGTGCCCCTGAGTTTAAGTTTAAGCACAACTACCAACTTTTATTATTTGAAGTGACTTTGACTTAGACCAGAAACCATAAACTGTATATAAAGATGGACGACGTGTCTCCACTTCCTCCTACTGTACAAAAATGAAGCCAAAATATCCTGGATATGGGAGCTGCCATCATGTGCTGGTAACGTCATCTGGAGCCAGAGTCTGCGCAGTAGTGATCTACGGCTCGAGGTCCCGCCCAAACACCCAGCCGAGCCAATCGCGAGCACACTCACAGTTGTCAGTCATGACATCGACTTTTTATAGCATCAAATAACTAATTAAAACCAAACGTATCAGACAAATGAAGACATCCACCAGCATGATAAGAACTACCTGAATTGACAGAAACCATCTTTGGGAAAATTGGGCAGGGTTTATGACCTATACTGCAGCCAGCCACCAGGGGGCGATCAAGATGTTTTGGCTTCACTTTTGGGGAGCTGTCATGTCAGGAGTCATTTAACAACAGTCAGATTAGCGAAAATGTAAAAATGTATTCAGTGTAAATATACCAACTCTGAGAGACAAGAGAGTTAGTGAAATGTTCCATGCAGTGTTGTCATAACAACCTAAAGGTTTAAGGTTGAGGGTCTAACAGTTGGCAGAATTCCCAGCAGGTTTCATCCTCGTTTCAAAAAGGCAGGCTAAAACTTGAATTTAAATGAAGTGCAATATTCACCTCAACCAAGTGTAAAATACATGAAATCCTTTTGCGCCCTTCACATTCACAAATGCTCCTTTCAATCATGTATGATTCAGCTCCAGCAAAGTATATCTTATTAAATGGAGAAAGGCTAGAGTTGAATAATTAATTTCCATAATTAATTTTGAATTTGTGAAATTAGATGCTATTCCTGCTTTGAACTGGGATGTACAAATACAGTAAGTCAGCTGATTCTGGGAGAGCAGGCTCAGATATCTAATGAGTGCCAATATCAAACTAAGCAAAGCATGTTCTGATGAAGCACACTGACAACACATGTACTTACATATATTAGGTATATGTATAAAGTACATGTGCTGTCCCCAACTCAACTCGACCCCCCCCAGAAAATTCACATCCCTAATGTATCTAAGTGTGTGCGTGTGTGTATACGAACTTGAATGAGTTGTTGGTGCGCCACGTTGCCACAGTAAAATGTCTGCTGGTTGTCCACAAAGCCTGGAAGTTCAGTCTCCTCAACTTCCTCACCACTCAGCATCAACACTCTGGGGGGAAACACACTCTTAAGATAAGATAAGGGCATTCAGCATTGACTCTACACTTATCTGGCATGCAGCACAGCCAACACTTACCGTGTTTGACCCACAAAAGACAGCACCAGCATGTCATCTGTCTCTCTGCCTGCCTCAGAGCGGAGTGGCCACAAACCTTGAAGGGAATATTCGAGAGAGGGTGTTAAAAGGAAAGTGACTTTCTGCACCATTCTGCAGAACAGGAGAAATACAGTATCTAGCCAGTATCTAAGCTGATCTTTACCTATTCCATCTGTCAAATGTTAACATGTTGGAAGATGTACAGGTTGCAGAAAGCCATTGATTGGCTAAGTGAATAATTGCCTCTCATCAAGAGGCCAGGGGCAGGAGGCAGCAGCTGAGACTTTTAGGGCAGAGACGGTCAATAAACAGCTGAAGCCTAACAAGTGCAAGCAGACCTTACCTGGCCTGTGTGTCTCATTTAAGCATCAGAGAACAGTCTTGGGACAGGACCTTAATTTTCTGGGATTAAGAGGTGTCTGCCATAGTTAAACCTGATGGGATTCTTCAACTTGACAGTTTACTAGTGCAGACATTGCAGTGCTCGTTGGTTTACTAAATGAAAAACAAATGCTTCCAAACCTAAGCTTGGCAATTTTCCTGTTCTTTTGAAAGTACTGAGGCAAGACCTATGACATCTGAGCCATCTGCTGACACTTGCATGCTGAGCTTGGGCAAGCAGCAGCTGGCGTCTTGGCAAGGCCAGGTGAACAGATGTGCAGGCTGAAGTGGCTCTACTGTGAAGTCAGTAAAAGATAAAGACGCACACATACAGAACACACAAACCTTTGATTCCTGGGAGGTCAATGCTGGCATGCTCGTGAATCCCAATGCCGTTGCGAATGATCCGGAGAGAGCCCTCCTTGAAAGCACCTGAGCATGTCACCAGCTGAAAGCAGCAAAAAAAGACAAAGACATAGACTGAGACATGAGGTATGATTTGCATTTCCTTTTAATAGGGTTGTTATGTAGTTAATCCCCATAAGCAGTCAGATGATCACTGAGGTTTAAAATACACTCCCAGGTTAGCCAAACTTATTCAGAAGCGGAAACAAAGGCAATAGGTAAAATTGTTCCCAAAACTGTCCGTTGTAACCAACCATCACAGTTTACAGACCAACTTCCTGGTTCAACTTTGACATAACATACTTCTGTGGGCAATGAGGGATCATTATTATTTTCAGGCGCGCTCACTTTCTGTTTTACCTCCAAATGAAGAGGTTTAGGTAATCTGGCTCAACGTTGAAGCAATGTTGTTCCCAGATCTCAGCAATTAACGTGGTGACTACAGTGTTATCATAACAAGCCAAAACTACAAAAATAAGCTCCACTTTTTGATATGCTAGAATAATCATTTCAACTGATCGTTGTACAGAACATTTCACAAGGTTTATTTCAATGATATTTGCTTTTATTAGAGCTGCAACTAACTAACTAACTAACTACCGTCATTATCAATTAATCTGCCTATTATTTCCTCCATTAATGGTCTATAAAATATTTTAAAAAATAGTAACATTTTGTAAAGACCAAGGTGATGTCTTTAAAATGCTTGTTTTCTCTGACCAACAGTCTAAAACCCAAAGATATCCAGTTTACTATCATATATGATAAAGCAAAGCTGTAAATCCTCACATTTCAGAAGCCGGAACAGGGGAATGTTTGGCATTTTTCCTTAAAAAATGACTTAAACAATTAATCTATTATCAAAATAGTTGCTGTTTAATTTTCTTTTCAGAGACTAATCATTTCAGCTCTTTGTTATTGTCATTCGTATTAGTACTAGTAGCAGTTATCATAGATGGGTTCAGTAATAGTAGCAGTAATAGTAGACCTCGTAGGTAGAAGCACTGGTAGTCATTAATGCTCACTGTTCTCTTCGGTCCCAGTTATATTAATTGTAAATGTCATCCAAAGTACAAGTTATGGTAGAAGTAGTGGCAGAAGTCAGGACCAAACCAGCAGCACTAACAGTTGTAGTAGTGAAGGATTTGTAAATCAGTATCAGCTTGTAGCAGAGCTTCTCCTTCTGCCAGTTCAAACATGGCAGCAGTGTTGCGATCCAACACCCTGAAGGTAAATAATTCTGGTGTCTGTACAGCCTTCCTGGAGAGCATCAGAATATTATTCATTCATCCAGTCATGGTACACTAACAGGATTAATACCAGAGCCCATATAATCTCAGCCCCTACCACCTGCCACCCAACGGCTTCATCCTAATGGAAATAACCATTGTGAACCTGGCAGCCCAACTAACTCCCCTGAGCATGTTCTCAAATGCCCTCACACACTCAGTCACACTCTCACGGGACTGACTGTATCCTGATAATATGTGCGTAATATCATGTTTGTGTATTTGTTATTTATCATTCTTATCTTTTTACTTTATCCTTCATAAACCCCAGTCTGGTTTGCAGTTGCAACATCAGTCAATATAATTATTTTTCAGCTTTGGCTCTGAACTGTGCTGCCGTGGTTTTTCTAAGAGAGGTCCAGTTATATATTTTGTCCTGCAGCTTGTGCATCAATCCTCTACTGTCTTAAGTGTCTTGGAACGTGTCTGCACCAATTAACCAGGTCAAATGCTCTGTGGATTTACGGCAAATGGCAAATTAAACAAGCGTGATTGGATTTAGTCCTGGGCCTCAGCAGACTGAAATGAGCTCGAGTGTGTGAATGAATACAGTCAGTGGTTGATTGTGTGCTGGTCTGTACCCAGAGAGTGGCTCAGTGCTCTAGTGGACCGCTGCCTTTGGAACCTCATCAAGTATCCTGAGGCCTGGTGTCAAACCCTGCCAAAAAACCCTTCTGTACTGTATCTCTCTCGTTACTTCACAGTTTCATCTCCCTCTGCCTCACTGATTGGACACAAAGGAGGACAAATGTTCCAATCAAAAACGTTTTTGTCAAACTATTATATTTTGTGCAGCAATATGTCAAAGACAGATCCATTCAGCATCTGGTTTCATTTAACATAAATTTTTTTTATATTTTGATATTACAGGAACAAGAAAGAAATCAATTCCTTTACTGCGTAGAAACATGAAATTGTGTCTTCTTGTTGCCTTTTAAACTTGACATTAACATGCAATATGGGTAATATCACATTATATTCAGAATACAGTTTGACAACAGTTGAAGGCAAACAAACTTTAGTGCACAGAAGTGCTTAAGATGATGGATTGTTAGGATACATGCAGACAGGGACCGGCGGAGACGAGGTCTTCACTGTCAGTTTTAAAGGGTGTAAATATTATTAGAGGAAATTACATGCACAGCAATCTGCGTCTTTGCAATGGAACAAGAAAGCCAATTTAAGTTTGTGTACCAGAGATGCATTTTAACATCACTCCGGCTAAATCTTATCTAGATGCAACTGGGATACAAGGCGCATGCTAATGCCAGGTGTACAGGGACCACTGGCAACCAAAAAATAGACTAGACAAAAGAAGAACACAGAGACTGCCTATTAAAAGGCGCAGGAAGCCGTGTATTTAATGTCAGCAAGAATGTCCTGAATACATCGAACCCGGCTATTCTGGCCAGTGGCAGCTTTGTGCTGTAGTATGTTGCTTAATTCTGCTGACAAAAACACAGTTTACACGACTCAAGAAGCAGGCTGCATTGGTGGTATAAGCCCAGACTCCCTAAAGGCTGTGACAAAGAGGATGATAAAGAGGAAAACACAGATGGAGACTCACCATAAGCTATAAAGTGCATCCAGTGGCTGTTAAAGAGGGTTTTCGGTAATCACCATGTCATGTCTATATCCTCCGGCAGATGCCCGAAGAAACCTTTTATTCTAACTGAATGATTTGCTTTCAATCTGTAACTGTAATATAACACGTGTTGTGTCTTTCCTGTTTTGCTGGTAGCAAAAATAAAAGTATTTTTCACTTTTCACAGAAAAGGAATCAGCTTTTGGTCATTACCTGGCCCTGGCCTTGCCTCTCCAGGTCTACCACACACATGTCCACAATGGGCCCCAGATTGGTGAACGTCTCCATCACCCCCACATATGAGCCCTGGTCGTTGCTGTCCACGTTGAGCTGCAGAGAAACAAACCGAACCCTCTTTACAAATCAATGGGAAAGGATGAGACTACATGGTGAAGAGTAAACATTATTTCATTACCTGCTGCAAAAAACTTTACTGACATAACAGGTTTATGGAACACTTGCAAAAATTTTCATTTAGAAATCACTGACTCTTGCTGCTTACCTTCACTAGCTGGGAGTCGCCCAACCTGGAGCCCACAAAGACCACACCGTTATCCAAGTAGGTCAAACACTCAGCAATGGATGTCTGTCATTGAAGAGAGACACAGAACATCTCAGTCTCATTGGGCACGTCCACACTAGGGCTGCAAATAACGATTATTTCATTTTTAGCAATGCTAGCGGCATGGGATGACAATGTCGATCAGTCAGTCAGTCCATCACTTTAATGTATCCTACTAACTTTGGTGATCCCCTCACTTTTCGTCTCGCACACCATGACTTTGGTAGTTTTGACTGAAATGTCTCAACAAACTGTTGGACGGATTTCCATGAAGTTGCTGAATAATTTCCTATTAATCGACAAATGCAGATACATTTGAAAATACATCCTTTTTCTCTCCACTTTGACCGTCCTTTCACATTAAGTCAGCATTTACAAAGCAAACTTTGAGTTTGGTCAGAACTCTTAAATCGACAATAAATTCATCAATGACAGTTTTGATAATTGATCTGTTAGTTTAATTGCTGAAGTCAACCAAGTAAAAACACCAAAGCTTCGCAAATACAAGTATCTGCTTGCCTTCATGTCATAAAATTGTACACTGGATTCTTTTGCTTTTGTTTTTATTGTTGGCCCAACAAAATGAGCAATTATGAGACATCACTTCAGGCTCTGGTAATTTCGGATGGGAAATCGTTATTATTATTTTTGACCTTTTACATACTAAACCATTAATTGACAAGAAAACAATTGGCAGATTACTTGACAAAGACAATAATGACTATTGCAGCCCAACCTGTGACAGAAAGGTCCCTCCATAGCTGTTCAGCTATATTGAAACATAAATGAAGTCATGACAATGATGGCACACAATGGCATTATAGCACAATTTTGTTGTTTGCTAAATTGAAGAGAAGGAAAATTTAACTTTCCTATTGTTTTGAAATTTCACTTTTGCACAGTTTACTTTATTAAAGTGATCTAAAAACAGACAGAACTCTGTTTGACACATAAATTATGTTTTCAAATTCTCCCTCATTGATGTTACACTCTAAGGTATTATTGATACACAATAAAGAGGTTTTTCTGTTTTAATGTAGAGGTGCTGCTGCCTGTTGACTGAGCAGACTGGTCTGAACAATAAAGTTAAGAATGATTTGAAAAGCAATCTGTCTGTAGCTCAGCAGTCCTACTCTGCTCGATTGTTTCTAGCTCCAGCATCACTCAGCGGACTAGCAAGAAAGCATTTTACCTTTCTAAACTCCTTGGTAAGTCATTAGAGAAAGGTGCCACGAGCCAAAAGCTGTGTGCCTTTAACATGAGATTTAGCTCCAAGCACAGTATTGACATACAGTCATCATCTAAATCAACTTAAAAGGGATAAGTGACACCCTGGCAAGCAAGCAACAAAGAGGTGCGATCATTTCTTCTCATCTTCTATACAAGTGTCGACTGATCCATTAGCTCCTGTCAGGGCCATAAACCATTAAAAAGTCAATCGTAACAAAGGGGGTACTGAGAGGAAAAGGCAGCAGGAGGAAAATCCACAAGCAACAGAACGGGTGGTCGAGTCAGGTAGAGAGAAACAGATTGGAGAAGCGCCAGAGGAAAGGCAGGTGGATAAACACAGTGAAGACAGACAGAGATAAAGAGACATAGAGAATAGGATAAATGGAGGACCTCTCCGAGCAGCTCCACATGCAGGTCTTTGAGCGCCACTGTGCCGTCCATTAGCTCCTCCTTCTCCAACAGCAGCATAAACAGCCGACCCTCCATGTCCCCCAGCAGGTAGCGCGAGCCCTTGGGGTCGACCCGGTTGTGGCAGACAATGGTGCTTTGCTGCAAATGAGAACACAAACAAATCATTAAAATAAAGCTCACAGTGGAGATAAAGCCTGCAAGAGCTCCTTGAATTACACCAGTACAAAAAAAGTCTATCTTCACCTCAAGTATTATATACATTTACAGTGTGTATATATATATATATATATATATATATACATACACACACATACACACACACACACACACACAAGATATGTTCCCCAAATAAAGCTGCAGAGCCACTTGAACAGAGTGAAGCTATGGGAAGTTAGAGAATTCAAACTATAACAGGACAGGAGTAACACATAACATGTCTTCTATTGCTTTCCACTTGAACAAAACTCCCTCTGGATATTGTCAGAGTCGCTCTCAGCTTTCAGTCCTGGTTAGACTTGGGCTGACTTACACAGCACAATATAAGCCTAACCAGACTGGGCTACACCAAAGGAAGAAAACATGTTTGGAAAAAAAAGAAATAAATAAATCTTAAAAGCTTTGAACTAGAGTTGCTGGAGAGAGTCTCCTGTCTCCACTATAACTACAGGATAAGCTGGCTAAAATAGTAGTCATGATTGGAATTGGCATTAAAATCACGCAGTGTGACTGAGCTTTCCTTCAACAGAGGGTATTGTTATTGCCGTTGTCTATTGTACAAGCCAAGTCAATTTCTCACTTGATCGAACCTTTACAAAACTTATTTTCACAATCCTCCTATTGCTTACATCTTCTGTCAAACCATAGATCCACTTTTATTTTCACAAACCTCTAGCATCCATCCCGTCAAATCCGTATTGTTGTTAATTGTTGGCACGCTTATATGCTCTAATAATATGTATATATGTAACCAATAACATAGCTATAACCTGTATGTATATGTATACAATAATATATTATATATATGTATATATATATATATATAGACAGATAGATAGATAGATAGATAGATAGATAGATAGAGGAGAGTCTCCTGTCCCCATCTTGACTGAATGGCAGCTGGCCCACCATAGACCAGTGTACAAAAAAGTATTATATGAGCTCAGACACATTAAGCAGACCTCCGTGCTGGCAGAACCTTTGATGTCTCACATTAGTTTCTCACTTCTGTGCACAAGACTGACAATTTATTAATTAGTTGCCAAAAATGTTGTTATACATCAAAGGATATGCTTCCGTGTTTTCTTGACACTGCTGAAAGGAGCGCGTGTTTCAGCTGAATACTAATGTTGCATTAGGTGTGAAAAAAAAGAAGTCCAAAATAAAAACTTCAGCTTCATTTAGAGTGGGGGTTTCATTAGTCACATAGCAGCAACAGATGCTCCACTACCTCTTCCCTCAAACATCTGCTGAGCGATGTTGTGCAATGCTACCGTGGAAACAGAGTTGTAACAGAGACAAGACAGCTTGCAAGACAACTGTGAGTTGGCTAAGTGTGCAGGCTGTTTGGCGCCTTTAAAGATAGACCTGATCAGCAGGACACAGATATGAGCTGCAGCCCATGATGAGACAACAGAAGGCTTGGAAGCATTTGAAGTTAGACTTGTGCTGCATTTTTATTTGTGATGATAGGGTCTTGTTAAGGACAACTTGGCAGTGAAGCTAAACAATACTCGACTAAAAATAAGGGAACATGTATGGATGCTTACTTTCCTACTAACTAGCATATTTCGATGTTCATTTCTGATGTGGTACTGATACAGTAACTTTTGTTTCATTGAAAAAGTGTCTAGTTTGCACAAGTGGAGATTACCTGTATGGCAACAAAGGCCTTGTTCAGATTGCCAGCCCAAATCCGTTTTTTGGTATATCCAGATTGATTTTAGAAAGTGTGGGCAGCAAAAAAACACACAAAATTCGATTTTTGCAAATTGGATCCAAGCCACATTTGGAGGTGGTTTGAAATGCGATTCCAAACAGATGCATCTCAGTCCGGACGCTCTGGCCGCTCTAATCCGATTTCAAAGTGTCTTTTGTGTCACTTTCAACATGCCAGACGACGACGTCATGCATCAGAGCGGCTGTTTGACCAGCCTCCTCTGTCGCTGAGTTTGTCTGGTGCGAAGCATTTCTCAAGCTTCTCCGTTGGAACGCAGCATCACCAGCGTATGTAGTTACTGACGCCTACGCCGTTACCACAACAACCCATGCAGACGGGCTGGCGATGTCTGGACACACAAATCCGATTTGATCACTTGCAAATAACAGTGTGGACAATCTGTCTTAAAGATCTGATTGGAGAAACAAATCTGATTTGCCTGCAGTCTGAACAAAGCCAAAAAAAAAGCACTGCTTCATGAGACTGTTACTTAAAACTATACGCAACTAGAATTGTGTTCAAAGTCCAAACACCAGGTCCTGTTGTAGCCCTCTACTTCCAGGAAAAAGACGATTTTGTTAATTGAAAACTCCCCGTCTGTGACAAATATTTGGACAAAGAAATACAGACGATAAAATTAAAAAAGGGACAACAAGCGCTGAACAGCGCGTTTGTGACATTTCTACGACAAACTACACAATTGACATCTATTTAATTACAAATTAAATAGGTGACACTGAAGTGTCTCAAACACTGTAGCAGATAAGCACAAATGACCTCAACTTAAATGTAGGAAACGTAGTTATTATTGTGGCACAACAATTTCAAGTATCTCATTTTTGCACTGTTACCTACAGGAGATGGATCACTGAACACTTACCTGTAAGCTGATAAGTGAAAACTAGTTTTTCTAAATATATAAAAAGGGTGAAGTGCATAAAAAGTTTGATATTGCATTCCAAAATGGCCAAGTTAATTAGAAAAAGCCTACGTTGAATGAACTTTGAAAAAGCACAAATCAATCACCCTTATATCAGACTTATAAGTTAGTTATCAACAGAGACAATAACTCTAGAAAAGACATGATTTGTTTTATCCTGAAGACAAAACAAAGCTGTGTAACTCTAAATTAGGCGCTACAACATCTGACCAATTTGAAATGTTCTTCCCAAAATGTCTGAGGACATGGTACCAAAAAGCAGCGAGACAGTGAGAGAACATTCTCTAATTATAGAAGCAGGATGCTGTTGAAGATCTCCTTTGGGCCTTGAGCTTTGTTAAATGTGAGCAGAGCAGTACAGACTGCAACTTAATCTTGATAAGATAACACTAAAAGCAATAGTGTATGGGGAGCTAAAGTCATCATCACAGCAGTTATAAACCTGCCTTTAAACGCAACTTCAACATCAATCACAAGATTCATAACAAATAAACTCTCACGTGTACACCTCAGGCTCTCCTAAGTGTAGCAAAATATTAATATGTAACATAATACAGATCCTGATGACAGTTTTATGTTACTTCATTATATCAAAAGAGCTTTGCATCTGGGACTTAATTCTCAACAAAACCTCTGTTTAACTTCACACAATTTTGCTGGAGCCTCTCCTACCTTCTGAATATTACCTGAACTTTGTTTTATATTAAAATAATAACAGTCTTGACAGTATTGACTATTACACACGTCTTTGAAATCTGGCCACATAGATAAGGATAGAAACCTACAGCTAAAGATCTGTCATTTTCTTCCTCCCAATTACAAAAGGAAAAAATGTATTGCACACATAATATTATTACACTGTGAAAATAACATAATTCTTGGTGTCACTAGACACTATGTAAATCAATTCTACACTATAATGTACTGCAACTGAAATGTTAAACTATCCTTCCCTTGGACTGCTGAATGATGAAAATATCTAAAGCTGAAGGGTTTAGAAAGAACAACTAAATAATCTACTTTGTAATGAGACAGATGACAAAAACACAATCAATACCTATTATTTAATGTCTTTACCTTGATGGTAGGTGGTGCAATGGCCAGGTATTTGTCTCCATTGTGGTAGGTGATGGACTCTTGTCCTATGATTATAGCTCCACCAAATGGCTCTGGCACTAAAATACAAGCACACAGGCAAGAGAGTCAGTGCTAAGTGAGTACAATTTCAGACACAACATACAATTTTTATGTTCTAAACAGGTATACATTTAAGTAGGGCTGCAACTAATAATATTTTCATTATCAATTTATCAATTACCTCCGTTTTCAATTCATCAGTTAAATCAATTGTGGATGACTGCTGTGCTGTAGTTTAAAATGTTTTTAGTAACTGAACCCATTTGTCACTGTTCATTTCTGTCTGACAAGCTGCTGACTTGTTAGAACTTATCCAACCAAAAGATGTATAAGTCTGAGCTCATGTCCACACACTCTGATAGAAAACAATTCTAAATACTAAAATCCAGGTAAAAATCAGATGATTAAAATATAATTTGTAGTGCTTTATTTTCTGTTGATTTACTAATTGATTAATTGACTTATAATTTCAGTAATGTATACAATATAAGCTCCGATTACCTGGGATGACCATAGATGCCTCAGCCTCCACGTTCTCCTGTTTCCAGGGGCCCTTGTTGAACTCCTTCTCCCTCAGAGAAACCTCGTAGGTCTTCACATGGCGTCCCTGGGGGTCCTACAATACACAACAGGACACCATGATACATTTTCAAAAACATCGTTTTGAATGAGGACAATATGACATTAAGTTGGAAGTATAAACAAAAGGAAAGGTTCCCTGTGGAGTTTTTGACCTCCCTATGGAGCTGCATGCACGCACACAAGGACGCACATGTGCAGTTGACACAATACACAGACCTACCGATGGTGTCACACTATTCCACTGATCAACAGGTGATGGTAACACGGCAAGATATGGAGTGCGCTCCAATACCCATACTACCATACTATTTAATATGCCAGAAAAAGATTTAGTATGTCCAAATACATAGTATGTCAAATGCAGTATCCCAAAAATGCCAGGATGTCCTACTGCATCCGATTGCATTTTGCTGTATGCAAGCCAGCATGCTTCTCTGGCTATTCTGACCCACAATCCTCCGCACGGTGGAAGATACGTCACATCGACTGGGCCACCGAGAGAGCGCAGACAGATGACAGTTCATTTGACTGAAGCAGAATTTCGCGCTACGGATTGCAACGGATGTATGAGCACGAGGGTCAAAGTTCAAGGCGCAATGTTATGACGAAATAGTATGCCTCAATTGTATGCATGCTGCATGCAACAGTACGAACTTTGTAAGGGCAGCTGCACTAAGTACTAAAAGTAAAAAGAAAAAGTATTTGATTTGAAACGCAGCAATGCTGAGATGCCCAGCAAAGGCAGGGAAAAAGAAGACTGCAAGCTAGTATGTTGACTTTAAGGCTCTCCGTGGCCTCTCTCCATCCTACATATCTGACCTCTTAGTTGCATACAAGCCAGTAAGTAGCCTGAAATCCTCGGGCAGAGGTCTTTTATCTGTTCCCGAAGCACAGCTGAAAACTAGAGGTGACAGAGCATTTGCAGTCAGAGCCCCAAAGCTATGAAACGAGCTGCCTGAGGACATCAGGTCAGCAGAATCAGTTACCTCTTCTAAATCTTTTCTTAAAACACACTTTTATCGGGGAGCTTTTCCTGATTTTTATATTATTTTATATGAGATTATTATTATTATTATTATTATACATGAATGTAAACCATGCTGGACTAAAAATACTAAAAATTTGCAATTATTTTATTTATGAGGAAGGAAATGCACTCGACACATTTGTTAAACCTCAAGGATACACACAATGCCTTTTGGTGAGTAACACTGAATGTAAACATAAGTTTTGGTTGTATACAGAAAAACTCCAAAGGCCCCCTTTAATTGTCACCATAAAACTGCTGCCACACAATACTACAATACAATATTTTAGTATCGCTATGGGCTTGAGATTATACTAAAAATTCACACAATAAATGCAAAAGTCCCACCTATATGAATTTACCAAAATAGTCTTTCCTATTCCCTTAAACACACACTCCCACATCCAAGTAGCACTCCTCCTACAGTACCTGGTAGATGAAGCAGACGGTTGGGGCCTGGCAGCCATACAGGAAGTGAACATCGATGACCTGCAGCTCCTCCAGTCTGATGTTGAAGGCCTTGAGCTCACGGTTGTCTCGGTCCAGTGGGATCACCTTGAACAGCCCGTCATACAGCCGGAGGCCAATCATACGGCATTCTGGGTCTACAATTCCGATAATACCGGTCTCTGATGGACGCCCAATACGATCCTGCAAAAAAAAAAAAAAAAAGCATTTAGTTTGGACAGCTTTCAGGCCAGCAGTACAAATCACATTTGGTGTGTTCTCAGACTGCTGTTGAATACAGTATAGCTAGTAATCATTCATCAGCTTTTATACTTTAAAATGAGACCTAAGAATTCTACAACATTGCTAATATAAACCTTATTAAAGAAATTAACTGAAATGTTAGATAAAAGATACTTACCAATTTAAATTGAAGCATATTCTATTAACATTTGTCATAAGTGCACAATGGGACTGTGCACAGCATTTGGCTGAATTTAGACAGTCTAACTCAAGTTTCATGAATGAGGGTCCAGTATAGATATCAAGTATGAACTGCTGTATTTAACCAAACCATAATAAATATTACAATGCAGTGAATTTGTACTGCTGTCTCACCCACCTGGACGTTGCCGTGGGCACGGGTGATGATGTCAATGCTCTCCCCGTTCTGTTTGTATTCCAGGATGCAGGCATTGTATTTGGATGTGAGAATGAACAGCAGGTCTTTGCTCTCACCCTGAACAAATGAAGAAAAAAAAAAAAAAGACACCAAAGTCATCAAAGATCAAACATGCTAAGGCCTGCTTTCAATTTAATGAAACTGGCACACTACAACAGGCTACTGCCTAACCAGTCTAATTAGTAGGGAAAGACATGATCAGTCTATGAATCAACAGCAACTATTCTACAAGGATTATTGTCTGTTTTTTCTCCACAAGATTTATAATAACCACTAATATTTGGGATGCGTCTGTTTTTTTCCCCTTTTTAAACTTCTATAATTAAGGTAACCGCGTACTATGTGGCACATACTGTACCGCTGCCTGGTACAATATAGAATTTGTGTGGCATCGCTTTTTTTTTTTGAGAGGAGCATTACATTTACCAAGAAGTAAAATTTCCACCTGAAATCTAAACATAAAGATGACTAAGGAACAAAAAAGCATGAGAAATATATTTGCCTTGATTCTTGGGAAGAATCTGATGTGCGTTCTGTCTCAAATAACAAGGTTTATTAAAGAGTTCGCCAAGAAACGTATAAATCTTCAGTGAGACCAACTAGGTTAATTTTAAGAAACTTTTACACACTGCTACCAAACACACACACAACACTTACCTTTGGCCTGAAGAGTTCCATGACAGCAATCTTTCCATACATGCCCACTTCCTTGACGGGCCTCAGCCCCTCTGCTGTGACCACATAGATCTCCAACCGTGTGTTTTTAGCTATGAGTAGATTGAGGTCCTCCGCAGAGGTGAAGTGACCTGTAGACACAACAACAACATTTAGAACATGTTAATTACGCTGTTGTTTAGGTGAGAGAGTAGTGGAGGATAAGATGACTTAGATGACCACCTGAGCCTTACCTGTGATGTATTAAAACAATAAGTATTCTATTTACTATAATTTTGTGAAAGAGAAAAACAAGAAATGTTCACCTGTGAGAAACCAACCAGCAAATAATTTTTTTGAGAAATAGCCAATGACAATTATTGCCAATCAGTCTAATTTCACTCAGCTACAAAACTCAGATATGTTTAGAAACAGTCTCACAGTTATTACTGAAACAACTACTTGATTAATCAATTAATCATTTATGCCATTTATTAAGTGAAAACCCCAAACATTTGCTTGTTATTAAAAATTTGTAAATTCTGACTCAAACAAAAAAAGCAAATTTAACACATCACTTTGGGCTTTAATGGGCACTTATGATTTCTTCAACATTTGACTTCCCAGTTAATCGGCCAATTAAAGAAGTTACTGAAACATTCAATCATGAAAATAAGTTGCAGATTTAATATCTGTATACTATCCATCTCTAAATATTTCAGATTTAAATCTCCATCACTAAAGTATAAAGTCACTAAAGTGTGAACTACAAGGAAGGCTGTCAGAGAAGCTTTGTCAAACAGAGATATGGGAATAGATGGCCTCTTTATGAGCATATTCTTACAATTTAAGGGAATATTGTCAAAAAAAGGAAAATGAAGGTAGACATTTGTCACACAGGTCAAATCCTAATGTTACATACAAGGAAAACGCGTTAATGGTGCAAGACTCACATAATTCATGGGCTATGAGAGGATTCAATAACACCAGCTAAGTCTTGGTTTAAGTATCTTTAGGTATCCTGTATTTTGTGGCCCGTGTACGTTGGATCAAACATTTGTCAGAAGACGCAGATTGCCAAATACACTCTCTGCTTGCATGTTACACGCATTTTTTTTTTTTTTTTTTTTTAGCTCAATAGCCGTGGGGTGATATGATGATGTTTGTCATTTTGATTTGGGGCAAGTTAGGCACGACGACAGCCAACGTTAAAGGAAGAACCAACGAAAGGCTCGCCCGGATCGTACGTGCGTTACAACAGACATGACCCAAACAAACAGGAGTCGTGTGTGCTATGACTTGCGTACAGATATGTGTGTGCCTGGTGTAGCAGGTAAACATTTGACTTAGCAAAACAAAAGCTAGCGGCTACTACGGGCCCGCCTGGAGCACTTTTACTTGCAGCGCGGGAGCTCGGCTAGCATGCAGGTGGCAACCGCAAAAACAAAACAACAAATAACGGACAATTACCTGTGATGCAGGCGTTGACTGCCGTAGGTTTCTGGGCTGTTACCACGTAGTTGTACGACATTTTCGACAACAGCAAAAGACAAACACCAGAGTAGTGTTTTAATCTCACAAAAGTGACAAAATCATTGATAATAAAGCTCCCGGAAGTGGTTAGCTGAGCCGTCTGGGCACGGAGCGTAGCGAGGTAACGGCGCCCGAGGAGCGGCGACTCTGGGCGGGGGAGCGCCCCCTGTGTCCCGGAGGCCTGGTGGAAAGCGTCCTACCTGGAAATAACCAAATGTGCTCTAACTTTGGCAGAACACGTTGTTTGTTTATGCACAGCTGGACCTCGCCGCTCGTAGTAAGAAGCTTAATGCTGCTGTGCATTTAGTAAATAAAGGGCGATGTCAGTAAGACAGATGTCTTACTTTGATCCAACATTAAATGCTAAAATTACAGCAATATTTTCCTGCTGTAGTGAAAAGCAAATAATAATTGTTATTGGATAACCTTCACTGAATAAATGTTAAATAAAGAAATAATAATACAAAAAGGCAAGGGGTCTTCAAATAAATCTGCAGTAAGACCGTGCAATGGCAATGCAAGTTTAATAACAATAAAAGTAGAAATAATGTAGTATGTATTATTATAATGTTTTGTTTGATGTTATTGTGTTTTATTCCTAAGAGTCTGGTGTTCTTTTATTGTTGTTTGTTTTTTTTTTTTTTTACAGTGGCCTGAAAACCCTTTTGTAAATTGTTTTAGAGTTGTTGTTGCTTGGCGCTGGTCCGATATTTTCGGGCTGTTCTTGAACCCACCACCATGTGAGCACTGTTGCCA
Organism: Macquaria australasica; assembly: GCA_005408345.1. Taxonomy (NCBI): domain Eukaryota; kingdom Metazoa; phylum Chordata; class Actinopteri; order Centrarchiformes; family Percichthyidae; genus Macquaria; species Macquaria australasica. Next base: position 184,082 of record SEMN01000634.1, read on the forward strand.
TGGAAACGGGACTCGACGCGTATCCAACGCGAGAAAAAAAGAAAACGCAACCGAGGCTCAAAAGGGAAGCTAACGTTAAGTCCGTGACTTGTCTACGCAATGGAGACACCTGAAAACACCGAAGAAACAAACCTGACTGTACAAATAACTGTCACCCGTGGAAATAACCTGGTAAGCTCGTTCAACGTCAGTTAGTGTAACAAAAGTGATGAAAGTTAACTAACGGGTGTTCAGGTAACAGTTAGCTTACCTTTATCTGTGGTTCAGGTAAGACTGGCTGTCACTGTTTTACAGTAAAAAGCCCAGATCTTGTGTAGCTAACTGCTAAGCTGAGTACCTATTTTGAAATGAATGCCCCCCTTACAATTCACCTTAAATTGATTAACTGTTGTTGATTATAATCGTGTTCACTGTGTTAACTGACATGAATTGGTGCATACATGTATGTTAGGCTTTTTTATTGGATGTCTCGTGGGATAATAAGTAGGTCGCTTGTATTTTTGGTTTGTTGTTGATTAGTGTGTCTTAATAATCCCACGAGGGAAGGGTCATGTGAATGATAAAACACAAAAATAAAATTATTAATTCGTTCAATTATGCCAAAGACATAGTTAGAGTTATCTGAGCTAAGAAAATAACAAATACATTTGCGTGCAAATGTTTCACTCAGTTGTTGTTTTACTCCCCCCCCCTGTCAGTACAAGTGGTAGTATTAGTATTAATTGTATTATTACATTCACCAGCGGGGGAAAAGTACTCAAAAACTTTTTTCAGTAACAGTTGAAAACTGGTTACTATATTTTCTAATTGCCAATTTCACTTTTCAGAGACATCATCAAACCAGACAACTGATCAAAGAGCCATCTCTGTCCAGCTACAGGTCCCATGAGGGTTTGCCAGCATACCAATGGCTGAGACTCATGGGATATGCTTTTGACATTACGTCAAGTACATGTTACTTAAACTGGATTGGTTTACTAACTTTAATGTAATTAAAACTTATTATGTAATTTAATATAAACTTCGGATCAGGACTCATGGCTGGAAATTAAAAGACTGGCATCAGGGGCAGATAGAAACGCTGATAACATTGGAAGACTAGCTGAGGCTGAGAAGGTGTGTGTGGCTGACAGTATCCACCTAATGTAACATATTCTGTTTCTCGTCTTTTCAGCAAGGAAAAAAGTCAGACAGCTTCCAGAGTTTTCTGCAGGTCGAAGTTGATGGAATGGTTCTGGGAGAGTCAGACAAGAAGCAGTTCGATCCTGTGGAGCAGCACGTTGTCTACGACTTTACCTGCAGCTTCCACTGCCCCAGTGACGCTCAAGCTCTAAGTAACATCGCCCATGAACCGATCATACGTAAGTTGAGTTTGAAAATGTTGTTCTGTCTCTAAACATCTGACATAACTGACAGTTGAGCTAGTTTCTGACACTGAGGTTTCTAAACATTTGGTTTCACTCTGTTTTTCAACTTTAGTCAATTGTTGTTGTTGGCTGCCAGCACCTTCTTGATAGCCACACTTAGCTGGTTGTCAGTTGATGGCGATATTGAGGATAGCATAATTGGTAGCTTTGTTAACCATTAGACTTATTCTGTGCCGATATCCTGCCTTTACACAGCAGTCCAGTCCCCGTGAATCACTGCCAAAAATTGAGTATAGTGACAAGTCTACTTCAGCCTAAACTGAAATAATTATCACAAATCATTGTAATAACACTGGTGGTCATTTGCTCACTGGTGAACAAAAGCAAGGGAAGGCCTGGAGTTTTCATGCCTGTCTGTACAGTCCTCAGTTTTCACAGCACTGTTTGATGGGAGTGGTTTTGTTGTGATCAGTGACGGTGATAGAGACCCTGCCTGAGGAGAAGAAAGTTGAGGCAAGGACAGCAGTGGTGGGCCAAGCTGTGGTCGACCTGCTGCCGCTGCTAAAAGGTATACCTGTTAGAAATTATATGTTTTAATTTTGTAATAAAACAAAACCAGTGTATACCTCAATGGAATGATTTTCTCTTCTGTCTCCAGGTCAGTGCAGCTTCTCGTCCACAGTCTCACTGAATCCAGTGACCAGCTCCCTAGCCAAAGAGTCCTCCCAGGACAAGGTCGGTTGGTTAATGACTCTACAATAATATCACTCAGTTATTGTTAGGGGCAGGGTCAAAGCTACTTTAAATAACAGAGAGGTCACATCCTCTGTATTTTTGTAGTTTACACAAGTGCCCAAGTGCAGTTTACAGTATATAGCAAAAAAGGTACACATAACATGTGTTATCTTACAATTCTATCTACGTGTTGACAAAAGATCATTGTACATGCTTGAATTACTCACTAATGAGATGTTCATGCTGCTTGACTTACTTAGGAAGTAAATTGATTCCACTTGTCAAATGATGTTTAGTTATCTGTTCTGAATTTAAACATAATAAACATTGTTCCTAGTTTTCCTACTAATTTGTTGGCTAAGTTCTGCCTTTGAAATTTGTTTATTTAATTTGAGTTATGTATTCTGGCTGAAAGGCTTTTTAACTATACACGCAATCAATGCTGGATTAATTTGTGTCACTTATTTTTGGTCATTTAATTAATTGCACATTTATTGAGGAATTTGAACCACTAAGTACAATAAAAATACAAGGCAGGCCCTGCAGTATTAGCTTATTTGTGGCCTTGTCGTGTCGTTGCTCACATGGTACATATTCCTAAATAAAATTATTTTTAACAAAGTTACCTGAATAGGAGCCCAACAGCAATTTCTTTAGTCTGTTGGCCCCCAAACAGGTTGATCCGGCCGTATCTTCAGTGAACTGCCATTCTTAAGTTCCAGACATTGCCACAAATTTAAAAAATTGTTCCTTTTCCCTGCTGGAAAGCAATTTAAAAACATTTTGCTGCTATCTGAGGCAATATGACAATATTTAGGTGAGACAATAGAGATTTGTCAATCTGTAGACTTTTTGCTATATCATATTTACTGAGGTACTATAGCTATTCCTCGCTGGTATTGAAACAGACATTCACATGTGGTTACATTTTCACAATATGTATTTTTGTAGAAAAATTATATTTACATAATATACTGTGATATAAGATTTTATCCATATTGCCCAGTTCATCCAGAGAGCTAATGGCTGAAACCTTGAATAGATGGTAGTTGTTTCTTCCAGATTCCTCTATCAGTGAGCGTTTTACAGTCACAGAGCAGCAGGAATGTGGAGACAGCAGTTAGGGCCAGACAGAAGTGGGTATCCAGCCAGGTCATTTTAAAGTGGTAGAAGAAGGTAATGCCACTTGAACTCACTAGGGCTGGAACGGTTACAGGTTGGGTGAATATCAACCTGCCAACATGTCACCAAGTGACACCTTTTACTGTCGTATGGAACAGCTCTTGTAGCATTCCCATGTCTCTAATCACACTTGCTCACAGTAGGCTGCAGTACAGGTATCTCAACCATATGGACATTTGGCATGTTATGAAATAAATAGTAAAAAATTACCAATGTTTTTCCCCTCTGTCACTCAGTTTCAGTATTCACTCAGTGTATGCGGTTGTTTGGAAAAATTATATTTACATAACATAAATCATGGTTAACTAACTGTTGGGATGCTGTTCTGTCACTGTGGTGAGAGAAAAGCCAAACAAATTCCAGACTTAATTCCATGTGTACAAGAAAATGGAACTTGTTAAATAGGCCACTTAAGAAACAAAATACGTGCACACTTTAATTTAATAACGGCATCTGCAGAGAATATAATTAAACAGTTTATAAATCAAACGTGACTGTGCCTCATGATGTGACCCCCTTTAGCAGTCGACCCTGGATGTGTGTGTCAGTGTGTCGGATCCAGTGCTGTCTGAAGCTGAACTTGCAGCCTCCAACCTGTTGAAGGTAACTGTGGAGACAGCCTACTCCGTCCCTGAGTCATGGATGCTGCAGTCTGGCCCTGCCCCCTGCACATACACTGCTGCCCTGGAGGTCCCGCTTACTGCAGAGGTGAGTCTGTGCTTTTCCTGTAGCTTCTTTATTCTATTTCACTGAACAGAACTAATGACAATCACATTCACATTCACAATCACATTTTGTTTTACCATTTGAGGCAAGTGTAGCCCTCCAAGAAAAAAAATGTAACCCTTCATGATCAAGGTCATGCTGCACAATGGTACTAGCAGTGTTAAACCAAAATGAAACAGCAAACCCATGCTGCCCCATTCAAACCAACTTCAAATCTGAATCTGTCCAGAGTGAATGATTTTAAGGATTTTTATTCCTCTGACTCCAAGAAAGAACAGGTGCTGGTGTTCTGTGAAGGGCAGCTGAAGGTGGGGGGCCAGAGGGAGGAATGGGACCGACAGAAGAAGAGGCCACATCAGGCCCTGCTGGTCCCGGGGAACCACTTTCTGCCTGCTGCCTTTTTCCAGGCAGAGCCCATCGAACAGGAGGACGGCGAGCTGACTGGCTTAGAGGTAACTACAAATGCGGCCTGCACCTGCTGCCAGTTGTGTTAACTGGAATGCCTTGGTGCATTGATAGATTTTGCAGTATGTCACATTACTGTCACTAACTGTCAATATATGGAATTGCGTGAAAGTGAGGGACATCATATAAATGCCTTTTCATTTGAAAGTGAGGGACGTCATATAAATGCCTTTCATTTGATAGACATGACCAGACTTTAAGGTAAACGCCAGATTCATTTATCAACACATCAAGCAATTTAACACACAGGCTTAGCTAGTGACTAATGATATGAGAAGTGCCTTAAAAATATTAACAATAGGAAAAGCAAATTACCCTTAGTAGCATATATAATAATGTAGAAGATTAACTCAGTATGGAGGCAGGCTCAGTTACAGGGCTGAAAGTCTAAATGTTCCTACAGGACCGGGAGTTTCGCAATGAGGCAGAGACCATGAAGAGTAGGGTGAGCTGGGACACAGAGATGCACTGCTTCCTGGATGCAGGAGGAACTACCAGGTCAGCTACAAACACAACTCACTCCTCCTCTGTCATCAGTATCTTGGGGCTATGTCTGGACTTTTAGGAATTTCTATGAAATGACCACATTTCAGGATTATAGCAGAGTGTACTTGAAAACTTGGTTCCCTCATTCAATGCATTTCAGGCCAAATGGAGAGGAAATCGGGAAGTCATGGAGAAGTCATTTGATCTTTTTACTGATTTTACCTCAGGTCCATACAATGTAACTCTACCATAACTCTCAAGTTAACAGGTTTAATGCTTAGAATAGAGATAGAAAGTAAAATCCCTGCAGTCGGGTCACTACTGCAACAAATAAAAGAGAAAAAGAGAAAATAAACATATAAGAAGAACATCAGAATATATGTGATTGAACTGCAGCATTGCATGTGGAAATAGCACTAGTAGAAAATACAGAAAGAGAGATACAGAAAAAGATATGAAAATATGTGTATCAATGTTGACTGTAATTTCAGGCTGTGGCAGAGAATCACTGAGAGCAGACTGTGGCCGGTGGAGATTATGAGGTCGTTGACTCCGCAGGCAAAGGCAGCAGAAACCAAGCCGGTGAGACTTTGTTATCAAAAGGATAGATTCAGAAATATTTATTTTTAAGTCTCCTCTCTGTACTGTATTGACCCTGCAGTGCTAGCTCTCTACCCTGAACCAAATGTGAGAAATGAGGAATCACATCCACAATCGTTCCAGGCAAAATTGCATTTATGTTTAACCAAAGCTAATGTGATGCTTTAGTGGAGTCTCTTGTGGATAGTTTGAATGACACATTTTGATAACACTTAACATGTTTTGTGGTTTCAAAACCTGAAGCAAAGATCAGTGACAGACCAGCAAGTTCATCCAGTCACACACAGTGTGTGTGTGTGTGTGGGTGTGTGTAGGTAGCTGAGGAGAACCCAGAGATCCCCTTCCACGGTGTGGCGTTTGTGGACATGGGACGGCTGCTGTATCCGGGAGTCAGCCGCATCCGAGGTGCATACAGCATTCAGCCCTTCTCCACGGCCGAGTTGCAGAACAAGGTCACACAAATTCACGTATACAACTAATTTTTTTTTTTGTTGTTCATTTATTTATAGTTCTTGATCAGAGTCTGTATTTAGTGGAACAAGCATCTTATAATGTCTACCAGAAACAACCAAACGGAATTACATCGCCTTTTAAATTAACAGTTATGCTGGTTGGCTTTCTTAACCAGAGTCAGATGAAAGGATCAATATCAGCTTCATCTCTGTTTGTCCAGTGCAGATATAGGTCATAGGATGTATTCTGCGCAGCCCTGCTGTGTGATACATAAATAAAGACTTCACTCTATTAAATAACCCTTATACTAGTCTCATGTTCTGTGTACTTAAAGGCCAAGCGGAGTGTCAGTGTTTTGAAGGAGCAGGCCAAGGCTATAACCAACCTGCTCAAAGCTCGTGCTGGCTCAGCTGCAGGCTCTTACAAGGCTAAGGCAGGGAAGAACCTGGATGGAAGCAACAAGGGAGCCAAGGATTCCAAGGAGCCAGCCAAAAAGGTCAGCAAGGTCCTGATGATCAGAAGGGACTCATTTTTACATGAATTTCCAGGAGCTTGGAAAATCATGTAAGACATATACTGTAAAACAAGTCCTTAAAAGCTTTTGAACACTTTGCAACCAGAGCCAAAACCAGTGGATGATTTTTTACCTCTCACACAAATGATTTCGCCAGGATTTCAGTAGTAAAAAAACACACCAAACTGTAACCTTGGAAGTATTTAAATTTTACATCCACATTGTGTTTGTGAAGGTTGGACCCTAATGTAACCTGTTTTCATTATGTCAGCAATCTGGCAATCAGAACAGGATGGCTGCAGCCAACAGCGTGGCCGACAATCTGACCGAAACTGAGCCGCATGTCAACACAGAGGGAAATGTAAGCTTCCACTAAACAGCAACACAAGTACAGTATCAGTGCAGTCACAAACACAGTAGGCATTATTTACTGGAAACTGTGGTTGTAGTTACAGTTTTAACATATTCAGCGAGAGCAGCAGCATTATAAACTTAAACCCCTTCTGTACATCCTTAATACTGTAATATACTATAAACCTGTATCCAGTTTACATGCCTGCTGTTATGCAGTATTGAATTTGGAAAGCCTTCAGCATATTAACACCTCATTCCTGTTAATGACAGATGTATGTGGAGGCCAGAACTTATATTATCATTGAGATAGCCCTGGAGAAACCACTGGTACCCAAAACATCTCCAGAGGAGCTGGCCAGAAGGTAATGTGTTATATAAAAACTTTAAGTGTCCCGTGGTCACTGGGTTTGACCTGGTTCTATTGGTTACACTGTCTTGCTAGATTGTGACCCTGAGCGATCAGAAAATGTTCACTTCTGAAGTCAACCTGTTATTAAAATGAACTCTTACTCATTTAAAGGCACACATTTTAATAGTGACAGATTTACACACAATTGCACTTTGGTCTACTACATTTGGTCGTTGCCCCTTGTGTCTGACTGACTGTGGAACACGACTGAGTGAGAATCTGATGAGATGTGTCTCTATTTCCTGCAGGGTGAAGATGTTGATCCCACCCAGACTTGCACTTCCAGCCGGTCCTAGCAGAGCAGAAAGAGTAAGACACAGTTATATATGTATACACAGATGCACACCACACGCCAGTAAAGAGTTGCTTTCCTGCTGAATTCTCTCCACGGGTGTGTGCTCCTGCAGGCAGTGCTGGACTTCCACAGGCAGGTAGGGAATGTGGTGACCCACGTTTCGAACCAATATGAGGAATTGTTTGGAGCAAGATGCAAGCCGTCAGAAGACTGCAGCCGGGAGCAAATGAAGATTCAACTAATGGGAACACTCAATGTCTCTGCGAGATACTTCACCTTCAAGGAACAGATGAAGGTCAGAACAACCGCACACATCCCAGGTGGATGGATAAAACTTGCAGGAACCTTGAAACTAGTTTTTTGGAGTGGATCTGTAGCAGGGGTTTTTCCCTGAGGGTGGAGGCTCTTCTGTTAATATTTAACCGCATAGATGAGTGTGTGTGTGTGTGTGTGTGTGTGTGTGTGTGTGTCTGTGGTGTGTAGCATGCAGTGGTGAGGATTGTACGTGACAAGATGCAGCAGACGGAGCCATTGACTGACCCTCAGGAGCTAAAGGCCTTTGTCAACAAGCTCTATGTCTACCTGGTGGATGAGATGCACATAGCTCTCAACAAGGTAATGTACACACACACACACACACAAATATGTATATATATATATATATATATATATGCACTGTATGTTTATGGTCATTTTTATCCTCTCCTCCTCACCAGATTTATTCAGATGACGTTGATGATGACTCTCCGGATGAGATCCAGTTGACTTCCTCTCAGCTCAGACATTTTGCCAGAGAGGCTCAGCTTACTGGGGATTATCAGCAGGCTGTTCAGTACTACCAAGAGGTACAATAACTGCTTGCCTTTCCTAATACTTCTGCTCTTCACTCAAAATAAATGAGGAAAGAACTTGCTGAAAAACTTTATGAAAAAGATTTATATACATAAAACAGAGCAGGGTTGACAACCAATCACAGACATCCATTTATTCATTTAAATGCATGTCTATGACTGATTTATTGATTTGTTGTCACAAATACGCCATAATGTAAAGACTTTTTGTGTTTGTTGCATCATGTGGCCACAAGTCATATTACAGCAGTGGTTAATGATAATGTCTGTGTAGATAATGACTCTGGCTGGTGAAATAACTTTTGTTTTCCTGCAGCTGGTGGTGAGGCACCCCACTGAGCCCTCCCACAAGTTTGAGTGGGGAAGCCTCTACATGCTGACCGGAGACTACATGAAGGCTAAAGAGTGTTTCCATGACACCGTGTCCATCCAGCAGGCGCACCAACCCAGGTTAGAAATGCACCAGTTACACTAAAAACATGAATATCAAACTGAACTTCAAGCAAATAAATGGTTTACAAGAGAAGAGAAACAAGGGATTCCCACTTTATATGGCTACATGACTATGTCTTAAAGGAGAGCCACAAGCTCAACACTGAAATCCTTATTATTTACCCATCATGGAGAATAAAATTTGAAAAGGTAAAATCATTGGAAGGTGACTCAGTGGTTATGTTTAAACATGCAGCCAAATAATCTGATGTAGGCAAAAAAATATGAACTGGGAAGTCCTGAAGACCTGTGTGTCTCTGTATCCTCTTGTTTCTCCAGCCTGATGATGTGTGGGGTCTTGGCAGCGATGTTTGAGCATTACGAGGAGGCCCAGACCTTCCTGGAGCGAGCCACAAGCATAGACCCGTCCAGTGTGGTGGCCTGGACGCTACTGGGTGAGATGAAAGTTGGTATTCCTGCTCACTGCTGTTTGACATGTGAACCTGCTGCCAACACAGAACACATACAGACTGGTACTACTGACACTCTTTTGTCAAATATTATAAATCATCGGTCAGTGGTGTCTACCCCCAATATGATGGAGGCTCCTGTGAGGCTACAGCTACACAAGACACTTTGAATGATATGGACTATGTATATTTTTTATTAGTTGAATTGTTTGATCCATTTTTTCTTTTATTCTTAATTTAAAGACAGTAAGGTCTCAGAGTTTCACTGCCTTAGACAGGTGGGTAAATCTGTCTTTAAAAGCTGAAAACTTTAAATTCATTAGTCTGGTTTCAGTACAGAGTTTTAGTCTCAGAAAAGCTAAAAGAGGCAAATCGAAAGAAAAGACCTGATAATGAAAATACACAAAAACTGTAAATATCAAAGATATAAGAAATCAGGACAATTATCGACATCTAGTAACTTTGGCTGAATAACATTTATATCAGCCCTCACAAACTCTGACTCTAAATGACCCTGAGCAGTAAAGCAGGAGAGATGCAGATGTTTCTGGGTCTGCTGTCCAGGTTTGCTCCATGAGAGCCAGAACGAATCCATCCTGGCTGAGAGGGATTTTCTGGAAGCCAGAAGGCAGCTGAGGGCAAATGAAGCAAAGAAGCAAACACAGAGGGAGGAGGAGAAGAAAGACAAGGAGGAGAAAAATGAGAAGGAGAAAGGCCAGCAGGAGGAAGAGGAGAGGGCCACGCCTGCATGTCAGCCTCCCACTGTTAAGCAAGGTGAGATGCAGTGGGAGTAAAAGCAGCCAGAGAAGAAGCGTGTACTGTCTCTTCATTTGAATGTAGTGATGTATTAGTTTTGTCTCGTCACATGGGGGGCAACCAGGCAGCAGGCATAAATGCCATTCTTGGAGAGAAACGCTGAAATGCTAGAGGCGACACTGGTGTTATATTTGTGTCAGCAGTGACTGAGAATTGTGGGTAATTTGGGGTTTGGTTTGTACCTGAAGTGTTACAACACATGCAGTTTTAATTTGTTCTAACGGATCTGCAATGTTGAAACTCTGCTCTTTCAACACTACATAGAGTAAATGATGATACACACTGAGGTCTGTTAACATTTACATCCAAAACATTTTTTATTATTGACATTTGATATAAAATCTCAAATATGGAAATTTTGCATTTTCGGTGGCTAAAAATTAGAAATGGATTGTAGTTTTTGTTTCATTCCTATTTTTCTGCACTTTCTTTATTCTATCAGGACAGAAAACCTAAAATGAAGATAAAAAATTATACAACATAGTCTCAGTCTATACATAGTTTAGATGCACTCTGCTGACAAGAATCACCTAAAAATCGTATCTCGTCTGTCTGTCTTACGCTCACTGATGCTCTCTCAGTGCACTTCAGCCTGAAGGCCTGTGGCAGTGAATGTGGGTTCCTGGAGCAGCCAGTGTTGTTTGACAATGTTAAGGTCATTTTCTCCTAGACGCCGAGTGTGGAGACCAGGACTCAGAGGCGCAGGGAGAGCCTGTCAGCTCCGGATCAGTTCCAGCTAAACTCTCCTCCACCATTTACACAGAGACGGTTCAGTTCCTGCTGCAGAACATTGCCCTGCAGGTAAAAACATACATAGTGGCTGACCAGCCAGCTGGACTTCCTCTGGTCAAATATGAATGAAAAAAACCTACAATGTACAGTACTGCTATAGTGTCATTTTGTGACCCTCAGTTTAGTGTGTTATGAGGCAAAAGTGATTTATGACCATTATTGATGCTCAAACATCTGGAAAATGACAGTTGGCTGTAGAAAAGCCATATTTAAGAAAATTTGTTTTTCGGTAAGTCAGAACTCCTTGTGACGTGTGCTGTGTCTCAAATGTCAGATGTTAGAAGATTTTTGAACACAGCAACAGGGAGAAGTTTTTTTTATATTATACATGTATATTTTATTTATATTGGCATGCTAAAATGAACAATAGCTGTCTAAATCTAAAAACTGAAATTGTCAGCAGTAAAGTTTCAACAAAATATTTTAGAAAAAATGTTCATGTTGTGGTTGCTAACAATTATCAGCAGTTGCTGTTTTCCTGTTGTCAGATGGCGGAGCACGCTCTGTCCCAGGAGCTGCTGCGGTCAGGCGGTGGTCGTTGTGTCTCCTATCTTCTTCATCTGGCCCAGTTGCAGCTGCTCAGAGCTGACTACTGCAGTGCCGCCGCCAGCCTCAGGGAGGTGCTGTTTCACAGTGACCAGGTACTCGCACTGTTCACGACTACTGGCTGCAATACTGAAAAATGACTGGGTGGAAAATGTGACATGAATGGTTCACTGCTCTGTTAGTCTGAGCTGTTTAAATCCACAGTCTGTAATTTATCACATGTTTAAACTGCAGAATAGATGGGTTTCTGAACTTCTTTTACCTCAATGTCGTTTGTACAGACAGTTTATTTAAATTAACAACCTTTTTAGTTTGGTTTAGTTTGTTAATATTAATGTGATGTGACCACACAGCAGTGGCAAAGTGAGCACTAGTAAGCCTGATTAAACCAGCATCTCTTCTGAACCCTGACTTGAGGAGTGTTGTCCACCCTGTGAGCAGGATGCAGATGTGTGGGCTCTGAATGGTCACTGTCACTACTTGTGGGGGGTGTTCAGTGATGCCCAGGAGAGCTATGAGCGGAGCCTGAACTTCCAGCAGCAGCCATCAGACTCTCACCTTGTCTTCCTCCGTCTGGGATCCATCTACCTGCAGCAGGGGAAGGTCAGATATCGATCAGTCAGACGGTTTACTCGTGTACTGTATCTGGTGATGAGTCAGGGGAGGAGATTACCTGGTGCATTTCCAGGAAAGACCACATATTTCAACAGTCATTCTTAAAATCTAGCAGCCACAGGTGGGGCTCCCACACACTTAAACACACAAAAACTAGAAACTCTGAAAAACTATAATGAAGCATTCTAAAATAGCAAAATTGGCCAAAAAGTCATGAGGAACAATTGGTTTTTAATTTGCAGCACAATTATGATCAACTTGCTATTTTATTGCTATATGTGAATGTGTATTACTATGTGAGTGTGTCATAAAAAGAGCATTATACTGTAGAAACCAGGCAGAAATCACATTTGTTCTCACTGAATTCAAGTTCAAACACATCATCATAAATGTAAAACATCTTGTATGAAGCCACTAACTACAGTGTAAATAAACCAGTTGTTTTTGTGTTTTTAACTTTCAGTTTAAGCAAGCTAAAGTCATCTACGTGCAGGCTTGTGAGCAGTCTCCGTCATGCCTGACCTGGCTGGGCCTGGGCACCACCTGTTACCGGGTAAAACTCCACCTCCACCTCCACCTCTAGATGATGAAAATTATGGCAACAAAAAAAATATATTTAAATCCAGTTTAATTCTGGTTTTGAAAGACTCCAAAGCAGCAGTCTTATTTACATGTTGTATCTTGTAACATTATGATGTTAGCGTTGGGATTATTTCTTCACCAAAACTCCTGAGCTCAGTGATTTCACTCTGAAAAATCCTGTTCTCACAGTGGGGTTGCAAGTTTTAAATACTGTCCTAATTCTACTGTGAACAAAGCCCAGGTCACTCTTGGATGTACTGTATAGTTAGAAAACAAGTTTCATGTAAACAAGACAGCTGTGGAGTTGTTGTGAGTGATATTTTTTAATTTTCTTTGGAAGGAAGTGAGCCTTGGTTGTGTTTGCATGTCTGTCTGTGTAGCTGGGGGAGCTGTGTGTAGCTGAGGAAGCTTTGACTGAGGCCAACCATTTGAACAACCAGAATGCAGAGGTGTGGGCTTACCTGTCTCTGATCTGCCTCAGGGTGAGTGATGCTCTGACACACTCTGCCTCCCTTCAAGTCTATATTTAAAGACAGGATATGACACTTTCCCCTTATAAAGAATCCCAAAAAATGTGACACGAATGTCAACAAATATAGCCTTTCTCTACCCAAACACAGGGGCACAGCTGATTTATCCTTTGCTCTTTAGTATCCCACGATCCTTTGCTCACCTATCACATGACCCTGTCATATTCTTCAGTCAGACTCGACCTCATTTCAAGGAGGAAAAGTAAGTTCAGCTCAACCCTCCAGTCACACGAAAAGACACACCTTTGTGGCCTACGTCCCTTCAGGAATGCAGCTCCTGAATTGGGATACAGTTAAACACAGATTCACATTTTCACTGTCTGAACCTGGATTTTTCGAGGCAGGCCTCAAGTACTTGAATTAACCCTGTAACCTTTTGTTTTCAGTCTGGCAGACAAGAGGAAGCAGAGCAGTTTTATGAATATGCAACAAGGGTGAGTTAGTCTGGTGTTTTTATCAGTCATGGTGATTTTTAAGTAGGGCTGGGACCAGTTATGAATTTATTGTTAATTATCGATAATGCTGTGAAATCTATATTTAAAAAAATGTTTTTTAGTGAACGAATAAACCTACAAGTTCATTTGTTTCTATATTAAACATAAAACACAGCAACTCTCCTTGAGTCGGTAAAATACAGGAATTCGTCCTGCAGCATTTCATAATTTTTTAACTGAAGAGAGAATACTTTCATATAGATTTCCTAGTTTCTTTTGTTTTGTCACACAAACAAATCTAGGGCTCTGCATTTATGATTCATTTTGTCACCTGTCATCCAAGACCTACAGTATTTCATTTCACATAAAGAAACTCCCATCTTACGAAAACCTTTTCTCTTCTCTTGGTATACAGTTCAACCTGCAGAAGGAGTCACTCATCAAAGAGTTCAATGAGCTGAACGATCAGCTATCCATCAGTCATCTGGTGTCATGCTTTGGAACAAGCTCTGAAGCAGGGATTTAAATCATATGACCAAGTACATTTCATACATACACACACACATAGTGTCTAAATGAACAACATTTTAAAAGACGTTTTATTGTATTTTAAGCATGTACATGTATTAACACTTACTGTGAAAATGAAACACAGCCGGCTCAGATTTTACAGACAGTGGAGATCAGTAACAGTCCAAGCCAAAATAAAGTTAAACCCTGTTCAACATCGGTATTACAAACAAACTCAAAGCAACACAAATAGTCTCAAATGTATATAAAACAACTGCAATATAGTCTTTTTTAAAAATGTACAGCATTAACAAAAGAAAAAAAAAAGGGCATGTGGTGACTGGTATCAACAGAATCTTTAAAAAAAATCATTATCTCACTTTTCATGTAATTTTTCCATCTGAACAGCAAAACAAGCCTGATGAGTTCTGGCAGTGTTGTTCTAAAACGCCTTACCAGATTTTGGCACAGTCCTTCCTGCATTGGAAGGAAATGTTATGTGGAATATCTTTTTTTGGATACAACTCCTGTCAAATAGATTTGTAATGGGTGTGTTGGAAATTAGTGTTCCCAAAATGTAATCGGTATTGAGATTGGAAATGCATTTCAAATAAATTTCCGATACCTTCAAAGTACACTGTATTGAAGTGACCAATGTTTTCCCATTGTATGTTTTTCCAAAGCACACTTTATTGTAACATATTTGAATTCCAGATAGTCATTTTTTTATTGTGCGATTTTTACACTAGTTCTGGCCTCTGTGGCATCATGTGTTCTGCTGCAGTGAGATCACTGTCTGGCCTGAGCAAAGACTTCTCGCAGCCACGGTGAATCCTCATAGAGGCGAGGGTCACCCAGATACTCTGAGGTCCTCTTGTACAAGTAGTAGTACAACACAGAAGCTGTGAACAGGAAAATATATGAGGAGGTTTTAACATACAAAAACACCAAAACATACAGAAAATACATGTGTTTCCACCTCATTAATCAATTTCAAGGTGCTCTGAGTGTGACGGTCCCGCAGCAACTGATGACTCCACTCTACTTTAATACAGGTGCTGACATATCTGCCTTCAAAATGATTGTCTGTCCTGGACTCTCCTTTTTTATATTAATCCACCAATCCCATAACTAGTCCAATGTTCAACTAATGGAGGACAGTGCTTTCAACAAGCAGTCAGGAGCACAACACATCCAAAACAGCTAATGAAAGACCAAATTAAGTTTATAATTTCTGTTGAATCTCTAATAAGCCAGTTAAGTTGTTCTGTTGTGAAATTGAGAATTTCAAGAATTTTAAGAGACCATGCTAATGTGTTATCTGTTTAACCCAATTACTACAAATCACATTCACTCAGATAAATCATGCAACCGCTGCATTAGCTTTTGTCATGGAAATCAACTTACAAAAACACGACACTTGCTTGAGTTCCATCACACTGACTCACTTCAGTTACTGTTGAGTGGTAATGCAGTGCACACTTTTGCCAGTCTTATTTACCAGAACAATGATAACATATAAAACTTGACAAATGTCATTGGTGTAAATAAATATAGTAATGTCCCTTTTTAGTTTGCATTATTCATTAGTTATTTCCAATGAGTGTCTTCTATGTTATGACTTTGCACAATGTTTAAGGTTACCTGAGAGATAATATGTTATTGTACATTGAGGTTAGCATTGCAAAAACAGACAGAGACAGAGAAATGGGAAATCCCCACCAACATTTACAACTACTGTATGTGTGGGGTCATAAAAGTACAACTCAGCCCAGCAGAGTTTACAGTGTCTTAAGGTGGGTTCAAAATGAAAGAGATTCTGTAAATGATGCAACACTGAATCACACACTGAGTAACCGTCTGGGTGGCTCTTAAGGAGCAGACAAATAAAACATGGCTACAGTACGTTCTCATACTTAAAAAGGGATCACCCGTAGAGAACAACAACAACAACTAGACAATAAATCCTTTTATCCACTTAGGAGCTTATACATGTATGAAAATCACACCCACGTGGTGACGTGAGATCACTGTCTGGAGCCTGTTGGTAGAGCGGAGGGACTAACACACTCACAAAAAACTCTGAGAACACTATTCTGTCAGTGACCTTCCTCAGAGCATAAAAACCAGAGTGGTAATAACTCTGAAATTCAATTTGTTTCATTTGAATTGTTGACAAAATTAGAGATCTCAAGTTCTGTGCACAAGGGCGTGATTCATTAGTGACAGCATGACAGCTATGGGTAAGAGATAAAGACAAAACTAAAAAGGTTGGGGAGATGATGGTACAGTTTACTTAGTCCTTCAATTAAGAATTTTGTTTAACCTTTGTACTGAAGAGCAGCATTCACTCTGAATGTATTGTCTCCTACTACTTATATTCAGCTGAGAGAAAACACAAAAGCTCTGCTGTATTCTGATAAGACATTTCTCATTTCTCATTCTCTTGTAACTCCTGTAAACTGAGCAGGCCTCAAATCTAAAATATAATTTATACCAATAGTTACATCATGATTGCTTCTCTTGTTTCATTTATGAGTGTTTGGGAGTACAGTAAAAACAGATTTTTGAGATCTTTAGCAAAGCTCTAGAGACAGCAGTAATTTAATATGTAGGCTTGTATGTTTGGATAAGATAAAACATTCAAAATAAATGCATTTGGTTGGCATTAAAAATAATGTATTAACATGTCGTCTTACCTGCTCTTTGGAACACAAACAGCACCTGAAGGCCGTCTGTCCAAATAAATCTGTTGGTATTTAGCCAACGCAGATTCTGGAAAGATTAAAAACATTAATGGTCATTTTTGAAGTCGCAGCTTTTAATAAAAAAATATAAAGGAGACAAAAGACTATATATTCCAGTTGATTCACTAAAATTAGACTGATGGGAAAAAACTGCACACGATGGGCTGTTTGTTTTTGTTGGATTTCTCCCCCTCATGAAGTCTATTTTTCAACAATATCATTTCAGCACTTTTATAAATGTAGCATAAATACATTAAATAAATAAAAAAGTGCAGTCTATTTGGTTCATATAGTAATAAACAAAGTTACATTCATAAGGACTTAGGTTTCAATATATCTCTGCCCATTGGTGCACGTACGGCACGTACCATAAGCCAGGAATGCAGTATGATACTGAAGGTCAAATAGAGAGCACAGAGCATTAGCAGAGCTCTAAATCGCTCCAGCAATATGGCGACCAGGCCGACCTGGAACACGAATGTGTTAAACAGCATCAACAGAATGATGATCAGGTTAAACAGGATGGCAATGTCCTGGATACTGTTGAAGAAAAGCATACAGGAAAAGAGAAGACAAGAGAGAAGAACATGTGTGACCAGCGGAAACAAAAGGGACAGGAACAGAAAGATTACCATCTTTGTACAGTGCTATTTCACTTCATCCCCAATGACTCAGTATAGACAACTAAAGCATACTATTTTTAGCTCAGAATTGTTTTCCCCTCGAGCCAAAGATAATGCTTGGCTGCGGAAACAGTGAAGAACTCTTACTTACATGAAAAGTACCAGCTGGACGGCCGGTTCATCCCTCAGCAGCTCGCTGAAGGAATTGACGAACAAGTCGAAGGAGAGCAGGCTGAGCTGAATCAGTAACACCAGAGAGTAGTTGCTGGTTTGGAGCGTCTCCGGCCCGAAGGCTGGGCGCCCGGGTGGACTGTGGTTCCACGATGGATCCAAGGCTGCACTGCACTCGCACACACACTACATAGAAACACCAATCCACACACAACAGTCCTGACTGTTTGGGGGTCTTAGTGAGGTGTTCAGATGTCTCCACTCTGATTGTCCAAATGCAGGTGAAGTGTGAGTGATAAAACATTAGGGCTCCATTTTCTGTTGTTAAAATTAGTCCTGTTTACTTGGGAAAAACTGGGAAACAGAGTCCGGTTTTGGGATGAGCTGCTTGGAAATCATAGATGTCAACATGTCACAACTGTTGATTTATACAGCTCCAAACATAAACAGACGTGGTAGCGCAGTACAGTCTAAGGTGTGGTAAAAGCCTGCAGCATTGGCAAGCTGTTTTCTTGAGCTTTCATCGCAAAATGGGTGAAACATCAGCACCCAAGTAAATCCAGCAGAGACCCTGTGGAGGGAGACAGGAGAGACACATTAGTATTCTGCTGGAACACGTCACATTGAAAAACTGTATAAACTGTACAGTGCAACTCTCATTTTATGTTGCAGATTTACGTGCACTTAAAGCAAAGACTTGGTGTGAAAGTTTGGTATGTTCCTACCAAATGTAACCACACATTATACAAATTGTCAAATGGATTGAACTGAAACTGATTCTTCTCTAAGAGGGTTGTTCTTCCAACCTTTTTGACCCCCTATCAAAACATATAAAAAACTGCTGTAAGGCATCAAATATTTGCTCACCTGCAAAAGGATTAAGAGGAACTGGATGACCAAATAAACCGTCACCTGGTGAATCACACTTTTGAATGTTTGAAAGGGAGGAACCCCATGCTTATAGCAGCAACAGTGACTCACGTATGAGTAACTGGCAACAGTTAAACATGGAGTTAAACATGGACTGGCATGTTGATGACTGAATACAGTTCACAGTGTCAATACAAGCAGGGTATATTAACTGCTAAGGAGAGGCTGTAATTGCCAAATGATTGGGACTGGCCTGCTTGATCATTTTAGGGTCAAGAGTATCCATCCATGCAGATAGTTTGGTTTTTATTTGTACACATGTTGAGAAATCCATCTGAGATTTCTGCCTCTCTCTTGCTGTCATTAGTTTTTGTTGGAACTACTTTCTACTAAAAGAAATAGTCCCTCTGAAAACCGAGTGACTGAAAGAGACTGATTCTGGAAAGAGAAGTCCTGTTGAATTTTTTAAATGTTATTTTTTCAGAGTACCAGAAATGAAATTCCATTCACTCCCATTGTATTGGCATGCATAATGGCCTCTTATATCTCAAAACCTGAACAAATAAAAAAACAAAACTATCTGCACAAGCAAATGCCAGTGGAGGCAAGTGAGAGAATATGTTTTTTAATTATTTAAGTGAAGCAAACTTCTAAGCACAAGAAAAATGTACCTTAAATCTATAATACTTGGGGGAATTTTTGCAAATATCCAGATAGCCAGTCAAATTTCAAACCTTAAATTACAAGACATTTGTAATTATAGGACATTTAAACATGACATTTTACCGTTAAGAAGAAAAGCAGCTTCTCTCTCAAAAGAGCATCTTTTCCTGATGACATTTAATGATATCCCAGAAATACGGAAAAAGACAAACAGAGCCTGAGATATCCCTTCAGGTTTACTTCTCATCCATCACATTAAAACTGAAGACAGGAAAACAACAGGTCCTCCTTTCACTACTGTTGCGCCACTGAGAGTATTAGTTAAGCAGGCACTGTAAATCTTTGCCTTGGCTCCTCTGGCCTCTTGTGAGCCAGGATCACTATCCAACAGGCTCCTTCACACTGACACCAGGTGGATCCTCTTATGACCCCTGTATTTAGAGCTTGGCACGGCAGTGGCAGGTGTGAGGAAGATTAGAACTACTTCTAAACAGTGGAGCGTCGACCAGAAGACTGCTTATTCTTGAAAGCTGTCCCACTGAGATTCTGGGTTAGCAGCCCTTCTGGCTGTTGGGCAAAAATTAGATAACCACTGTATATAAACAGAAAATAATACTATTTAATAATAGTGTTAAAGGTGAAACATCTTGTTCTAGGTTTTTTTCAGAGACAAGAGACATCAATGTCCACTCTATTTTTACAAAATGTAATCAAAATATATATTAGTTTGTCAGATATTTAGTTTTCCTTTGACAAGAATATAGTGATATTGTTTAAACAGCCTTTGTTGTTGTTGTTAATGTGCTCCCAACTTGTAGTTCTTAGCACCATTTAATCTTCTTATGAAGCTTACAGCTTGGTGCTTTACACAGAAATGATATATCCCTCCCTTTTATTTCAGAATATCACCTACTACCATCAAACTGCTGCCAAAACATAAAAGTGTGTTTACCTGTAAATGAAGGTTGTATCTGTCCAAATGATGCATGTGGCCACAAACAACACAGTGTGCAACACGAGATTGACAGCTTGTGTCTGTCCTAGTAATAGGGTTTACCCCCACCCCCACCTCTCTAATAGACGGGCACAAGATTTTTTTGTCATGACATACTATGAATTTTGGTTAGTTTGTTTAAATATACCTTAATGACAGCACACTGCAGCTGTGACTGAATGTAGTATTAGAAAATAATGTTCTAAGCTCCTGATTTGAAAGATGCAATGGTTGAAATTGCATCTTGTCTTGCATTTGATGCTCAGTAGATTAAAATGTAGTTCGGAAGGTGAGACTTCCTCCCATAGGACCAGTTTTTTGGACCTGTATAGAGATCGATGGAGTGTCTGTTTAGATTTCAAGCATAACCAAACATTTCCTCTGACTGTGGCATGTTTTCTTTTAATTTTATTGTATTTATTGTATATTTATTTAACTTATCTTTCATTTCCTACACCATGTCTTGTAATAGTGTAACTCCTGTAACCCTGAAATGATATGAAGGTTTTCTTGATGCCATGTAAAAACCATTTCTTTAAAAAAAAGAACAATAAAAACTTAAATGCCAAATAATAATGTTGTAAAATCCATTTATTTGGGTACTTTGTTCTATAAAGTTTTTTTGTTTTTGCAGTGGACTGACATTTTTTTTTACAAAGGACAACAGGTTAAAGCTGTAGCTACTACGTATGAGCAAATGATGATGGGTTATAAGTGGATGCTGTCTGAGCTTTTTCAGTCACATTTCCATTCAAGATTACGGTAATGATTCTAGGAAAGATCTCTGGAGTCAAGCCAGAAGAAACCACTGTCATCTAGTGGTGAATGTGCATTACTACACTCACCTGTGCAGGAAAGTAGGCCTTAATTTTTAACAGTGCATTAACTCAAGTCTGTGTTAACAACTGGGTAAAGTGGGCCTTTTTTTTGTAATTAGATTAAATCTCAGAATCAGAATCAGCTTTATTGGCCAAGTATGTGCACACATACAAGGAATTTGATTCCGGTTTTTCGTTGCTCACAGTTCCAATAGAATAGAGATGGAAATGGACATACAGCTAAAAACAAGGACAACAAAGCTTAACAAAGATAGATAAATCTAAATAATAATAATAATCTCTAAAATAAACTATTATATACATACAAGTAGGTGAAAAAATAGGTGTATATATAAAAAGCAACAATGACCAACAACATACCAATGTCTATATACAAGTCAAGTGTTTGTGTAAATTGTAAACACATCTAATGTTGTTTGGAGATATGAAATGTGTAATTACCATAGCAACAGAAAAAGCTCCTCTCAGTGGGTTATGGGTCTACATGACAGTCCATAAGGGTCCACAGTATGGTTCACCAGGTTAATCGAGCCATGTGTAGTAGTAGTTAAGTATTTAACTTAATATTTAGGCTTCTTTTATTTAGTGAAGTGTTTAATGAAATCTTTACATGATTAGTTTAAAAAGAAAAGAGATGTTGCACATTGTTCTCCATCGCACTCACTTATTGATAAAGTTTGAGTTAGCTGAGAGAAGGAGCTGGCTAACCTGCGGTAGCACAACTTAACCAACACATACTTCAACCAAACCTTTACAGGATGAAGCAGATACATTTTTTTTTTTACTTTTTACATTATAAAGAAACTGTCCTCTAGAATTAGCCCGATAATCAGAATCACGACGTTGTTTCGTTTCATCAGTTATATAACTTCAACTATTACCTTTACTTTGTATGACTTAATACATTAATGATTATTTAATTACTTATTTGTATTACTTCTGTTTAACTTAAACTGTTTGAATCGCTGAAAAAAATCAGAGATGAGATTTGGATGGCGATTCAGAGGTCTGGAAACAGGAAGAATCTAACTTTTGATCATTTCTAATAATGTCATACTTTATTAGATTGGTGAATGCTACATATGTAGATTTTTGAATGTAGGACTTCTTCACTAGAGTTATCTGTTTTGCAGCTAAATACCTTCACTTGCTGATGTAAATTAATTTAATATCAGTGATATGCAGAATACTCTATGTCTTAAGGTCCACTTTCATGGTTTCATGCTTGTGTCAAACTGATTAATGAAGGCCCAAAGAACAGTGTTTGATTATCCAGTAGGAACTCTCTGCCTGGACAAATGTATAATTTATTAATATAATAGTATTAGTAGTTTATTTGTATAGAATTTTACAAAACCAATGTTACAAAGTGCTTTACACACAACAAATAATGTTAAATAAATAGTGACATTTCAGGCAGGGTAAAGTCACACCACAAGAGATAAGAACAATGAAGTAGAGGTATCTTATTGTACACTACTGTACTGCCTAAAATATGACAGAAAAATCACAGTGATTCTGCAATGTGCTATACCCTAACCACTGGTTCTGCATTAATTTCTCAAAGTACACTTCTGACCAGTCATCTGAAATATAGAGATTACAGTGGACCATAACTTTATGGTCTATATAACCTCATTATAAGCCCATCGTTGAGTCTTATGTTTTACTACAGCTTCCTGAAAAGGCCTTTTCCAGCAGCAGCCATAAAAGAGGGAAGGTCCATAGCTCAGCCTTTTGAAAATGTTAATTTACCTCTTCACATTTTTGTGATCTAAAATTTAATATAAATTAGATTACTTTCCATGGACTAAATGAAACGTGTACATGATGTAATATGTTGATGGTGGGGATCAAAATCCTCTTGATCAGATTATCACAGTAGTGGAAGAAGTACTCTTTTACTTAAGTAAAAATAGCAGTACCACAGTGTAAAAGTCCTCCATTCAAAATTTGACTTAAGCACAAAAGTATTAGGATCAAAATACTCATTATGTAGAATGGCCTATTTAAGAATTATGTATATTCTATTATTGGATTATAATCATTGATGCATTAATGTGTACATTACTTTAATGTTGTAGCTGGTAAAGGAACTCATTTTAACTACTTTACACACTGCTATCTTTTGAATTTCCCCCCTTCTATAATAATACATCATATAATTTATTTGTTGATTATATTTTGTATTAATAATCTGAATATGCAGAGTAATGAAAGCTGTCAAATAAATGTTTAGCATCAAAATATACTAAAAGTACCTAAAGTAAAAGTACTCATAATGAAGAATGACCCCTGTCAGAATATTTTTTTTATTGCATCACAAATATTGATGCATTAATGTGTAAGTATCACTTTAATGTTGCAGCTGGCAAAGATAGGTCTATAACTACTTTATATACTGGTGGATAGCTTACTCTATAATAATACACCATCATTTATTTGTTAATTACATTTTGTATTAATAATCTTAATCTGCAAAGTAACTACTAGTAACTAAAGCAAATAAATGTAGTGGAGTAAAAAGTACAATATTTCCCTCTGACATGTAGTGGAGTAAAAGTATAAAGTAGAATAAAATGGAAATACTCAAGTAAACTACCTTAAAATTGCATTTAAGTACAGTACATGAGTAAATGTACTTAGTTACATTCCTACATTGGATTATACATTAATATTAGCGTAAACTTTCGGATTTGAAGATTATAAAAATACACAAAAATCCTTCAAAACCTCCTTATTTGCCTTTATGTTTTCCCTTTCTCCCTGTGTATCCGCTTGCATCACGTAAGCGTTGCCCCAGGACAGTAAAAAAAAAAACCAAACCCAAGAAACATGCAAGGTGGCCCGGGGTGGAGTCAGCAGCTCCAGCAGCAGCTCCAGCCTCACTCTGTACGGCAGCCCTGCAGCTTCACTCGGCTGTCGGAGAGGCCTTTATCCAAGGAAAGTGGAATGAAAACAGACGACATCTAGGAATATATATTTACACATTCAATCACTTTATATCGACAGAAGATCAAAGAAACGGCAGGTAAGTGAAAGCAGGAAGTGCTCTGTGATTTAACGCATCACCGAGTTAGCTCACACTGCGGTGTCGCATTGGCCAGACAAGGTAGCGTTGTCGTCCTTTGCGATACAGCCGAAAACATTTTATGGCTTTCTATGAAAGCTCGGTTACCAGACCAGTTTTTATCACGCTGTTGCCGTCTTTAAAAGTAGTTCGTTTTGATAAAATAGCTCGTTTTCGCCACGGTTGTCTCAGCGGCGGCACAGAGTGCAGTGGGAGACAACTTTAGCGTTAGCTTCACGTCGCACCAGCGAGGAGATGCGCCGTAACGTCAGTTGAAAATCTTCGAGGAAACGTACAAAACTGTGATTTCTGTCGAGGTGGGTTGTCTTATAAATTAACACATGATGTTATCCTGTGTAGATGGTTATTGTGAACTCAAACTATTTACAAAAAAACCACAAGAGGACGTCACTTTCCAGTGGTTTTACAGCTGAGCCGTTAGGACACCGTTGTGATTTGTATTGGAAATGTTTACCTAGGTAACATACTCACTAATAATTACCAAATTGTATTCTCTATTAGCATATTTTTTGACATTGCAGCCAGTTAAACGGTCTGCTTTATATGTTACTGGCGTTTCCCCAGTCAGTTAAACGAGAGAGAGGTCATAGTGTGATTTATATGACTTCAAACGTGACTCACATGAACCAGAACTTGGTTTAGTCATGATGCCAGGTGAAAGGCTGTGTTCAGACTGGTAGCACACATTTCCTCACATCATCCAGATCAGATGACTTGTTTCTCCAAGTCTGGACTAACACAAGTAGAGGTTTTACAGCAGCTGAAATAACCTGACCACCTCCACCAACATTATAAAAAGTAGTTCATTAAAAAAAAAAAAAAACCTTTTAAGGAAAACAAAAAGCAGAAGAACTATTTCACACAGGAAATGTCATTTATTTAATGAGTGTGACTTTTATTTAGCAGCCAGTTAAACGCCTTTGCCTACTAACTAAATTGATCAGGGGGGGATCTGAATCAGGATTAGTGTGGCTTACCACCTTAAATAAACAATTTCCTTGGGGAAACCCTGAAAAGAAAAGAAAAGAAAAATAATACATGAAATTCAAATTTTAATAGCTCAGACTTAAAGAAGATTCTTGTTGACTCAGATACGCTGGATTTCCACCACACCTGCCCCCCAAGACTTCCGTGCAGAAATTGCATTATATGGAAAATCAGACAATCCAGTTGCAGATGTACTATGAAGTCCAATTCAAATTACATTTAATCAGCAGCTTGCTGTCTGGTGTGGACATATTCAAATGGTCTAAACTAGGGCTGCAACTAACAAGTATTTTCATTATTGATTACTCTGAGGATTATTTTCTTGATGGATCAATCAATCGTTTTGTCTATGCCTTTACAGGTTGCTCCAAGATCCGAGTCCAAGATCACAGTCTTCAATAGTCTTGTTTGTCCAACCAACAACAAAAACCCCCAAATATTCAGTTTACAATTGAAGAAGAACAAGAAAACCAGCAAGTGTTGTAGGAGAACAGTAGTGTTAGCCCAAATCATTTTGTTCATTTAGACAAAACACAAATTATTTCTGTACATAACTGTGTGCTCACAGCAGGAGGATATTTAATTGGAAAGTGTACAATGAAATGAGGCTGCAGAATGTGTTTCTTAAAAACAGTAGATTTGAAGCAGCAACACTGTTTTTCATTTGTTGAAAGGTTGATAAATCTAAGATATAGCACTGCACAATAGTTTATATTGATTTATTGATTTATATTGATTAATTTGCCGATCATTTTCAAGATGAATCGTTTAGTCTATAAAATGTCAAAAAATTGTGAAAAATGCTCATCACAATTTCCCGGAGCCCAAAGTGACGTCTTCAAATTGCTTGTTTTGTCTGACCAACAAAAACTCTTCATTTTACTGTCATAAATGACAAAGAAAAGCAGCAAATCCTCATATTTAAGAAGCTGGAACCCACAACTGTATGACCTTTTTGCTTGAAAAATGACTGAAACGATTAGTCGATTTATCAAAATAGTTGCCAATTCATTTTCTTTCGATCGCTTAATCGACTAATCGTTGCAGCTCTAAATTGCTAAGTTTTGGTTAAATGTATGTTTGATAATATATTAGCCTAAAACTGGTGGTTTGTACTAAAAACTGCAGTAATTTAGTTTTTTTTTTTTTCGCAACAGGAATGAAAAAAACCCTCATCTACCTTCACTAACCTGCAAGTCTATAATGCTTAAATAAATGTGTTTGCTTATGCAAATAATGCAAACTTTTCTGGACCTGTTCCAAGTATTTCAGCACTATAATCTCCCAGGGGTAGACGAGACAGCCATTAGCTTACTAAAGCGATCTGTGGTGAGTGTGTCAGACAGGTTGTACGTCTCAGCTTTATTTACCATCTTGTTTAAATGTACCCTTGAGTAAAGATATCACGTTGTGAAATAAACTCAAGCTAATAAGATGCATAAGTAATTTGCATCCATGCAGAAGGGGTATTTCTTCTGTAGTGTTTTTCCATTTTTAAAAGAAAACTTGTAAACATTTTAAACCATTAACTTCCTTCCTTGACTCAGCTGTTTCCCATCTGATCTGAAAAATAAAAGGAGTTGTCAGTCAAGTCTTGTTTGAATTTAATTAACAAGATCACGCTAAGAGGGCCCACCATAACAGATGGTCAACAGACAGAAGCCCAGACACACTCACTCATTCATGCAGTGCACACATCTGAATTGACAGTAGTGTATGTGTGGGGTTGGGGGAGCAGACGGCAGAGTCAAGAGGGGAAGAAGAGTTTGATAAGAGGCGGTGGGAGGAGGGCAAGTCTGGGCTTGACTGGAAAGTGAGCCAAGGAAATTGTGTGGTTTAAAAAAAAAAAAAGGACGTGAGACTTTGGGAACAAAGATTACATGAAGGCAGCAAATACCAAGTGTTGTTCTATATATGATGGGATCCATAAATCTTGCAAACTTCAAACTTGAGAATCGTGTTCGGCATTGTTGTGGTGAAAACATTATCAAACTTGAATGTGGTGTCAATTACTGTGGCTTAAATACAGAGATTGTTGGGATAATCTTCAATCTGTTTTCATTCATTCCTGCTTAAAAAAATAAAAAACTGCGAGTGACATTATTAAACATTCAATGCAAGTACAAGTAATCGTTTTTAACTTCAGCTGTCATACACTTGATGAGTTTCTGTGTTCGGCGTGATGACGTTTAGTGTCCCTGACAACCTCTGTAGTCTCATTTAGCCACTTGTAAGCAACCGCCTTTTTTAAGACACATAAAAGCTTCAAAATTCACAAGTGGGGTGTTTACTGACATATTTTATGTCGTAGAACAAAACGTGAAAATCTCTTAAGCTAGCCAAAAAACCCATTCAAGAAACCCATTTACTTCGGGACGAGGGAACCAGAAGTGCAAAAATGCTAACTCATTTAGTTTTAGGTTTTAGGGCTCGTTCCTGCAGCACTATATTTTGCTTCTAGAAGCGTTGGATGTTGGTACCAGGCACTACTAATTTCCAGCCTTTGGCCGACTCTCAGCTCCTACTCGGTGCTTAGTCATGGGTCTCTCTGCATACAATAACTCAGCTCACTGATTCTGCCTACACTGCTGATCTGATGCTTACTCCCCCATGTTCTGCATTAGCCCTGTAACATCTCATTTGTTAAAAGCACCTCACAATAGAAGTAAGGTTGGCTTTTATTTCAAGCTCTTAATTCTGTTTCCTCCATGCCAACTACTAGCCTGCATTGTACTTATTTAGCTTATTTGTGTTAGAGTGGTTTTATATGGCCATGGAATCACTGGGGTATCATTCAGTTTAGAGCTGCAGTGATTAGTTGATTAAAATGAAATTAATCTGCAACCATTTTGGTAATTGATTAACTGTTTCAGTTACTGGTTTCAGCTTCTCTCATATAAGTGTTTGCTGCTTTCATTTGTCATGTATGACAGTAAATTGAAAATATTTTGGTTTTGGACTGTTTGTTGGACCAATTAAGCAAATTGAAGACATCACTGTGGGGTCTGAGAAATTGTGAATGCCATTTTTTCACAGTTTTTTTTTAACGCTTTATAGATTAATTGATTAATGGAGAAAATAATCAGCAGATGAATCGATAATAAGAATAGTTGTTAGTGGCAGCCTCAATTCAGTTTGATATTCTTGACTTTATGACCTTCAACAAACTATTTTTTTTTTTTAACCTGTTATCTTTTAAATCTGTGGTGTTTACTTTCATCTGTAGATCCATAGACACTGAATGGAAAATTGATTTTTTTGGCACAAAGAAAATGTTTTAAAGCTGAAAGTAGGGCTGGGTATCAAACTTCAATACTTCTTATACTGACTGAAATGTGTCTGTAGCACTGAGTATCAAAAACTGACAATTGCTGAAAGCTGGCATCAAATGCACGCTCTCATTTGTATTGTTCTTTACTTATTCTTTGATTTTTGTTGAGTTGATTTTACACATTTTATGTATTTGTATGTAGGAAACATTTTTGTGCAGCTGTTTGTGTTTAGACAATTTATTCTTGTGTTAAACAAAAAAGGAGTCTGTAGAAAAAGAATTTCATATTTCTCAAAGTAAGGTATTGTAAAATAAAAAAGTATTGGTTCTGTACTGGCACCAAAACTTGGGCATCATATTAGCACTAGTATCAGACAAATTACAAACTATACCTGATGCTAGCAGAAAGGAGTTTTTATATGTTGTACAGACAAGGTTCTGGTTTGTCACATTTATCTTTCCCAGCACTTTTCTTTGTGAGAAAGCTCAAGGTTTTAGTTCTTGATCACAAGTTGAGCGTATTGGCAGTGTGGAAGGAACTAAAAATGACTCCTATGTTTGATGTTGTCATATCTGATCTAAACTCTGCTGTCTTTTGCAGCATGGGGGCCTACGAAGAGAAAAAGGAAACATGTGGAACTGTCTGCCTGAAATACCTCCTGTTTACTTTCAACTTTCTCTTTTGGGTAAGTTTACTTTTATTGATTATAATGACATTTTACTCACAAAGATAACTGCTTGGATCTTGGAACTCAGCGAGACTAAAAAGAAGTGGCTAAAGTGAGATGGGGCAAAAAAAACAAAAAACCACAAGCAGTCAGACTTTAAACAAACCAGGTTAGCCAAACTTTCTACATGTGGAAGAGAAAACTTTGTAGGTCCCAAAGTGCTTTACATATTGGTGTCATTCACCCTTTTACATACCAATGGCGACGGAGCTGCCATGCAAGGTGCTGGCCTCCTACGGGAGCAGCTTAGAGTTCAGTGTCTTGCCCAAGAACACTTCAACGCGTGGACAGGAGGAGTCGGGAATCGAACCGCCAACCCTGGGATTAATGGACGACTTGCTCTACATCCTCAGCCACAGCCTCCCATACAAGCCAAAGCTATAAAATACAGTGTTTTCTTTCATGACAAATGAATAATTAGCTTTTTAAATGGCATAAATAGGAAGAATTAGCTGACAAAACTGTTTCTGAACCCTACAACAAAGCCTTTCTATTCAGGCAGCAGATAAATGCCTGCTGCTATTCCAGTTCACGGAATCAAAGCCAAGTTGCATACTTTTACAGAGGACACAGAAGATGCATTCAACGCCTAAAATTCCCCAAAACTTTTTTTCCAGTGTCAAGAGCACGTCATGTTGCAGGAGGAACGCACTACAAATAACTGATTTTATCATTTGGATGTGCTGTGTAAAACAAGAGTTATACATGAGTGCGGCAGCCTCACTGTCAGCAAAGGAAGGGCGCCCGTCTCATTCTCAGTGTGAAATCGCACTTACAGCTCTGCCCATATGTGATAATCATCTGTCTGCCAAAGAATCAGATCGCTCTTAAATTGGCAGGCAAACAGTCCTGAGTCTTTTCAGTGCCAGATGCCAGAGTTACAAATATGGATATTTCAGCATCAAATCAAATCATTTTACTAAATTAGTTTTGAAAAAGTATATTCTAAATACTTTAGCTACATGCATCACAGCTAGAACAGCAAGTACGAAGTATTTCTGGACTGAACTTCAGACAACAACATGAACACACTGCAACACTATAAAGTATTTTGCTGAATGGCAGCTGTCCATTTACCTCAGGAGTAACATATGGTCTCAAAGTCCTGTTTTCTATTGATGTGCTGTCGGTTTGACAGAATTCTGAGGAGGACTCAAGACACCAAATTGAGTAAAAATGTGAGCGCTCATTAAATGCTCAGGTATTACAGGTGTTTCAGCAGGATGAGATGGATTTCTGTTCATCCATGTGGCTCATGTAGACTACGATAGGGATGTTTTTTCTGAGGAAACTTCTGGTCCTTTATTAGACCTGGTCATGTATTTAAAGGTACAGTCAAGGATTTGTTTGACCATGTTAACTATGGGTTCATCAGCTTAACACCACTATAAAGTAAAAACCTTGAAAATTCAGTTTGGGTTATTTTCAGTGTTTTTATTTAAAGTAGGGTATTACATGTTCCTCTTTTGAGGTTTTAGGTTGAAATTATTTACGAGTTTAGCATTAATGAAACATTTTCAGAACACAATCTGATTCAAAATGGACAAAAAGTTTAAATTTCAAACATTTCATGCACCTAGATAAGTTTGAAAAATGGAAAATAAACTTGAATGGCCATCAGACCTTCAAATACATATCTGCTGTGTTTGTGAACATAAACAAAGATTGTAATCTTGAAGGTCAAGGACATAACTTTGAGTGAACAGTGCAGTGTGTTACCATTTTAAACAAAGCATTTACTGTGGCAGCAACGTCTTTAATAATGTATTTTATTATGGCACAAATGATAACTTGCACTGCATTAAAGATAAAAATAACAT
This sequence comes from Macquaria australasica, assembly GCA_005408345.1. Classification (NCBI taxonomy): domain Eukaryota; kingdom Metazoa; phylum Chordata; class Actinopteri; order Centrarchiformes; family Percichthyidae; genus Macquaria; species Macquaria australasica. The sequence continues at coordinate 215,050 of SEMN01000634.1, forward strand.
GCAGAAAAATGAAATACAGATGGATACATTTGTGTATGAAGACACTGAAATAAATAGTGTCATCCAGCAAACAGATGACATATACATCGAGTGTATTTGCCTTAATTGATTTCAGGTATCAGATAACTATATGTAGTTACTCGCCGTTTGTTCTTTTTGACATGATTTTAACATTTTAGAGCAAAATCCAATGTTAAAATCTTCAGTCACCTGTAATAGTTGAAGAACTACAAAGCACATTTATTTTTTCCATCATCTTCACCCCCATTACCTGCTAAGAAAAAGAAATACACCTGTAGGTGTCATGAATGTGCAAATGCACTGACATAACATTACATTCAGTTTCCTTTAGACCAGAGGCTTTCAAAGTGGGTGCTGGGCCTCCCCAGAGGGGCTCCAAACAGTTTCAGGGAGCCTCGGTGAATGGAAGCGAAAAAATATTACAATAGTTATCGAAAGGAGATCACATAGAATAGCCCAAATGTGTGTGATTTTGTTAGAGATAGTTCAGAGATACTGTAGTTTTGGGGGAATTGTACAGTTTTTCCCAGAGTCAGACACTAATAAATGCCTTAGGACAGACCTTTTTTATGTATTAGGTGTAGTCTGAAGTTGTGTCAAACAGCAATATTTGGCTGTCTTGGCTCAATTGTTGAGTGTCTGTGGGATCAGATAACATAATCATGATCTCATAGACAACCAGGAATTGAGCGAAACTAAGCAAGTAAACTAAGAGGGGGTGAGGGGTTGCCTTTTTCCAAGCTTTGACTGAGGGGAGGCCCACAGTCTCAGACTTTGAAAACCCCCTGCTTTAGACTTTCAGATGTCACAGTTTGTACCTCTTGCGGCCACCGGAGGTCTCCAAAGTTTGAATTTCCCTTGTGCAGCTTTCAATTACACTTGGGAAAGATTAACTAATTCCTGCGGTTCGTTTGAGTTTTAACAGCAGATAAAGCCACAGCGAGCATCATGTTCACCACACGGTGTGATTACTGCAAAGACTGAACCACAGTCTGCTTCTTAATTCTGTGGTTCTCGGGGCTGGGATCTCCCTGTGGGCAGCGAGGTAATCTTTGGAGAGTTGTGATATGCTTTATGTAAAGAAAAACAATAATTACCAATTTATTATTATGACTATGACTATGTAATAAATGTAATAAATGTTGTTTAATATTGACACTTTTTTATGTGTAAAATGATGAATAGTCTCTCTCAAATCAATCTCTAAGTGGTAAACTGAAAACACCTTAAAGAGAAACAAATGTTTTGATTGAACTGTTCACTTCTCACATGCAGCTTGATGTGCAGGTTGTGTTCTGAACTGCTCATATGAACTGTAATGGAAGTGAGAATTAAAACAAAGCATACTAAAATAAAGAACATGTACAGTATTGTAGCAGAAGGTAATGTAGCTAATTGCTGCTCCTGTTGAGTAATTGGTAAAGCACGGTGGTTACTCTTTAGAATAGCAATAGTAAGTAAACAGTGTTGAAATATTTTGCTCAACACTGTTGTTCTGTGTGTTTTCCTTCCTCACTGTCTCTGGGTGTGGTACAGTCTGACTCAGTGTCTAGCTCCTGTAGCCATCGTCTTCCCTTTATAAATTAAATCTAAATTAGGCAGGCTGTTAGATTGATGGCTTTGGCATGATGACAGATTTCTGTTGCAGTGCCGCACCATCTGCTGACTCGTCATTGTGATATCTTATTAATTTAATTTTCCTCATATCCTCTTTAACTGTTAGCTTAGATAATGCTGAGGCTGTCAGACCATTACAGTTATATGCTGGATTGAAGTATTGACTTTTATGCTCGTTTGTGATTTCAGATGCTGTGGGTTTAAGGATTCACTTTATGCTTTGTAATTCCTCAGACTTTAAACCATATGATTGCTCTGTAGGGTTTAATTCCTGCATCTCAAAACATTTTTAAAAGGCCTGTTCCTCAACCAAAAACTGTGAAAAAAGAGCAGAGTTTAGGTACTATTTATCGATTAATCTACCAGTTATTTTCTCCATTAATCGTTTAGTCTATAAAAAAAAAAAATGCTGTTCACAATTTCTCGGAGCCCACAGTGATGTCTTCAGTCTGCTTGTTTTGTCCGACCAACAGTCCAAACCCCAAAGATATTAAATTTACTGTCATATATGACAAAGAAAAGCTGAAAACGGAGAATGTTTGGCATTTTTGCTTGAAAAATAACCTGAAACGATTAATCGATTATCAAAATGATTGCAGATTAATTATCTGTCCACCGACTAATCGATTAATTGACTAATCGCTGCAGCAGTAGCTAAGTTTATATTTTTATCAAACCTGTCACAGTAGCAGTGGCAGCCCTGGATTACTGTCCTGCTCATTCACAATTATCTTGCTGCATAAACTGACTCAAGATTAGATCATGTTGTGTGGCAGCGGTGGGTCGTTTTTATCAGTTCACATTAAACAATTGACAGGCATTAATTTCAGGCTCCTCCTGAAGTCAACTTGGGTGATAAATAATTTAAACCCCTTTGTCACTCTCAGTTTTTGTCCCCTCAGTGTTGCACAGGGTGCTGTACTTTATCGGACTTTAATCATGTGCTCTTCCTCCAGTTGGCAGGGGGCGTGGTGATGGCGGTGGGTGTTTGGACCTTGGTTGAGAAGAGCGACTACATCAGCCTTCTCCCTTCCAAGACCTACGCTGCCTCTGCCTACATACTGGTCCTGGCTGGAGCCATCGTCATGGTAACAGGCGTGCTGGGCTGCTGTGCCACCTTCAAGGAGCAGCGGAGGCTACTGCGAGTGGTAAGAGATCACGTCGGGGCGGAGAGATAATGGAAGCTGCACACAGCACGCTTGTGAAAATATTAAAGTGTGCAAAACAGAAATCACTTGCACTGTGCTACCTAAAAAAAATGAACCCACACACAACCAGTTAGTGATATTTTTTCTCCTGCCACCACCACCCCTCATTAGAGGACAACTTTATTTTCATGACCACTAGTAGTTTCTCTAATGGCTCTTGAAGACGTGGGAAAAAAACACCATAAAAGGGGAGAGCAAGATGTTGGTCGTTGGTCAGTGACTTGGAAAGTAACCCTAATGCAGAAAATATTTGTCATGAGATAAAAATAAAGGATATAACAACCCCAGCCATACTCGCTATTAATAATAAAAAATGAATGCCAGGGTTTTATTTTTTGACTATGTTGAGTTAAGTTAAATTTATTGTCAGGAACTTGCCTTGTTGAGCGGACGGGGAGGACAACATTCAAGACAGCATACTAATAAAGCCAATATATACATAAGACATTTTAAAATACACAAAATATCAAATACCAAGATAAGCTAGAAACAAAATATGCTTAAAAGTGCCAAAGGTTTACAATTCAAGAGTCAAATAACCTAAACATATTAAAATACACAAAATACCACAAATAATTACAAAGAAAACCGTAAACCAAAGTAAATAAAAAGTACCTTATAGTGCCAAAGGTTTACCATTCAGTCCAATAGCCTCAAGGAATATACGTCTTTTCAGGGAATGTGCTCCTCTCAAACTTTGTCCCTGCGGGCCACCATAGGCCACCACCTGGCCCAGGTATAAAACAAAGGAAAAGACTAGTTCTGTATCAACAGGCTTCGTACTGTATTTTGCTGCCTGTTATTCTGTTTGAGGTGAAGCAGTAACTTCTTGTCTCCAGCCAGATGGCTAACTAGCACATTGTTGGAAGAAACAAAACATTTTTCACATGCCGTGATACTAAGCAGATGTGAAGCCACAAAAGGCTTACAAATTAACATCCACTGTATAAGTGATACATAGACAGATTGATTCTGTGTACAAAATATCACTGAAAACAGGCAGTATTGCATACTCTTCACTCGGATATTTATCAATTTATTTGCTCACCGAGGTCATTCTTGGCATGTGAATATATTTTGTTAGCCAAAAAGTAAATGTGGGACACCGTATACAACTTTCAGAAGTAACAGTTTGTGTGAAGGACATTGTGGTGCCACACACACATGCTGAGAAACCACCAAGTCCAAGGTGTCAGCCTCGATTGCGCTCAGTTCAGACAAAACAGAAACTTCATACAGTAGGAGCGTGTGTGCCCATATTTGATTTGGCACACTCTGTACACAGCACAGGGTTTTTTGCCAACAGAGACACCTGCATGGCATTCGAACCAGCTCAAAATACAAACACGCAGAAACACTGTACTATTCACACACGGCTCAGGCCCTCATCCACACATTTCAACATGGTAAATCAATGCATGCACACCACTGTGGGCATAGCTCAAATGTTTGCGTCATATAAGCTTTGCGAGAACATGTGTCATCTTTGGCATCCACTTTTCACCGGAGACGAGTCCACAACAATTCGGCACAGCCAGATATTTTCAGCTTGAGATAAGGCAGATACCAAAATATAGCCAGTTCCCACCAGGTGTATTTATTTATATGTAGCATTCATAAAGTAGCAAGTAGAGGACACGGATAGCATCTAGAACTAAGTTATAGCACATGTAATTAATTACCTTTTTAACTTTTCACATATAAAACAAGAAAAGCATTGTTATCTATATTACTTGTAATGACTGAAATATCTGACAAAAAACATACTTGTAATTCCGTCCATGTACGTTTGGGACACCTGTACTAATAGCTGTATTTATATCTGTGAAAGTGAAAACAGCAGTCAAAAAATTAAAAGACCTTCAAGACAGCATCAAGATGGCTTTATAATTTGTGTTAGATAGAAATGATTTTTAAGGAAGTGTCTGTTGCTTTTTAATTGATTTGAATATTGAGGAAAAAAACGCTCAGATGTGGGCGATCTGCAGGTTCCCAGGGCAGCCAGCCTGCGGAGGTTTTTGTTTTTTTGAGGCTTTCAAACATAATTGAAAAGTCTATAGATCTGCACGCAATAAATGAATTCCCCACTATGTCCAGATTATGTGATTTATAACTCAGCTCTTGTGCGTAAATCGAGACGTGTGCACCACCTCTTCTCCTGCGTGTCGTGTAGTTTTGAAGCGCTTGGTGCATCCTGAAGAGTTAAGATTAGGGCGATGAATCACAGCGAAGAAATGAACTTGTCTGCAAGGAGAGATGCTATCGAGATTGTTAAAGAGGGCGAACGTAAGGCTGGGTTGGTGGTGGGGGAGAGGTAGAGTAATTGTTTTCCTGTATGTGGAGAGCGCCTGGTACCTGCTGAGAGTACACAAGAGCAGTGATTGGCAACACTGTCCTGAAACCTAAAGGTCACAAGTTCTAACAAAAAGGCTGATCCAGCTATAGCACCACCAGGGTACTGCAGCTGTAAGGCTTAAATAATCTAGCTGCAGTTGTCTTTTGATTAAAGGGAAGGCCATGTCAGACTTTCTCTAAGGCTGTTAGGAATGTTTGTGCAATACAAAGTATGAGGGAGGTCAGTAAGACAAATAGAAAATCACAGAAGAAAAGGGGTGTGGTGTGTGTCTGCAAAAACACAGCTTCATTGTTTGGCTGGAGAAAAACGACAGAACAGTGTAATGACTCTGGGAGAGGAGGGAGAAACTTTTTCTTTCCAAATGACAGAGCCAAGTGGAAAGAGGCTGGATCCACCTGTGGAGAAACTGACTTCATGCAGTTTAACCGGACATATTACAAGTCTGAGTGTGTCTCAGTCTCCTCTCTGCCTTTCTCTTCAGTTGTCTCTCTTTGTCTTTCTTTCTTTCTTTCTTGCTTCATCTGTTGTCTTTTCTGTCTTATTTTTTTCTTTCTTTATATTTCTCTATGTCTGTCTCTCTCTTTCTGTGTCTGTCTCTCCCATTTTATTAAAATAAGATTAGCTAGGTAGCTTTTAGACTGCAAAATAATGAGACAGTATATGTCGAAACATTGGTGCCAGTGGAAAAGTACTTAATGTCACTACAAAAAATAAATAAATCCAAGACCACTGTGATGGAAATCTGGAAGCTCGTGAGTGAAGAAGTTTCAGGAGACCTGGATGTCTTACGCAGAAGCATTTATTGAAGCTCCATCGAGGAGAATAGAGATCAGCAGTACAAGTGAACACTGTGTAATGCCACCCAATTCTGAAGGTTACTTCCTGGCGAGGAGTATTTAACCCTTTACCAGACATACAAGATTCACTACGAGTCCAAATAAGGTTATTCCTCACCCAGCTGAAGATGTGTGATTCTATTGGGTATTTGATTCTAAACAAGAAACTACGCTTACCTAAGTTAACGTAAGTCACGTTGTGTGTCACTTCAGGTCATATTTAGTGCATGTCTCAGAGACAAAGAGGAGACAGTATATCAATGTGGAGTCTGTGGCATAACGCCGTCTATCTCCAATGACCTTGGTCTCCTGGGAGACGGAGCCAGCCTCGCCTTATCAGGACAGCTGCACCCTGACTGGTCATTCTTGGAGACAGAGAGCAGAACTATTGCTCTGAAAGAGACAGTATATGACCTACTGCTTTTAGGTTTAAAAATGACCTTAATTTGACCTGGGGGAACCACTGTGTCCTATTATCTTTTAGCCTAAAGAAGGAAAAGCGCTCCGGGATGCTTTCGCTTCAAGTGTTCGTGCATAGCAGTTGTACTGCTGTGATAAGCCATTTCCAATTTGCAGAGCTTACAGAGCACCACATTGTTGGGTCTCTGTCAAAAATACTCCCACACTTTAGATGATCGTGGGCGCGTTTTTTTAGCTGTAGCTTGTTCTCTGCGGGAATCCGCGCTTTGACCAGGTGTAGACATTGCGACGCGCCAACGCACGTTATGCAAATCGACGTGTTTCGTAATTGATGGGTCGTCCCAGCCCTATTTACAGTATTAACATTGCATGTTACCTGTGACGTAGGATGAAAGTAAAGTGAAAGACTGTAGGATAATAATAATGTTTATGACTGATATTGCTTGATGGGCTGGTTTAGACTTGTAAAATGATCTGGACGGGGTTAGAAATGGTCCTCACCAAGGACTCACTTTGTCGATTAAATGTCAGAATTGTGTATCTTTTGTTTTTCTGTTTGTTTTGTGAGTCAGTAAAATAAAAAAAAGATTAATGCAATAATGTCATTGATTAAATTTATTATAATTATAACTTTTTTATTTAGAGTAGGGCTGCAACTAACAATTGTTTTCTCACTTAACTGATTAATCATTTAGTCTAGGAAATGTCAAAAAATCAAATTTCCCAGAGAAATCCCATTTCCTCAAGCCCAAGATGACATCCTCAGTTGCTTGATTTCTTTGACCAACCGTCCAAAACCAAAAAGTATTAAGTTTATAATTCTCCTTTGGACTTTATGTATAATACACATATACTGTCAAAAACAGGGCACAGTCCAGCACTTTACCATAGGTAATTTACATAGAATGATAATAGTGTGTAAGTGGGAAAATGACAATTATTAAAATCTGATGACTGATGTTTTTATTACTAATCAAGCTATTGATATGTTTGATATGTCAAATATAAGGACAGATGCTCAAGTGGAGCACTCACTCCACTTTCTCTCTAACTGTTAGTCTGTCAGTGCCTTTCAGCGTCTCTATTTTCTCTCCATTTCATTTAGTTTTGTTTTTTCTTATCTAACTATATGTGTTGTTGCATTTTCTTTCTATTGAATTGTATTTATACGAGGCAACAGGCTGGCAGAGCTGTAAGCAGAAGCAAAGTTTAAAGAGATGCCTGCTTCATAGTTAATTCCTGTCAGGCTGCTCAGCTCGCAGCCTGATTGAGTCTGTTGTGACTTAGTTATGATCAGCGCTCATGATCATTTATTCAAAGTTTCTTAGGGCAATCTTTTAGGTTTCGACAAGGGCAGAAGAGCTAGACGAAAAGTTCTGGGTTCACTGTTGTGTGGAAAATTTCTGCTCATTTAAATTCATTCCTATACGGAGTGCAAAAATGTACAAAAGCACGCACATCCAAATGTGAGTCAGTACAATAGATAATGCTCCTATAAACATATATTAGTATACCACCATGTGACGTTTCGCACGCAATACAGCCTGAAATATCACATGGTGGTATACTAATAAATGTTCATATGGTGTTGAATAACATAAATGTAGCCAGGTTGGGAATATTTTCTTTTTCCTCTCTGTGTGTAAATAACCATGTGAAGAGAACAGTGCATGTTTTTTAAAGGCGGTCTAGGTTTTATGGTCTACAGAGAAGGTGTTCATTCTTAGTTTGAGATCTGTGCACACCTTCACCTTCTCTGTGTGGGTCTTGAATGCATGGTGCATTTTGAAGAGTTGAGATCACAGCCACGAATCACAGAGAAGGAATGAACTTGTCAGGAGGGAGGAGGGTCCGCAAGAGATTGCCAGAGATGGAGAACATAATGGAGTTTGGTGTGTGTGTGTGTGTGTGTGTGTGTGTGTGTGTGTGTGTGTGTGTGTGCGCACGCGCGCAATTCTGACTTTATGTCATGCATCAAAAGAAGCTAATTCATGAAATGACATCTTGTCGCTACATCTTGGAAGCATTAGCATTTTTAACTCGTTAGAACTCTTCCAACTCTTCGTCTTCATCCAAAATCTTTTATTTATGAATTACAAATCGTCCATAAAACTACAGCTGGCATCTCTCGCTATTATTCTAATATGAATCTAACTGATCATCTTATGTATTTTTTAAATATCATCCAGCTGTATTTGCGCTTATTGTGGAGAATTGTGTGCAGTGTTTCCCACTTGTTTTGGCATATTTTCAATTCTGAGACCACATGGAAGATACAAGAGCCCACAATTAAATATCATATCTAATTGTATTTACTAGCAGTAGGTATAGAGGATGTTCCAGGAAAATTTACATTAAATCTGACAACATATGAATGTAGCATTTATACGGTGCATTTGTCTTGAGAGGATTTGATGTAGAGCTGAAATAATTAATCGATTAGTAGATGAACAGAACGTTAATGAGTAACTGGTCAATTTTTCAAATGCCAATGCCAAACATTATTTGTTCCAGCTTCTCCAGTGCTCCACTGCTTGTCAATATTCATTATGTTGTAATTAATCATTTTAAATTGAAAATCTTTGGGTTTTGGCCAAAACATGCAATTTGAAGACGTCACATTTGACGTTAGGTAATTGTGACAGGCATTTTTCACTGTTTTCTGACATTTCATAGACCAAATGATAATAATTGATTATTCAAGAAAATATTAAGCAGAATATTTGACAATAAAAACTCCTCACCTGAAGTAAAGAGCACCTCTGTTAATGTCAGAAGAAATTAATACACTTTTATGAAACATAATATTAAGTTTCAAGGAAAACTAGCCGAGCCACCACATAAGATTATTCAAACCATCGTCTAGTAACTAAATTGATAGAGAGGTGATAAGACATGATTCAGCTCATCAGGTGATTGATTGATTGATCACACTGGGCTTTCGCTTTGCTGTAATGAAGAGTAGCACGTTGCAGTGTCTGATTTAGTTTTTACACTTTGTTTGAAGAAAATAAACACGCTTCACTTCCAGTCAGACACAGGGCTGAAGTTAGTTTGATAATCACCAGCTGCTGGACACAGGTTAGTAGAGTTTGCATCAAAAGTTGAAGTTAAAGTTCCAATTGATTAGCTGTATGTGTGGCCAGAAAGTCCACCAAATGCCAAAAGGTCAGAGGAGGACTCCTTTCAAAAACCAACACGTGTCCAAGCGTTATCAGTCTAATTAAAGTCACCTTCAGCGTGACTCTGAACTCCTGTTCGCTCAGTAATTGTAAAGGCAGCAGTACACTTCTAATGATGTCTGAAATAGAAACACAGTCAAACACGGAGCTGCATACAAATGTTTGTATGTCGTTCCTTTATGTGCAGTGGATGCTGGTGGAGGTGCATGAAGATGAAGGAGGAGAGAGTTAGAAAAACAGCTGCCGTGAAAGAGGGACACAAATATTTTCTAACAACCTCAGCGAGATCAGTCTGGGTTTACTGTGAGATGTTAGATATTTTGTAGTTTTAGCCAGGAAGCCTACGCACAAGCATGCTGTTGAGTCTGAAGCCAATGCAGAGCTTTAAATACGGTTTTGTACATATGAACCTGCTGAGAGTCCTTTTGGCAGTAATTACACTGTGCCCTCAAGTCGCCCGGGAGAAGGATGCCAGCTCAGACGTAAAATGAGTGTGTCTGTGAGAGAGAGAGAGTGCCTGAGATCACGAGGAGACCTCTGGAGTCACTGCAGTCAGTAATTCAGCCGCCTCAGTCTCTACAGCCAACAACAGGTTCTGTGTCACAGCCTGTACACATCACTGTCCGTGTGGGATCAGTCTGAGAAGCAGTAGGCAAAGACGCAGACCACAAGTATGGTCCTTCCACTATCTCATGTTAGCTGGTAGTTGTTTTTAAATGAAGACAAAGATTTCTGTCAAGGATACTTCCAATATTTTTGAGATAAAGACATTTCTGGAGGCAGAAGATTTTATAGTTAAACTATTATCAAACATGGCAGTAACCGTAAATTGAAGAAATTTAATGGAAAACTTTACTGGAAATATTAGAAATAACTATAGATCCAAACAGTTGCAGCAAAAATGTTTATATTAAAATATATTTATGTACCACAATTACCACCCTGAGTAAATCTGAGATTAGCCAAAATCTGCTGATAATGTTAGTCTGCTGATGTATCAGTCAAGCTTTAGGACCAGTATTATGTATGGAACAGTTATCATTTGGGGCAGAACTTGAGTGAGTGCTTACTGTGAGGTTAACATGTCTTTAATTATTGTTGAATCACTTTAGTTACTTTTTGGAAGTATAAATAAATCAAATGAAATGTAATCAAATCATGGGAGGAGTGTGAGATTTTTTATTGCGCCAAATATCATAAAAAATGGATCTGACATATTTGCATTTGGATCAAATCTTCACACACCTTGTTTACAGTCATAGGCTGAATGGTTTAATCTGACTTTTTTTTATGCATTTGCTATTTATATCTGCTGCGATGCTTCTCTTCAAATCATCAACACAACATCAAAATGCATCTTAGAGTCTGAACAGCATACAGGCTCAGAGCCACTCAGAGACCTAATCAGCCCAGCTATCAAATCTAAAACCAAGTCCACTTTACCGGACTGATTTTTCTCTCTGTGATAGCAGCAGGCCGGAGGAATTTGGGTCAAGGTTTTGGTCAGATAATATCTCTTCCTGTCTTTAATTCTGAAGAAACTTGGCATGAAAAGCAGTGCTTCCCTGTAACTCCTATGGGCCTGGACACAAATCAGATACCGACGATAAACAGCAAACCTCACAGAGTGAGAGACATGCCACTGTGAGATGACTTTAACAGTTTCAGGCTTTAATGAACCAACTTTGAGCGAAAGAGCTGAACATGAATAGAAAACCATGAGAAAGCACAAAAGAGTTTTACCTTGATTTGCCTATAACTTTTGTCATCTGTTGTGAGGCCTCTTTTTATGGGCTGGCACGGTTGTACATGTGATATGCACTACTATTACCAGTTTATTAGTTACACCTGTACAGTGTACTACAATCCAAAACAGTGTATTACACAACAAAACAGCCCTGCAATAAATCCTAGTTTTGTGGAGCTGTTTTTGGCTGTACTTGGTGGTGCAGTTGTATTTGATTGCATTATATTTACATGTATGAAGGTGAAAGAATATCAGAATCCCAGTGCTGGATGTGTAAATTAGCAACTGTTTGCTAACAAGTTCTCCATACATAGCTTAACAGGTGATATGTCAGTACTGTGCTCACAACGTGCTGTCCCCAAGTGGCCAAAAAAACCTGCAGGTGTAAAAGTTTTATACTCATGAATGAACTAAAGAAATAATACAGTACTTCAGACTTTAATTAAACTGTATTAATGAGCAATGTTTGTTCTTGGTTGTTCCTTTATCGAATGACTGCACACAGACTTTTCCAATATTTTTATTCCTAATAAACAGCTCAATAGAATGTGACCAGACCTTAGCCACTGTATGTTTTTATTTTGTTTATACTACCTTTCTATCAGTGCTGCTGTGTGACTTTAAATGCTCCCACATCGGGTTTTTAAGCCACCTGTCGCTTCATCACATTACCATCCACTAACTGCATTTTCTCCCCCCCCCCCCCCCCCCGCCCAGTACTTTGTCCTGCTGCTGTGTATCTTCCTGTTGGAGATCCTGGCTGGCGTCCTGGCTTATATCTACTACCAGCAGGTAATCAAAAAAAAAAGAAGAGTCCTTTCAAATATATTTTACAATGCACCCTGGGATTTGTATGTTAAGTTGTATGCGTGGAATGACAGAGGAGCAGATGACAGGTATGGGAAGACTAGATATTGATTTAAACTGACAAAAAAGTAGTTTAAAATCAGACACAGAGGTTAGGATTTGATTTAAGCAATAATACAGTTTTAACTGAATTTTGTTGGTGAATTTAAAAAAGTCAGGGAATCTCATGAGTACTGTTACTTTTTTTGTCTTCTGATATACACATGTTTAATAAATTCTCCAGTTTATTGGCACTGAATTAAAAGATAAACTATCTCTTGTGGACGCAGGTGTACCATAACGCAGAAAGTCATCATCTGATATTAAAACCTGATATCTATGTGTGTAGCAGCTATGATGTACTCTACTAAAAACAATAGAGCATGTTTGGCATGTGTTTTTGTGCCTCTTAATCTGATCACATAGTCAAAACACAGACGGCTCTTTCAGTTCGCACATGGCCTGAGCTGCGCTGTAATTTTAACTCATTTTAAACCAGCATGATGAATGAGATTGCAGCAAGGAAATGTAAGACGGCCCATTAAAAATACAAATATCAGACTGACCATATTACTCGTGGTACATTTAGCCCAAATGGAATGAAAAAGGCCTCCAGTATCACACATAACAAGGCTGAATGCACTGTGTCAGAATCATTTCAGCATTTTGTTGTGATTTTGAACTGAAATACACTCAAACAGAGGTGTGCTTCACGTTCCCTCCACAAACAAAGAAATGAAGAACTCTACTGACACAGGTTAATGACTAAAGAGTGTAAAAACACTGCTTAGCGCTACAAAATGTGTAGTAAATGCACACAGTTCTGCTTACAAGTGATTCTTTTCTTATCTCATGAGCTGTAGTTAATGTAAAAACAAAACTAAAACTGACTGCCTCCCTCGGCACATTTCAGCTCTAACAGTGTAGAGTTATACTGACTATACTGCAAGCAGTTACAAATGAGAAGTTTTTTTCCTCGTGTAATATTAACATGACATTGCTCTCCACCAGAATCAGTCCCACCCCGACTAGTCTTAAAGCCTGGTGGCTCGTAGCTCAGCAACAGGACTTTTCTCAGTCTAGTGGTGCACTGCTGCTATCATTAGAACTGCCTCATTCATAATACACAACTCATCTGAATATGAGCAGTCACTGAGCTCCATGGCTCTCTCCTGCTTCCTTAAAGCTCTTTACTTGCTTCAAAAAGATTCTAGCATGAATTAAGTTTTGCTAAGATTTGTTCTTCCTCCCTTGTTATTATTCCTCTTTTTTCTCTCTGGTAGTTAGTTGTGAGAACTGTGCATTTGCTTTTTATTTCAAGATGCCAAACAACTCGTGGAACCTGCTGCTCGTAACTCACTCACAAACGCACTTATTCACATTTAGCAAGCTGCAGATTCTCCACCAGGGGGAGCTGTTTAGTCATTGTCAACCTGCTCCACCTAGTGTAACAGCAGCAGCAGTTTAGACCTGCAGGTGTAAACATCACCACCTGCAGGCAATGAGTGCTACATCTACAATTGTTTCTAGGCTATATTTTGTAGCTGCGGTTTTCCGTGTGTGAGGTTTTACATGTAATACGTGTTCTGTTATAATATTACATATATATATATATATATATATATATATATATATATATAAAGTTGGGTCACAGTAGCCTCCAGTGGCTATTACATCTAAAATAATACAGCTCAGCTTGTGGCTGTAAAATGCCAAAATGTTAACTTGGTGTTAACAGAGATCTCATAAATGAATTTATTATATTGATTTATATGGCCTGAGATTAACATTAAGCTTTGTCATGCACTTGATTAACAAAAGTGGAGCTAAATGTCAAGTGTCACTTGTCCAAATAGTCACTTGTCCAAAGCAAACTATTCTAGTTAGTAACTAGAAATGTGAATGTTTTTAATTACACCCACATTTATAGTTCAGATATTTAGCAACAAACACAGAACTTCATTTACATTACTTTTTTTGTTTGGCCTTTGTATCCCAACACTTTCATTTTTTTCTGTTTTTTTTTTTTTGCCAAAGTCTGGTTAAAAAGACACATGAAGATGGTCTGAACAGCGTGAACTCAGTATTCTTACCAGCATTCAGCAGAAAATATGCTCATTAACAAAACTCATTTACATTTTGCTAATTTAATATATAAAAGATGTCAAACACCAGCCATGAAACAGAAAAATATTGCAGCTGTAGCAGTCAATGCTTTCAGGTGACATTACCTTCCTTGCCTGTAGATGGCGCACAATGTCAACATCTGCAGTTCTGAACTGCTGCTGCTGCTGTTACTGTTCTTGTGAGTAGACGGTGTTTAGGATTCAGACCTGTGGCTCTGCAGGTGAATGATATTGGTTTGGCCTGGTTTCACCTGAATAGATGCTTGAGCTCGTGTTTGCTTTTATTTGTATGTGGTTCATGCAATGCCACATAATGCTGTTCACTCATATGCCCGGCTGTTTCTACTTACTGAGCCAATTTTAAATCTTAAATTGCTGCTTTTACTTCACTGCCGCAGTGTTTCCCAAACTGTCAACAGGTAAAATGAAAAGTTACCCCCCCACCCCTCCACACACATCCCTCCTGTTTCCTTTTCCTGCCCTTTCCTCTTCCTCTTTGTCTTCACCTCCCGTCTCTCATCTCTCTCCGTCCTCCCTTCCTCTCTTCATCATTCATTCCCTTGATATCTCCTTCACGCTTTGATTTACAGTGGTTTCCCAGCTGGCTTGTTGCCATAGAAACTGAGCCCCCCAGACCTCCCGCTCCTCCAGTGAGTGTTTTCTGCCACCGGTCTGGAGAACAAAAACACACTGACTTCCTTTGCCTTCGCCCTGGCTCGTCTGCTCCTCTGTTGTTAGAACTGCTGTCCATGACATGTATCGTCAGGAGAGCGTTTAAATCCAGTCTGCTATAAATCTCATCAGTAGCAGAGTCAACAGTTGCAACTAGTTTTATCACTTGGTCATGCTCTGTGCTGGCCTGAGATTTCTGTGTTGCTGTTTTGTGTGGCTGCTACTGCATGTGTCTTTGTGTCTGAACAGTTGAATGAGGAGCTGAAGCAGAACTTGAGGGAGACCATGACCCAGAAGTACCAACAGAACACCCATGAGCAAATCACCAGGGCTGTGGACAAGCTGCAGCAGGAGGTGAGTGTCCGCATGAAAGGATGGATATAACTACCAATTTTACAAGGTGGAGGTTAATTTAACCTTTTCTTTTTGATGTTTACTTTTAAGAGTGCAGTCACACCCACAGTTTTTCTTTGACCCAAAACACATAGGAAAAGTGGATGTGTTTACAGGGCTTGTACAAAGTCTTGAAAGTTTGGAAAATGCTTAATTTTAACCGTTATGATTTTAAGGTTAGGGATATGTTTGAATTTGAATATACTCCTTGAAAAATGCTTGATTTTTCAACATAATCTGGTGTTTCATCATCTATACAATCACTCGCACTAAATTTGAAATTAAACAATGTTGTCATATTTGTTTGTCGTCTCGTGTGATGTGATGATAAAGGCTTTGAGAGTCTGGTTTAGGTACCTTGAAAGTGCTTGAAAAGTGCTTGAATTTTACTGTTAAAAAGCTGTACGAACCCTGTATTTAGGTAGTTGTTTGCATCCACACCGTCATAAGTGAAGCAGAGCACTCTATGCAAAAGTCACATGGACTCACACGTGGCTTGTTGATTGGACAGTGCTTGGTAACCTATCATCCCATCAGATTAAAGATTTTGGTGATGAGGGCGAATCAAAACAAATCCGATTCCAGTCCCTCTGACTTCAGCTAAGGATGATGGACTTGTCTGCACTCTCTGCTGTAATTCACCCTCTCTTTTGCTTATGCCTGTTGACAGCACATGAAGGAATGGATAAATCTGAGCAGCAGTTCAGCCTCCAGTTGGTTCATTTTTTATGCTCAGTTTTTTTAAGTATGAGATGCCCCGGGCTGTCAGACGTCAACATTTATTCTTTGTTCTTTCTTCTAAACTTTTTTATTTTGTGTCATTTCCAGTAATTTGTATGGGCTTGGTGCCTTCTCACATATTGGGAAATACACTTCTTGGCTTTTTTGAAGAGAGTTAGATGAGAAGACTTGGACCACTTTCATGTCTGTCTGTTAAATATGAATCTCCAGCCAGCAGCCCATTAGCTCAGCTTAGCATAAAGACTCTAAACAGGGGGAAACAGCTAGCCTGGCTCTGACTGAAGGTGACAAAAATCCACCTACCAGCACCTCTAAAGCTCACTAATTAACACATATCTACTTTGTTCAATTCACACAAAAAACGGCATGTTTTCGTTATGATTTGGAGTATTTGTCAGGCAGCCAACGGAGACTCCCAAAAGTTTACCGCTCCTGCCCAAGAAATAATCCCATACTTTGTTACCTGTGGAGAAAGACAGGCTAGCTGTTTCCCCCTGTTTCCAGTCTTTATGCTAAGCTAAGCTAACTGGCTGCTCTCTGTAGCTTCATATTTACCGTGGAGATATCGGAGTAGTATCGATTTTCTCATATAACTATTGATAAGCAAGCAAATAAGCCTATTTCCCAAAATGTCAAACTATTCCTTCAGCAAATTGCTTATTGAGTTTTGCTTGTCTTTGCTCCAGTGAAGTGCCGTATTAAAATTTCTAATGTTTCATATTTCACTATTTCTTTTTATACTTCTTTGCTACCATCAAAATCCCCCTCTTAAGATGTGTTTTCTCTGTCTCTTGTCAGTTCAAGTGCTGTGGCAGCAACAATTCATCCGACTGGGCTGAGAGCGTCTGGATTCGCTCCAGAGACGCAAAAGGCAGAATGGTGCCTGACAGCTGCTGCAAGACTCCCACTGAGCTCTGCGGCCGCAGGGACCACCCATCCAACATCTACAAGGTGGAGGTGAGAGGATGAAGGGCGCTGGGGGCGTCGGTGACTTTTCAGTACGGGTGGCCAGATCAGTATTTCTGTCATGTCTCAGTGTGTCAGCATTGAGATTGTCTGGTGTAAGAATAGCAGAGAGAGAAGAGCTGTCATATCCTTATACATAACATTTATTTGCAGCGACACTCCCACATCAACTCATGCAACATAAAGACACACTGCTTTGTTTTTCATTTAGGGTGGCTGCATCACCAAACTGGAGAAATTCATCCTGGACCATCTGAAGATCATTGGAGCGGTGGGTGTTGGGATTGCCTGTGTACAGGTGAGCAAAGAACTCTACTTCCTCAACAATTTGCTTGCACATAAACATAGATTAAATAAATGTACATCCATGGAAATTGCCGTTTTGCTGAACTGTGTTTTCCTTCCCCGCCATTTAATCCCCAGATCATAGGGATGGTGTTTACATGCTGCCTATATCGAAGTCTAAAGGCAGAGCCGTACTAAGAGAAGCAGAAGAAGACGAGTGTGTGGGTGAAGGAGGTAACTTCACCACCACATGCCATACTCAAATAGCCCATAGGTTCTTTTCTTTGCCTTGCACATAGGGTAAGGAAAATTTGGCAAGGGATCAACTTGCACATCTGAGAATCTTATTTTGGTAAACAAAGGGTGGAAAAACACTACAAGGTATCTTGAAGTAATTAGGCGCTCAAATTGCAGTCTCAGCTACATCTTCAAGATCACAGCGCTGTGAGGAAAAAGCCTCTGAGAGAAACTGATGGGAATTTTAACACAGATTGTGTAAATTAGTGCGAGACAGCCTCCCTGGGACTAAAACATTGTAGTTTTCTTCCACTTTGATTCCCTCGATGTACATTTATGTTTGCGGACCAGGTACTACACCTGAGAGTGGATAAAGATCAGTGGAATAAAACCGGTACTTTGCAGAAAATGCTAATCCTGGTCGCAGCAGCTTCCCTTTCCCAGCAGCATGGTTTAACAAGCCTACCTCTGGGGCCCCCTTCAACTGCAACAGCATTTTGCTTCCTCACTAACTAGCCAGTCATGCATTTTAAATATTGTTCAATAGTGGCCTTTTAAACTTTTGAACTGTTAGTTTTTATATTTTGTAAATTGTTCTTTTCTGTAACACTTGAGGGGCTTTCTTTTGAGCTATGAGGCTTTATTGCCGAATGTGTCTTCATAGTGACATGTCAGTGTTTGATCATGTTTTTAATCGACTCCGCCACCTTAAAGACCTGCTGAGAAGGACGCAGTATCTGCCAGAGCGACGGCACACAAGCTGGTGCCTTGCTCAACAGCATAACTGTGCCATTTGACACAGCAGCGCCAGCATTTTAACCCTGTGTGACTACTTTAAAGTGTAAAGGCTTAATGAAGTGATTTTGTGATTGTGTTAATGATACATACAAGCAGTGCCACTAAGATTGCTCATAAGAAAGTGCCTCATGTTCACGATTTTACTGTCTTCTTTTTTATACAAGGGATTTATCCACTGATGCCAAAGTTGTCAACTGTAACTTTGTGTAAGGACCTACTGTATCTCCTCCAGCCTTATTCACTTATCTACTGATGTCTCTCTTTTTAGATTGTTTTCATGAATGATGATTTTGTTTATTTTTCTATAGACCATAAATATGTTATTGTATTTAATGGACACGTAGTACGAAATGATAATTCACTCACTGTTAGCAAGGATCTTTTCCTGTGTGCCTCAGAGACGACACAAAATTAACCTGCTGTATTTCTGTCTTTGTGATAATGCGGGAATTAATTTAGTTTGAATAAACATTGATCAACAATACACTCAGCTTCTGCTGTGTTTGCTTTCTCTGCGAAAGTCAGGCGGCAGTTAGCAACATGAACAGTGTAACAAGGAACATCTCCTTGTTTCTTTATTCGGCGTGACATATTAAGATTTGTAAAAACACCCACTGGCAAATAAACCTGATATTTTAATAACTTTAAACAGCAGTGCTGCACAAATGCTGAGCAACGTCCTTCACCTCACATCAGGTCATGTCATTCCAAAAACTGCCAAAAAAGACATTGTGTAAAAGACAAAACCATGTGCCCGTAACCAGTGGCCCTTACACAATTGGCACCAGCTTACAGGTGCATTAGTGTATTAACCCAAAGTCAATTCCCTAATGTTACTGTACTGTGGTGATGTAGATTTGGGATGTGAGCCATATTCCTGGCAGCTGCTGCTGGAGTGTATTACCTATACAATGACAGCTATATGGCCTGTAATGGGAGTTATTCTGCTGTTCGGTGCAAGGCCAGCTCATTTGACCTCTTGTATTGTTGAGAGTGACTGTGCATCAGTGTCATTACTGCGGACTGCAGCAGTTAGTGTGTGCAAACACAGGGAGGCAGCACCCGCCTGGCTTTCACCACCACAACACCACATTGATGAAAACAGCTGGTGAGAATGTGTGCATAACACCCAGAGGCTATTGAGGATTACCTCCCTCCCCAAACACATTCACACTCTTTCCTAATTCAGAATGGCAGAAAAGCTTTAATGTGGTGTTCAGGAGGGGGGGGGCTTTTTAAATGTGCACACAATGACAAATGTCACTTGGACTTTACCTGCTTGCAATTTGTTAATGAAAAACATACAATTCTTTCATCCAAAAATATGCTTCTCTGTGTGCTATGTAACAAGCCGAAAGAAAATCAAATGGCAGCTGGTCAGCTCACAGCTACAGACTACTAATTGGTTTCCATTGGGACGACTAACAATGCAAATTAAGCCATTTCTCAGTTAGTGGAGCTGCCAGTGTAAAAACATTTCCCCTCTGTGTAACAGGCGCACATGGTGAAGTAAAACAACAGAAATCCGTGTGTATTGTCATAGTACCCCTCGAAGGTGCTCTCACTGCACACCTCGTGAAAGCTGAGTCATCCCTCGCAAAATGAGCCTGTGAGGGTTTTTTTTTTTCCCTCATAGGGGGGGAATTCAGCAGTTAACGTTTCCATTGGAGTGAAAGTACTTCAGCACATGGCAATTTTAACAGGGCTCTTTTCCAGAGAGCAGACATCTGTGGAATGCAAGTCGTCTGCCCTGCTCTTGACACGGCCGTTGCCTTTGCTTGTTGCCTGAGTTTGACTTTAAATAGATAGAAGCCTTTGAACAACCAGTGTGTCCCACCCAATTGTGCTCTGCCGATGAAAACCGTAATAAATCTCCCTCCTCCTTGCCAGCCGTTCAGGCCTCCCTGCCTGTTCTGCTTGCTTACTGTGACAGCCTGCATGCAGGCTAACACAAGGGCTATGCTAATAATGCCAGTGCATGACATTTCCAAAATATCTCCTCCAATACTCTCTAAGCAGTTGTCCATTCGGTGCACATGTCACCTCGGCCTGTTGGCCCATCCAGTAGGAGAGGTGTGCTATTTTCAGTCCGGGGTTGTACACCCTTCTCCTTCCACCTTTTTTTTCCTGGGAGGTGATGTGATTTCTGTGCCTACAGGACAAACAGACAACAGGGAGCTGTGCTATACAGTTTGTCTGCAGCTAGTGACAGGAGGAGGAACATGCAGGCATTCGTTCCCAGGGTCACCCAAGGGCAGGGGAACCCAAGGGTACAGCAATCTGTGTGTGTGCGAGTCTAATTTTAGGTAAAGTTTGTATAATTTTCCACTTAAACTTAGTCGACTGGGCACAGTTTGTCTGATGTTTGTTGCTTCTGATTTGGTTTCACAACAGTTTCATTTATCACGAGCTAAAACAGTTCCTGTCTTCACCGGGGTCGGGTAAAGGTTAGGTAAGTATCAGTTATGGTTTAAGATTAGCGTTACCTACAAGGAAATGAGTGGAAACCACCGAGGTAAGCACCGCAGTGGTTCCCAACCTGTGGGTCAGGACCACCCAAAAGGTCATAAGATAAATCCCAGGGGTCGTGATGATTAACAACATAGGAGAGAAGAAACAACACTGTCTGCAACTCAAAAATATGTTGTTTCAGACTTTACTCTATTGTTTGTTCTCTGTTTTTACCTCCTCAGGCCCCTAAAAATTCAAATAAATGAATCTGAGAAAGAAAAAATGCCTCTTTAGCTAACTTGCCACAATGGGGAGAGATATGCAATTGACGAAAAGGTTAGGAACTACTGAGCGACTGTATGTCAACATCTGTGTGACAGTGATGTCAACATCTGTGTGACAGTGATGTCAGGGAAACACTACAGGTAATTCTGTAGGCAGAATATTTTATGAGGCCTCTGAATCTTTATAGGTGTGAGTGTGACTTTCAGCCAGTCAACCCTGTGCTGTTACTACAGGTGAATACAGGAGGTCTAAACATAATCTGCTCTCATGTTGTATGTCTATGTATGCTCTGCATCCTGAACATCTCTGCGTCTCAGGCACAGACGCGTCACGTCATTTCATTTTCATACAAGGCCTCGGCTGTTTACATTGTGCATTGTGTAAGTAACAAATGTAATCTTGAGTCTGTAGATGGCAGCAACACTCTTGGCCAATCTGTCTCAATAAAATGAGAAAGTCTTTTGTCTTGGCGGTCAAGGGCTGCCAACTGAAATTGAAATTAATTGGAATAATCCAGCGTGAAGAAAAAAAAATCCACTCGCTACCAAGAAGAGTTGTTTCACTGTCTTCCCTTGCATACCTGGGCACGTATACAGGCCAAATGTATTCATAGTCACGCTCTCTGTGCATTTTGTAAAAGCAGTCATATGGATGTTAGTTTATTAAAAACAACACACAGAAATGGATTAATGCAGAGCAACAGCCTCGACTTCACCCACATGATGATCATGACTCTGGGTCAGGGATAAGCCTCATTATGCAGCAGAAGAAGCCACATAAAATGTCAGTTTTATTCTGCTCACTTGGTCAAACTGTAAATGAACACGACTGATTATATTTGGCTATTTTTACACAGTTATCAACAGTGTTATTAAGCGCTGACTTCACATTTTTGGGGGGACGGGTGTAAGGAGGGTGCTGATTATGCAAGTCATTTACATTTCCTCCAATTTGAGAGTGACTGGCTCAGCGAAGTGAGAGACTTTGAGCCTCGGTAGCTTTCAAGCTCCCCTCAGACTAATACTGAAGAGCTGTGTGGAATAAAACCTCTCACTGAGCTGCCTCTCAGCTTTTAAGAGATGTCACTGGTGCATCTGTTGGAAGAAAAAAAAAAAGCAAAGAAAAGAAGCGACTACAAGGACGCACATCAGGGTAAAGCTCCTGTGTGCTGACAAGAGGCTCACATGTGGCTCTCATCCCTCTGCATGCAGATACAGTACCGTACACCACATACGTCACTTTGTCTGTCACTCACTTGCTCACTCAGGCTTACTTTAGCCCTCGCTCGCTCCCTGAAGCGTAGCGCCTCAACATCTGGCTCTCCATCCTCTCCCTCTTCTGGGTCACATCCCATTCAGGCAGGGGAGATTCGGAGTCCTTAGGTGTTTAGACCCATTTCCAAGGTGGTTTGACCAGCTGGCTTTTGATCTTCCTCTAGGGGGTTGGAGTGTATCTGTTTGGGGGTGGGGGTGGGGGTGGGGGTGGGGGGTGTCCCCAGGGATGGCAACAGGGCTGCAGCTCTCGATGTGGAATCAGAAGGAGGCCATGACCTTGGATGTGATACTACAAAACAAAACCCTCCAACATATTTGTATGTTGTGCCACCTCACATTATCTTGTGAACACAATAACACATGAAACACTTCACTCTAACATTCAATACAGTTAATATTCAGACAACTTGCGGTATATGAATATTGTGCATGTGTTATGTTTGGGAAGGATGTGCACAGACACATCTGGCTAAATAACATTACAATAGATGCTGTCCGGTTAAAAAATCAACGTCTGACACATTTCTATATTAGAAAGGCCATGAATTAAAAGGGCAACATGGCTTTATTTGATTCATAACTGAAACCTTGAGAGCATAATGTTCATTTTGAACTTCTTTCGCTGAATTAAAACTAATTAAGCCATCAGATTAAGCTTCTTTGCACAAGGTCTGAGAAATCAGAACGGTGCAACATTCCATCAATTAAAAGGATTTAAAGAACAATATGGTTTTGATTTCCAAGTGAAACCTCAAGAGAAGAGCATATGTCCAGTTTGAACTGCTTTCGCTGAGATAATGGTAATATGACCATCATATTATAATAAGCCGTTCCTTCTTTGCAGAAATGAAAAAGGCCATGAATTAAAAGGATGACGTGTTATTATTTGATTTCCAACTGAAACCTAGACAGGAGGGAGAATATGTTCATATTCAACGCTAATTTAAGCTGTCATTTTTTTGCAGAAGGTCTGAGAAACAAATTTCTACATTAGAACGGTGTAAAAGGTAATGAAATGAAAGGACAACATAGTTTTAATCAGTAGAGTAAAGATCAGAAGAAGTATTCAAATCATTTACTTAAGTAAAAGTTGTAAAAATACTCCATTACAAGTAAAAGTCCTGCATTCAATTTTTACATAAGTCTTGTAGAAGTAATGGCAACAAAATGTACTTAAAGTTTGAAACATAAAAGTACTCTTTATGCAGAATGACCCCTGTCAGTGCTGTATTATGATATTACTGGACCATACTTATTGACATTTACATGTAAGTGATACTTTAATATTGTAGGTGGAGGTGGAGCACATTTTAACTCCTTTACATGCTGTGTGGTAGTTTCATCTATAACAATGCACCATATTTTATTACCTGATTATATGTTTTGTATGTAAAATCTTCATTTGAAAATATTTTTGGAATAAATAGGGGAGTAAAAAGTACAATATTTGTCTCTGAAATGTAGTGGAGTGGAAGTATAAAAAAGCATTAAATGGATATACTTGTATAAAATACAAGTACCGTACATACATAAAGTGCTTTAGTGAATGTACCATCCACCACTGGTTTTAATCAAGTGAAAATCATGTATCTCCAAATGGTGATGACAAGTTAACATTTTGGAGATACGTGGTTTTCACAGGACAGCGACTAAATTGAATATTACCACACTCTATATCTATTTACAATTGCAGGTTGTTTGAATCTATTGTGTGTGTGTGTGTGTGCTGTGTGTATTATAGGTTTAAATATTTTAAATGCTGCAGGTGCACTTGATTTATCTAAGCGATAGCATCTCGACAGTGTTGAGGGTCAGTGACTCTGAGCCACACCTGATCACAGCTACCAGGGACATTAAATGTGCATTAAAAGATTTTCTAAAGTGGATAATAAAATGCTTATCGACATGCGGATTAGGCCGCGGGGCGAGATGGGGATGTAGATATATTTTTTAATATCTTTAACTTTCAATGAGAAAATGTGCTAATGCAGGTAAAATCATAATTAAAGAAGGACCACAGGCCCAGAAAAATACAGGGCCCTCTAACACAAGCTATTGTGTGTTATTATTGGAGCTTTGAGTGCTGGGTGCACCTGCACTCGGTGGGGAGGTACATGCTGACTGCTGCTGTTGCAAGGGGAAGGGGATCCATAGTATATTTAAAGATCCTAGCAGGTTAATCTGGCCGTACTGCCATCAAACAGTAAACAATATCTACTTCAGTTAAATGTGTAGATAAGTGCACCAAGATGCTCACATTACTTTTATTCAAGCAGCAGACATGCGTTAACACTCTACAACTGTAGACATTTTCTTTTTTTTTTCACTTTTCTGACTGAGCAGCAGTGAATCAAAGATCCCTCAGGGTGTCTGAATGTGCCACAATATTCGAACAATAATATAGTCAATGTTCTGGGGCATTCTCCCTGCTCAGAACGAGTTTTTCTATTTTTCAGGAGGTAATTGCATTGGTCTTTATCTTATTGGGAGTGACTCTCAGGCATAAGGTTGTCCATGTGCGCACACACACACACACACACACACACACACACTGAGGATGAGTGTCTAATCCCTGCTCAATTACAAACCAGATTACGGTAATTAAAGTATTAAAAGTAACCCATTGTGCCTCTCAGTTCCTTTTTAAAAATACTTTAAGTCTTATTTAAAGCGGCAATAATCTATATTTTTATAAGGGGTCGCTCTTAGTGATGGCCCTACAGAGAATTATCAGCTGAATCTGCAGCTCCCCTCAGCTTTACGGAGCTTCATAGTGAGTTTCAGCTAATTTTTTAGCTGTCCAGCCCACAACTTTACTGTTTTGGTTCACTCTCATGATCTCACCGCTCTCATAGTGTTGTTTTTGGCGGCAGCAGGCAGCTGTTTTCAGCGGAAACGCTCTAAAAAGCCACTGTACGCTACCAGCTCAGCAGACAGACACAGTTAGCGACTAGCTGGTGAACATAGTGGAGCATTTGGCAGCTAAAGGGACAGATATTTCCATCAGGAGTTGGTAGAGATCAAAAACAGAACTGAAATAGAGCAAATATTGGATTTATATTCAGGTGTCCAGAAACACGACTCCAAATGAATGATAACGTTGCTCCGTAACTGCTGGATGTGTAAATAAGCGATATCAACTTTAAAGATGATAATATTTCAATGTTGTTATCACTACATGTTCCCGATGCCCCCAGGTGGCTAAAGTATTATCAGCTAGATGTACTTAAAGTATCAAAAGTTAAAGTACTTGTTCTGCAGACAAATGGCTGCTGTAAGTGATATATTATTATATATTACTTTGTTAGACTATAATACTGGTGCATCAATATGTAAGTTGTTTTAACTGGTCTAGTTTGAACTACTTTATATACTATTAGGTAGTTTAGTCCAGTGGTTCCCAACTTACGGGTCGGGCCCCCTTCAAAGGGTCACAAGATAAATCTGAGGGGCTGTGAGATGATTAACGGGATATAAAGATGAAAAACCAAAGTTCTGCTTCACAAATTTGAATTCATATTTTGGACTTTTTTGGGGGAAATATTGAATTTCACCTTTTTGTGTCCTGAACGTGTCAAGGGGCCCCAGCTACACACTGCTTTTTTTGTAAGGGGTCACAAGCCAAAAAAGGGTTGGAACCACTGGTTTAATCTTTAACAATGCATTGCATTTTGTAATATGTCGTGCAGTAGCAAGCACAATATTTCCCTGTGAAATGTAGTGGAGTAGGAGTAAAAAGAAGCTGTGGTGGGATCAGCAGCACCTCAGCAGCAGAGAGGAAGAGACTGGACAAAGGAAGGCCAGCTCTCCATAGAGGAGGTGTGAGAGAGAAGGATGATGGCCAAACTACCAGCCATCATGGATGACACCTCTCACCCCTCTACATGAAACCCTGGGAGCTCTGGGCAGCTCCTGCAGGGACAGGCTGCTCCACCCGTGGTGTGTGAAGAAGAACTGCCACAATCGCCCCTGTTCTCAGCAAACAAACAAAAAAAACTACTGAACTACAAGTTAATCACTCAACTTAACTGTTAAACTTCTGTCTTTGCATTATGAGACACACAACTGTAGGCTGTTAATGCTGCTAACACTGTTATCTGTAGACAGAGGACGCTTTACTCACCACAAAAACTCATATTTACTTAGTGCTACCACATTATTTTATCACTTTATTTGTGGCTATTACAGTTACTAGTTACTATAGTTTGGTGTATTTAGTGCCTTTAAATTTAGCTTTTTTCATATTTCAATTTGTAGATAATAAATGCTTATAGTATTTGAAGTTACTTATGTATACAATACATCTGTTCTTGTATTTCTGTTGTGACAATTTTCCCTGTGTGGTATGGATAAAGTTTATCTTCACTTATCTTCATGTTAGTAAAACAATTTTAAAAATACTATAAAAGTCCTGGTTTTAGAATGGTAGTTAAATAAAAGTATGGACATATTAGCAACATATACTTAATGTATCACAAGTAAAAATACTCCCGGCGAAGAATGGTTAGTTATTCTGATGTACAAAGTAATTAATAGTAACTACTACTACTACTACATTTTTACTCCACCAGTGGTGGAGTTTAACATTTAGCACTTTCACATAGTGGAGTATGTTTCACTGAATGCAGCCCCCAGAAATGGAAAGTAACTACATTTACTTAAGCACTGTATTTAAGTACAACTTTTAGGTACTTGTACTTCACTTGATTGTTACATTTTAGGCTACTTTATTAAAACGTACAATATTGCATGCATCATTAACAATTCAATAGGCTAATGTCAAATATAATAATAGGCTACCGGAGACATTTTTCTGTGGAAGGGTACTTTTACTTTTGATATTTTAAGTACATTTAGCTGATAATACTGCACTATTACACGAGCAAGACTTTGAATGCCGGACTTTTACTTGTAATGGAGTATTTTTACTTTAACGGATTAAAGTATCATGAGGAACTCCACTGGCCCAGTGTTGTCTCTGCTCTGCTGCTCTCCTGTAGCTTTTCATAAACAGGATAACCTGTCAGACAGTTTGATATTGTCGCTTCAGGAGGTTTTTTGGAGGAATAATCCTGTTGTTGTGGCTAACTTCGCAGTATTCTGCGACACATTAAGTTAATCAGTAAAACGGTGTTTTAGGCCGATTAACTGCTGTCCAAACTGACAGCAAATTGGAGCTACAGGAACTCTTCATAAAGGGCCGAGGTTAGGTACCGATTGTGGTGTTAGGTTGCGTTTGTGTGGTTGGTAACATTAACCTACATATGGTTGGTAGTAATATCAGCAATATTGGTGACTGCTTTTTTTTATTGCTCTGCTGTCTTAGCATCTATTGGCTGCTAATTTCTGCTTTTATGCTATCTACTTATGTGCAGAATTTGATTTAGATTTTTTGGCATTTGTTGTAGTGGCTTAAACTGGTTCTGAATATATTCCCCCTTTGTTGTTGTTGTTTTGGGGTGTTTCTTATTAGCACACTGTATGGTTTCTGGAACAGGCAGTGGTGGAAGAAGTATTCAGATCCTGCTTTAAAAGTAGCAATACCACACTTTAAAAATACTCCACTACAAGTAAAACCCCTGCATTCAATGGTACAGTACTTGAGTAAATGTACTTACAGTGGGGCAAAAAAGTATTTAGTCAGCCACCAATTGTGCAAGTTCTCCCACTTAAAAAGATGAGAAAAGCCTGTAATTTTCATCATAGGTACACTTCAACTATGAGACAGAATGAGAAAAAAAAAAAAAAAAAAATCCAGAAAATCACATTGATTTTTAAAGAATTTATTTGCAAATTATGGTGGAAAATAAGTATTTGGTCAATAACAAAACTTCATCTCAATACTTTGTTATATACCCTTTGTTGGCAATGACAGAGGTCAAACGTTTTCTGTAAGTCTTTTTTCACACACTGTTGCTGGTATTTTGGCCCATTCCTCCATGCAGATCTCCTCTAGAGCAGTGATGTTTTGGGGCTGTCGCTGGGCAACACGGACTTTCAACTCCCTCCAAAGATTTTCTATGGGGTTGAGATCTGGAGACTGGCTAGGCCACTCCAGGACCTTGAAATGCTTCTTACGAAGCCACTCCTTCGTTGCCCGGGCGGTGTGTTTGGGATCATTGTCATGCTGAAAGACCCAGCCACGTTTCATCTTCAATGCCCTTGCTGATGGAAGGAGGTTTTCACTCAAAATCTCACGATACATGGCCCCATTCATTCTTTCCTTTACACGGATCAGTCGTCCTGGTCCCTTTGCAGGAAAAACAGCCCCAAAGCATGATGTTTCCACCCCCATGCTTCACAGTAGGTATGGTGTTCTTTGGATGCAACTCAGCATTCTTTCTCCTCCAAACACGACAAGTTGAGTTTTTACCAAAAAGTTCTATTTTGGTTTCATCTGACATTCTCCCAATCCTCTTCTGGATCATCCAAATGCTCTCTAGCAAACTTCAGACGGGCCTGGACATGTACTGGCTTAAGCAGGGGGACACGTCTGGCACTGCAGGATTTGAGTCCCTGGCGGCGTAGTGTGTTACTGATGGTAGCCTTTGTTACTTTGATCCCAGCTCTCTGCAGGTCATTCACTAGGTCCCCACGTGTGGTTCTGGGATTTTTACTCACCGTTCTCATGATCATTTTGACCCCACGGGGTGAGATCTTGCGTGGAGCCCCAGATCGAGGGAGATTATCAGTGGTCTTGTATGTCTTCCATTTTCTAATAATTGCTCCCACAGTTGATTTCTTCACACCAAGCTGCTTACCTATTGCAGATTCAGTCTTCCCAGCCTGGTGCAGGTCTACAATTTTGTTTCTGGTGTCCTTTGACAGCTCTTTGGTCTTGGCCATAGTGGAGTTTGGAGTCTGACTGTTTGAGGTTGTGGACAGGTGTCTTTTATACTGATAACGAGTTCAAACAGGTGCCATTAATACAGGTAACGAGTGGAGGACAGAGGAACCTCTTAAAGAAGAAGTTACAGGTCTGTGAGAGCCAGAAATCTTGCTTGTTTGTAGGTGACCAAATACTTATTTTACCGAGGAATTTACCAATTAATTCATTAAAAATCCTACAATGTGATTTCCTGGATTCTTTCCCCCCATTCTGTCTCTCATAGTTGAAGTGTACCTATGATGAAAATTACAGGCCTCTCTCATCTTTTTAAGTGGGAGAACTTGCACAATTGGTGGCTGACTAAATACTTTTTTGCCCCACTGTAGTTACATTCCACCACTGAGCACAGGGTAAATCTGTAAATTGGCAGTTAACGTGGCTTGGTAGTCACATTAACATTTTCAATAACATTTCACATTTTTCACACATTTTCAATACTATTCTTTATATCATAATTACATCTCAACTGCTGAATTCCTGTTCTACCATTTACATTTCTGCCTCACTCTGCTCCACTGATTGTCTTGAAGGTCATCAGCTGCTATTCTTGCTATATTGTCTAAGAACAGGCTGTCTGCTTCAAGCCATAAAGTGTTCTGATTTTAATATGTTTACATAAATAATTATTGAGCTGATGTGTGTCAGCCTGCTGCTGATGCATATCAGGTGGATTGTTTGGTTTAGATGTATCCATGTTAGTTTACTAGTTTGTATATATATATATATATATATATATATATATATATATCCCTTATTGTCAGCAGGATAATGGCCACATGTGGATGGTCATGAATGTTTAATGCATCCATGTGGTTAGCGCTAATTAGTAAATTCCACTTAATAGATGGCATCGAGCTCAAAATTTAACTTAAAAGTGAAAGTAGTAAAATAATTAAGTGAATGTACTCATAATCACTGGCACCAAAAAAAAATATGGGAGGAAAAATGTTGTCACTTTGTTGGTATTTCTTCTTTTTTTGCATTGATTAATATACAGAGCACCTTTTATCCAAGCTCTTTTACATGCACTGAAAACCATTCCTCTTTCTTTCAAAAACCAATTTGCATCAAGTGCATCCACAAAATCAACACAATTCAGATTGAGTGTTATATGAAACAAGTAATCCAGGTCTGCTAATCAAGTTATATTTTTATATGATGGGATTTAATGATTTGAAGATAAAGGTGTTTAGGTGGCCCTTGCTTTAATCTGATTAATATCATTAGTGCAAAAATGAGAGTCTTGTAAATCTTCAGTATATTGCCTCACCTTGCTGTACCTCCCTCAGACTTTCCTCCTCCCTTAGATTCAGTCAGGGTGGAATATGACAGTGTATAATATTTCTGCAGTTCTTGCTTTTTCTTTTGTTGTTGTTGTTTTATTTTTTATTTTTTCCTTCCCTGCACAAGAAGCCAGGAGCTGTTGATGAGCTGTGCCTCCAATCTCTTGTGTATGTGTGTCATTGATGGGAAAAGAGATGGAGGGGGGGGTGCCGAGGGTGTATGTGTGTTGTTGGAGGTGGGGGGTTGCGAGTTGCTGGGGCGTAAAAAGTCCACTACTATTTGTCACCGTCGGCTCCGCCTGCATGCCACACCAAAGGCCTCTGGGAGCCCTGCGTCGCACCGCGTGCATCTGCCAGGCAGGAACCTGAATGCCTGTTGGTCCCTCTGCATGGGAGTGTGTGTGTGTGTGATGGGGAGGGTACAATAGAGGAAGCTTCGCAAAATTCTATCTACCTCTTGATGGACCGCTACGACTTGCAAGGCGAAGGTCACGTAACCAACAAGGGCCATCACAATCAACTAGGAAGCTAATGTGCTATTAGCTGTGCAAGCCAATGCAATATTATTTAATTGACCACACAGACTGTGGGTTTGATGATGTTGTTTTATGAGTTTGTATTTAAAAAATGGGTAGAATGGACACATTTCAGTAGGAGGTAATTATTAAAGGTTACATAATTAGTTTTTTCTCTAGACTATGGAAAATTCTTTGTTAAAAATAAAAAGTCACTTATTTAGAGGGGATCCTTAAAACAAGTGTTTGCATGAATATTCACAATGGATATCATGTCATATTTTGGAGGGAGGTTTAGCTTGCTACAAATCTTTAGTTAGTTTCACTCATGATCATTGTTTTTACATTAAAACATTTTTTTTGAGTTGTTCAAAGAAGCACAATTTACCAAAACTAAATCAAGGTGAATAAATAAAGAATCGCAGCAGGTAGCTAAACTCACAAGTAGATATGCATACAAGGCTACAGAACAGTAGCCCACTGACGCCATGGCTGTCTCTGTCAGTCACGTGACCCTCGCCTTGCAGATCGTAGTGGTCGAAAACATGAATGCAAAAGAGGGAACGGGGTGTGTGTGTGTGTGTGTGTTTGCATTTGGGGATTTGTGGATTTACTTTATATAAAACAGCAGGCAGGAGTGGAAACGGGCAGCAACATCTCCTGTCCACAAACACACACTTTACACACACACACACACACATACACACACACACAGACACTGGTCCTCTCCCGGGCCAGTGCTTCCTTTCCACATGATTCATCTCTCCTGACACACAGGTCATCAGCTCAACATGGTAATGAATGAATGAATTCCCCAGCATGCCGAAGTAAACGGCGATCACAAGATGGGCCCAGGATGTCTCAGTCAAGCTGTCTCTTGCATTAAGGTTATATAACTGAGGGAGTGGAAAAGGACGTGTGTGTGTGTGTGTGTGTGTGTGTGTGTGTATCACAATTGCATTCTGACTTTGCTCTTTTGAGGATTATGGAGGTGGCAGATAGCTTCAAAGAGTATCGTTTCCAAAGGTCATTATGAGTTCTTCTCGCTCTCAGTTTTTTTGATCTAGCAGAAAATAAAAAACATTTTCAGAATTACTATTTGACAACTTCAAATAGCATTTTTATCCAAAACCCAGAGATATTCGTCTTACAAATATGTAAATCCAAAGAAATGTGAAGAAGAAATGTTTGGCTTTTTTGCTTGTTGAAATAATTAAAACTGTTGTGGATTCATTTTCTGTGGATTTATTTCATGTTTTCATCATTGTTTTCACCTTTTAAAAGAGTTTATTTTCAATTCAAAGGTCATTACACATTTTTTTCTAGTCTTTTATGTTGTTTGTAGTTATTTTTGCCCCTGCCTCTTTATCCGAGTAATTTAAACACCTACTGTATTGTATTTGTGTTACATTTGGTCGCCGTATTGGACCAATTGTTTTAATTTTGGTCATGATCCACAGCTTGGACTCCCGCCATTGTTGCAGCTTGACTGCAGATCCTGTGGGTATGTTTGCAGGGACAAAAAGATCTATTTAATTTAAAATGTAATTGAAAGGACTGACATCTTTCAGTGTAACAGCAAACTGGAGAATTGTTCAGCACTGGCGAAGTCCTTGCCACTTTGTAGGTCAGCTTGGGGTTCCCCAATGTGTCAGACTGTGTTCACATCCCATTAACTTGCTGTTAAAGTGCCTCAAACCTACAACAACACCTCCTGTATCCTGTTTATCCTGATTTTAATGGAGTAATAGTGATTCTGATAGGCAGCTTGTGTGCCATGTGACTGTGCGCGAAGCCAGTCAGCGCGTGCAGCCAGGGAGGATCCTCGCTTGCATGTGCACATGTGTCGTTCGTTTGCTCCCCCTGTCGCTTTACTAGCTGGGGGGGTTGAAGTTGCCAGCTCTGACTGCATGCAGCGCCGAGGAGAGAGAAATGTGTGTGTGAGTGGGAGTAATGTTGAGTGGAAAAAACCCATAACAAGGGTTTGTGTAAGTGTGTGTGTGTGTGTGTGTGTGTGTGTGTGTGTGTGTGTGTGTGTGTGTGAGAGTGAGTGAGAGAGAGAGAGAGAGAGAGAGAGAGAGAAAGAAATAGCGAGTGAGTGTTGTATATTTGGATCTAGTCGTAGACTATGTGTTTGGAAGCTCTGTGGAAACACGATCACAGTTTCCCCAAATTCAATTTTATTTCATTCCTGGACTCCAAAACTGTATTCTGGATTTGAACTGCAGGCTCCTTCCAAACAACAGCAGCTGTATTAAGGCCAATACTTGTGTTTCAGACATAGTGTTTGGACAATGTGAAAGCAGTGAAACGTAGAAGGTCACACGTAGTGGGTCTGTGTTGCCCACTTTTTGTATGTGTCACTCTGTCAGTTATGCACACTTGCTGCAGTTGCTGTTTATGTTCCCTCCTGAAGTACACTATTCTCCTCTGAGTTGGCAGCGATGAAGGCAGTGTGCTTTTAGAGAAGAGACAGGAAGAGTGTGACCGAAAGCTGGATGAAGTCTAGATTGACATCAGGTGGCATTAAAGGATCAGGTCACGATTTTTTAAACAATGGGCACATGCACATACTGTATGTACCTAGATTTTTGTCCTCCATCTTTTACATTGGAGTCACTCCAAGAAGGGATGTCTTCACAACCAGCATGTAGAGAGGGAGCACTTATGGCCACTAATAGCTCTTTCATGTGATAGACTTGACGAAATGTAAACCTATCATTTAAACACACAGCAGAAAATGCAGCCACCTGTAAGTGCAATATTTTATTCTCTGTTGCTGTTTGTTGGTCTGATGTTATGATAATAGGCCTTTTTCACTGCAGGCATTTTGACTTGATGCAGCAGAAAAAGCACAGGTGTTACTAATATAATTAACGATGGCTTCCTTCAAGTGTTTCAGTAAGCCGTGACAGTGCGCCAGCACAATACCAGGACCCTGAAAGTGAAGAAGCTAAACATTAATTTTATCCTTCACACCTGTGCTTTTTACACTGACATGTCAAAATGTCTTAATATTATCATTTATTAACTTTGACTGGAGTCATGACTATATATATTATCATGTTGATGCTTTACATAATTTTGTTGTTGAAATTACTGATTTAAAACAAGGTGTAATTAAAAACAAATGTTGCACTGCACTGAACATCCATTTGGTTATTTTGTCGTTTTGCATGCATTTTCCATTTAAATATTCTCATTGACACAGTTGTACTGCACACTTAAACGTGTTTTTTGAGCTGTAAACTAAATGACATGACTGTACTGTGATGAAACACATCAATGTTTGTGTTAATGTTGACATTTGTTACCAAATTTATAAAAATCGGCATTTCATGGGTTGAAAATGGCTCAACATGCCATCTGCTGTTTTAAATCAGCCCTGAACCTTGCAAGGCCAATGCTGACATATGCTGTGTCTCAAATTGCGTACTTCCGTTAGTACACTTACATGCAGTATACTGTGTACACTATGTACTGACTTGTGTAGTGCGTTAATTTTGACAGGGTAGTGAATACTGCAGTTGTGCTCTTACTGGAAATGACGATCGCAACCTTTGACCGGGTCTTCTTCTTCTTTTTAATGGCGGATTGCAACCGGGCGGAGCATTATCGACAATATTCTACTGCGATTGCAGCACGCCGAAATATCTGCCAGCTTGTTTGCTCACTTGACTTCAATTCAGTTATGTTAAAAATGAATAAAAAATGAACGTGCTTTTACTTTTAGCCTTAACAATCGCAACTGCGGCTGCAATTTTTATACGTTGGTGGTCCTCCCTTTCCGCTACGTGGCCAAGATGGCGACCATTGAGGGTGAGAAGTGTGCAGCGTTCCACACTCAACTTTCTGGCCGTTTTGTGTACACCATCTGGGTACTCATAGTACACTGCATTTTGCCATACTTATCAGTGTGAACGCACTTATGCACTCAAAATACTAAGTTTGAGTATGCAAGTACGCGATTTGGGACACAGCAATAGAGTCGACCAGTTGGGACCTGTCTACGTTATGAAATTTATATAAAAAAGACTCCAATCAGTCTCCCTCGTGTCCCCTGACCCACACACTACATAGCCACGAGGCCACGCCTCCTACAGTTGTTCCCTCACTCGTTGCATTTTTTTAAATTTGCTGGGAGAGAGGGTTCAAGCAGAATTTGAGGGTGGAGTTACACTTCAATAAGAATTGATACTAGTCCACTTTCAAAAAGAATATTTTTTATTAAAGAGTTTTCTGTGGAGATGTATACAGGAAACATGGGTGTAGAGAGGGGGGTAGTCCTCAGCCTGAACTGTACCTGGGGCCTTGCAGTTATCTGGTATATGCGTTAAAACACGAGGCCACCAGGATTCCCACTGATCCACTTTTTAATTCCTTCCCCACTATGGCTACCAGCTTCTCGCTCCCCTTTCAAATGTAGCAGCTCTAAAAACAACTTGGCTTCTCCAGCTTATTGCCTGACCTCCCTCTGAAATGGCTTTTTTCCCGCCTTTTTATATATATATATATATATATAGATATTCGTGTGCAATTTGTTGTTGGATTTCGGGTCTTCTGCTGCGTGCAGCCTCCTCCCCCATGTTGAGCACGAAAATGACTTTCTAGGAGTGCACATTGCACCGAATCATCCAGTCAACAGTAAAGAGGACTCACACGAAGACATGCGGTGTATGTACTGTATGTACACAGCGCCTCAGGGAAGCTTGCAGCAGCATGTTTGTCATACATACACATCGACATCCATGGGCGGCTCATTATGATAATTCATTGGTCCTGAGAGAATGTGCAGCTCAGATCCCGAGGCTGAGGCTTAGCGTGCCTCTCGCAGCAGTTCAATGTACGTTTTGTGATTATTTGTTAGGACCAGTGGGTCAAGTGCTATGATATTTTTGGGTCAAGTTAGTCTGGAAGTTGTGATTTGTTTTCTCCTTGACCTGCTTTTGAATCAGCTGAAAATCCGCTTCATAAATCTTGTTCTTGGGTTTCGTGTGAGCTGGAAAGGTCTGTTGATTTGAGAGTTTAAGACAAGGCCAACATAACACATCAAATTAAAAGGAAAAACAGTTATATAAAGTAATATTTATTTCTGTGCAGGATGTGGGAAAGGAAAAGAAAAAGTCATGAACATTTTTCACTTTTAAAATTAAAAGAAGCTGAATACAGCTTGAATACACTTTGACATTTAGGGGTGAATCAGATTTCATGATTTATTTCTACTGCAGCCTTCAAACTCACTAAGGAGGACTGTGATTAGCCAAAATCACACACATTTGCATACACACATTCACAAACAGACAAACCTATCATTCAGCAGCCACACACACACATACACACACACACACACAAACAACCACACGTCCTTAACTCAACAGTTAAGCAGGAGCCTCCCTGAAAGAGCGGTAGGCTATTAAATGACTGTAATTTGGAACAAGTGGATGGTAGCAGCCAACTAATGATATCTATTTAATTTTCTCTAAGCCTGGGTGCTCAGATGTAGGTCACATGGTGATTCATCGCAGAATCATCCTTGCAAAAACAAACAAAAAACGACAACATGGAGACGTTAAGTGTGTGGGAGCTGCATAAGCCAGCGCAATGCCTCCTTCCATCTCTGTCTCTCTCTCGGTATCTCCCTCTGTCTCTCTTGGTCATTTTCATTCTGTTTGCAGCTCAACGCCTTCACCATTTGTCCACACGACTCAGCGCAGTCATCCTATCTTCCTTGACAAGGAGGGTCTTGCCAGACACTCATTTGGAAATGGGTTAGGGCTGCATCAGTGACTCAATTGAGATGCATCTGAGGATGTTAGTCTCGCTCTGGGCCGCTGCAGTTGTCGGTGACGTGGCTACAGCTTCGATCAGAATGGAGCCTGTTTTCTATTCGTTCAGACGTGCTCATTAATGTCAACCCGACGTGACAGCGAGTACAATTTACAGTACTATTTTCTACACACTTTGTTCCCTGTTGTGCTGCGCTGTCAAACGAGTATTTGTATTCAGAGTAGTTGTGACAGCTGAACTTTTCCTAACAGAAACATTCGTTGAGTGTTTTACGCACAAAGGTGGTGCATTGTGGCACAAGCTTTGACGAAATCTTTAGGTGAATGTCTTGAAAATTAGGTGATGTGAAACGTTTGCAGGCTATTTTGTCCTGTAGAATGTATGATACAGTACGTACGTACCCAGCCCCAGTCCTAGTCGACTGAACCGGTTTACTCCCTGGGCGGTTTTATCAGGTTGAGTGCCAAGCAGTGATGTAACTAGGAGCTGACCTCACTAACTCTCTGTGGCAGGGAGGGAAGCCTACACATGAAGCCACTGAGCTGGATGGGACTTGACATCATTGTATGAACCTGTCAAAGCCCAACTCTGTATATTTTCAAGGTTCAGTGTAGGGTTGCAGATTTCGTAACCGATAGTTACACGTTAATCAAAAATCAATTAATCATTAAAACGCACGTCTTTTTTTTCAGTTTTAGTTTAATTTAAACAATTCTAGCGGCACATTAGTTATGTGAAAGATTCATTTTAATTAATATTGTATCGTTTCTCAATGCAGCTAGTAATTGTACCTCTTGAGGGGATGCGATAACCTGGTTCAGTGTAGTTCAGGAGCTAACGAAATCCCACACCGTCCACCATGTAGGTCACTACAGCCACCGATATGATAGTTTATTAGGAGGATGAGGCTGACTTTTCAGGTGGTACAACACTGTCGTCGTACTGGAGCTGTATTTTAAGACGGTGTCGCAATATTTACATTGAGCGTTGTCCTCTTTTACAGTGTAATGCCCCCACGCTGGAATACATTTTGAACTCTTCATCTTGCCTCACCATTCCCCACTGACCGCTTCTTCGTTTAGTAGTTTTTCTGAACTGAAAAGGTAAAGTGCGCCCTCTTGTGGTGTAAAAGTTAATATATGTGAGCTCCAGAGAAAAGGTACACAAAACATACATTGTTGGTTAATACATTTTTTATCGGTTAAATTGTTAACAGCAATTAATCGATTAATGATTAATCATTAACATTCTCACCATTAAAAGACATGATTTGGATTGATATTTGGATTATCCACCAAACGTATAGGCTCGTATTAAGAGTGTACAGAGAGGAAAACAATAAATATGTAATTTTGATCATTGCTATTTCGTTTCAAGTATGAAGTCAAACACTAGCTGGTTCCTGTTTCTTGGTTGAAAAGATTTGCAGCCTTTTGTTTCACATCACTGTTAATTGAATCCCATTTGGATTTCTAACTGTTGTTCAGACACAGTAAGCAAGTTTGAGGTGTTTTTTGGGAACTTGAAATGAGAATTAGTTTCTCTTTTGTGACATTTTATATATTTTAATTACTATATAACGGGGTATGTTACACTGTGCCCATTCTGTCCACATCTTTTTTTTTTCTGTTGGCCTGTTTTACGGGAGTGAGTGGGGCATTAGGTGAGGATTGAGACGGATGGAGTGAGGTATAATATAATAGTATAATTTACTATTACTAGTGGATTTATTACTGGGATTCTCATTTACTGTCCTCTACTATCTTTTATCATTCATTGTTTTATTTTACTGTAGTTAAGTGACATTAGTTAACATGTCATTATGAATATGTTAAATATGTGATAATAATTAATCATCTTAGGGATCCCTACTAATATGGTTTCCGATCATCTAGAGTTTTTGTTTTTTTATGGTTGTTTTTGTATTTGCAGTAAATATATATGGTATCTGTATCTGTACCCCAAGAAAACTGATTATACTACAAAAAGAATCCACAGATGTGATGGGAGAAAGAAGGGTCCAAGTTAAAATGACTCCACATTATGCTTTAATTCATCTGAATCACATCTATGTCGTAGAAGTAGCTTCTACCATGTATGGATTAGGACGTTTGTTTCATTTTCTACATTATAAGGAGAAGAAACACCAGAAATGTCACAGCACATTCAAAGCTTGAGTTGAACCATCATAGCACACAGGAGAGAAAAAAACCAAACTCCACTTATTTACCTTATTGTGCACATCAATTCAATTCAATTCAATTCAGTTTTATTTATATAGCACCATATCATAACAAAGTTATCTCAGGGCACTTTACAGTGACTGTACATCTCAGGTGGTGGTCCGAGTGAAGTATCCCTCATTGTTTCACCACTGGACTTCATGGATGAGCAAGTCCCATGAAGTCTGGTAGCCAACATATGATATTCATGGTTCTGTTATTCTGCTGTGTAGATACAGTAGGATATATTTGTACTTTGTACTTAAGATAGGTTTTTTAAGGTACAGCGGGAGACCTTAAAATTCCCTAAACAGGCCATCTCTGTGCTGTCCTGGTGGCTCAGATCTGTCTCTCATGTCTGGTAACTATTTAATAAATCAGGGGAATAAAATGTCTTTGAAAGAAGTGCCAGTGGGCTCTATATCTAAATCATGGTGTTCCCCAGGGAAAGATGTGGGAAAATCTGCCTAAAGAACTAATTTCTGGTTATTTTTTACAGTGGCATGTCATACTGTTTACAAAAAAAGTCAAAATTTCAAGCAGTTTGAAACAGTGGGCTATGCCACCAAGAAAACCTTAAAAGAATAGAGCAAATAATTGCAAAATCATATTCTTTAATCAATGAGATTCACATATCAATAGATCATATAAAAAGATATTTAAAATATTAATTCATATTGTTGAAACACTACACAAAAGAGACTGTA
This sequence comes from Macquaria australasica, assembly GCA_005408345.1. Classification (NCBI taxonomy): domain Eukaryota; kingdom Metazoa; phylum Chordata; class Actinopteri; order Centrarchiformes; family Percichthyidae; genus Macquaria; species Macquaria australasica. The sequence goes on from SEMN01000634.1 coordinate 254,914, forward strand.
GTCTGCCATTGAGTTAACCTGACTTGCTTTTGGATGAGTAATTGCATTAATGAAAGTATTTGATGTTGAGCAGGTCAACCTAATGGCATATACTGTTGGTGCAGACCCTCTGTGTTGGTTTTTCTGTAATATGTGAGAATATAATAATTAAGTGTTTTTCGCAGGGTTCGTACAAAGTCTTGAAAGTTTGGAAAATGCTTCATTTTAACCGTTATGATTTCAAGGTTAGGAATATCCTTGAATTCAAATATACTCCTTGAAAAACTGCTTGATTGTCAACATAATCTGGTGTTTAATCATCGACTCAATCACTCATGTAAACCAAAAATCTTTTAATATTTTAAATGAAACAATCCCATTGTCATATTCGTTTGTTGTCTCCTGGCATTTATAGTAACAATTTAGATGTCATTATAAAGGCTTCAAGAGTCTGGACATTTTTGGTTTAGGTACCTTGAAAGTGCTTGAATTTTACTCTTAAAAAGCTGTACGAACCCTGATTTTAGTGACACAGTATTTAGTGACACATTGTTTACAGAAAGCAGCTTTGTAACGTCTTTAAGCTCTCCTCCACATTGTTCTGAGGTCTGGTCATGTTTTTGAAACTATAGACCAGCATTCCTGCTACATAAGATTAATATTCAATCCAATGAAAGATGACAGGTATCAAATGAAATGCAGCATGATGATATGTGAATTAAATGCAGTGTGAAATTGAACAACTTCAAAATGAAATTACCGTAGTTGTTAATCAAGATGGATTTAAAGAACCATAACAATGGCTTTGAATGTCTTAGCTTATTTAAATCACATAATTATAATTTACATTACTGTTGACTAGTCCCCAAAGCACACAACAGTGTTTCACATTTCTTTCATGATGTGTTTTTCAAACTCTCCAGGTTTCCATTGGTTTCCATTTATTTCTGTTCAATATGAAAATCAACTTTTAAAAGTCTTGAAACTTTCTTGAGGCAATCCATCACAGCAAACATCATGTCTGCTTTTCTTGTTGTCAAAGTTATGTTCTTATTGTGTGATAAATCAATACTGACATTTAAAATCAATATGCATTTGCACCTGATAGTGAAACTTTGACAACAATAAAGGCAGACTTAAGGCGGCGGTATGCTAGAAAAGAACTAGAACGTATGACGTGACATGTCGGAAGGCAAAAATCATAATTCAAACAGAAATCAAAGTTCAAATTACTTTATTTTCTGTGAGGAACTTCATTTGTGCAGCAGACAAATAAGAAAAATACAACAATCACAGACAGTCATAGCACAGTCATGGCCATGATTAGTTAATCACTGTATGCAGCCATAAAATACATAACTAATTCACATATTTTTATTAAGATACAAGATACAAAGCTTCAAACAGAAATCAACAGCTAGTGATGTTAACATATCACCACATCCATCTGTAACTGCATCCACTGACGAAGACTCCCTTGAAAGATCTGGAAAAGCTAGCCAGTGGACCTTGAGTTGGGATTGTTTTCTCAAACTATTAAAAAAGTTCAAGAATGAACTCCCATGCTTAACCTTCAAAGACACAGTAGAATAACAAAAATGTATTGCATCTGTCAAAAATACTCGTCAAACAGTTGGTTTGAACTAAAGTCCTGCCTCTGACGGGGCAGATAGCCAATCGTAGTTGAGGATAATGGGGTGGCAGCTGGGGCTAAGTTATCGCTTAGTATATGCCAAATACATGTTAAAAAAAAAAAAGAATCTTACTTTTTTACATCAAAATCCCTCTCTTCCTTCCCTCCTTGTAAAATGTTTTTGATGACTCATCCTGAACTCAGGGGTGTACACATGTGATGTGGAGCCCATCAATCAACTGCTTTTGGCCGTTAGCTCGAGGGTTGTAGCAGCTGGCAGAGCGATATCATGGGTCGGAGGTGTGTTTGGGTATCAGTCGGCAATTTGTTTACATTTTCAAAAGACCATGGTCGTGGTCTTAAATCTTTTGTTTCTCCCTCGTTCTCCACCTGGACGAGTGAGGGAGGTGTGGGTAAAGGCCAACGGTCCTCTACAGCTCCATATTGCGTTGTATTCTGTAAGCCTCGCCCACTTTTGTGAGATCCAATTCCTTTCGTAACTATGCCCCGCTCACAAATTGCAATTCACTCGGAAATACTTCACATTACGAAAGAGATAAAGACGCTGCAACTGTTGTTTCACTGAGACGTCAAGGAAACCCGGACGAGAAGTCCTACAAGAGCTATGGATGAAATCACAACAGCTACTGAGCCTCATGTATTTCTGGATAGTTTGGTTATTCAGTAACTGAAAGTGCATGCCAGCTGAACCAAAAACTCTTTTTGCCTTCAAGAATTACAAATGAATCTGTTCAGGGTTCTAATTATGCTAAGACGCTTTTGAGATTCACTTTATTGATGGCTTGGCATACTTCTTTGAAATATTGCTGATATTCAGAAGCAATTAGACGATTGTATTAAAATGGATGACTGAAACACAGTAGAGAGTAGCCTGAGTTATACGTGCTTCTTTCTCACAAATTGGACGTTTTTTCATCATCAGGTTGGCGTTTTTCTGTCCATATCAGTAACAGATTAATCAAATCACATTGTTGTGCAACACAAGTAAGTTTTGAGACAATCTGTGGGTTTTGAGTCGCTGTCAGAGAACACTGCTTGCTGATTGATGAAACTTCTCACTGCCGGACATCTGCCTCCTGTCACTGCAGCGTCCCCTGCTCCCTGTCTATTTTTGTGGGGTTGGAACATCATGTCATACACAATATTACAGCTACATTACAGCCTGATTGACCATTTTTATCCTGCTGTGATCAAATTAATCTGGATGGGTCTGAAACAATGAATGATGATATAACCATCTGGGCGCCGGCCACTTGTCGTTCCAAAAATCAATTGGTATTTGGCCAGAACAAACGCCTGCACAGAGAATCCAATGTGGTGTGACGGGACACTTCTGAGTTAACAAGCTACTGAGGCAGCACTGCAGAGAAAAACATGTTTGTTGAATGTAGCTTTGTATTTTGTAAAAGAATAATAGTAAATGTTCTGAGAATGTAATTTACATATGTTGCTGTGGTGCAATTTTCAAATCCTGAATTGAAAAACAAAACTTTTTACTTTTAGGTTAATTTACAGAATTAGTTCAGTTAATTCTTTTTTAGGGGCATCTCCAGGGAGTGACCTGGGGTGGCACGGGCCGCCCCTGAAATCTGCTCGGTCAGAGGCGGGACGTTAGTTCGGACCAACTGTTTGACGAGTATTTTTGAACGTGCATTGCTTTCTTTTATACGTATGAGCTGTCACTCAAAAAGTCATTAGCCATTGGGGACGCACCCCTGAAAAAACAGCCCACGCGAGAGGTTTGTGTCAGAACTGCAAACAAAAAGTCAGGCAGCGCAAAACGAGAGAGCTGGCAGCTTAACCGCAGAGCTGACAATGAGGGTAAAAGTCTGATCAACAAAAGGACATATTGTCAAAAAAGTAGAAGACCAATAGTTTACACGATTACACAAATAATTTGTTTGCAAGTTATAAGTTTTACTGTAGAGATGACATTTGTTTTTTGCTTCAGTGAGATTTATTCTCTCTCAAATTCTTATTTTTCTTTGATGTTTAAGTTTTTTACACAAATCGGATTCCATACACTGCTAAAAGCTTCTGATTCGGTCAGTGACGATGGTGGTGGTTCAGTATAGTCAGTGTAAAAGATTAGTTCATACTGAACACCTCTAATGGTACTCCAATAGGCATCGTTTACAACTTCCTCTGGTGTTGTATGACTGTGGTGTGTTCATGTGGTGTTGGAAATCCAAAACTTGAGGAAAAGCTTTTAAATGCGAAATATCAATTTGACAATATGCATGTTTGCTTCGTGTTTAATTTCTGCCTTTTTTTCCTGACAATACTGAATGCTACTGAGTGCATTTTGGATGTTTGGAGCTTTTCACAGAAAATGAATGCAAATCACATGTATACAGAAATAAATCTGTGTATGAAATCCCCCACTCAGGCCTAACAGTAACCACATCATGTGTGCAGATGTAATGCCATGTTAGTTTTACCCTGGGCTACCTGTCTCCTCAGCTGACTTGTGCTGAGTTGTACGCATGTTTACAATTATGATTTTGGATCAAGGTTTTATTTATGCGTAATGACTCACTGTGTTTGAGGGTGAAATTTGAGCGTTTTGTGCAGCACTTAGGCATTCTGATTGTTCTGACAGTTCAAACTTATTTACATGTCACAGAAAACATATATATATATATATATATATATATATATGAGTAGGTGAAGATATTTGCCAAATCATCACTTCTACAATGCGCTAGTTTAGATTTAAGACTTGATTTTAAATTGTTGCGTGAAGGTTGTTTTAGGTGAGGGCTTAGGTTTGATCATTTTAATTCATTAGAAGATCGTCCTCAGCAGCCTGTCTTTGTCCTGCGTGTGGGACATTGTAATTTTGCTATTTATTTGTTTGTTTTTGTCTTTTTTACATGTCATTTTTTATTTGTCACTTCTCTTACTAAAGTTTAATTTAAGTAATTCACCATTTTTCCGCACAGCTCTAAAAACCAATATGATAGTTTAACTCCTAATTGATTAGGTATTTAATCTAACCTTAATGTTACATGTTATAACGCTAGTCTAATCTAATGTGATCTAATTTAATCTAATCAAATTTAAACTGATGTTATCTAACATAATATAATTTAACCTGAATGTAGTCAACCTTGTAATCCAAGATAATTTCATCCTTATCCTAGTGTAATGTTATCTAATTTTATCTAATCTAATCAAAATAATTCTATTGTAATCCGAATGTAATTCAAACCAACATTTATCTAATAGGGATTAGTTGGTTACTTAATCTAGCTGTAATATAGACCTAACTCTAATATAATCTAATCTGATATAGCCCTAAATTAATTCATGTAAAGGTATCTAAATTAACCCAAATGTAATTAAATCAAATTTTATCCTTATCATAATCTTATATAATTTTATCTAATTTTAGATTTAGGATAAGGGTGAAGGGAAGTCATCAGAAAATTTAGATTAAATGAGTGAATCTAGGATGAAGATTAGACCAATGATCAGTTTTACGTTAATCTTGAGAGTTCAAGTAAAAACTGCAGGTCCTCACAGTCTGATATCTTAAATACTGCATTTGTTTACTTTTATTTTTATTACTTTCTTGTTTAAAGGCACAGTGCATTGGTTTCTGCTGAATACACCACAGTGTTCACTTTGCAGATGCTCAGTTGTTGCCCTCAAAGCCGTCGTGCACGTCTGTAAAAATAAACTTGGGACAATGCTGATGGCTGCCAAATAAACTCAGTGAATGAAGTCAGAAAGGGCCAAACTGAACGCTGGCTCGGAGACACTGACGGCCGCTCAGTCAGACAGCTGGAAGTGGCTGTGTGACCGTGTTGCGGGGAATTGTCCGTCCTCACTGCGCGACACTTGGGCGGACTCTGACAGATGAATGAGCGGACGTGATTAACAGCTTGTCATGCTGATTCTGGGGCATGTGGGGCACCGTCTGCGCCTCCAGGACGACTCGCTGCACACCAGGAGATTTCGGCGACACGTAGAGCACTTGGATGTGACAAGCGTCAGCTCCAGAGAATAATTTCACATGAACATTTATTTGAATATGACTACCATACGGATATCAATTGTTTTCATACCGAACCACAAACACATGCAGACACTGCTGGGCGAGCATTTGTGCAACTTTTCACCTGTATAGCAACTGAAAAACCAGACCTGAACTCATCATCTATACCCTGCTTTTCCTGCACTTTGTGTTTTCCCAGTGTTTCCTTGCGTTCCTCTGGATCAATATATTTATTAGGGTATTTATACTTTTTGTTTAGGACTTCATTAATCCAGGTTTCATTAAACATTTAGCTATACTTCAGGCTTTAACATCATCATCTCTCATTCAATGCAGTTAATGGACTGTGTGTGTATATCAGCTGTCAGCTCTCTGGCTGGTTATTCCATTTTTCTTACCTTGCGGTGGAAGTGTTAAAGATTATTGGCTGCATTTCTAAATATGCAACCAGATAAAACAAGACCATACTCAGGTGCCAAACTGAGCAAACTTCAGAGCACTGTCAAATCTCATTGTTTATGTAAGCTATTTAGGGCGTTTTATAGCATTTCGAGTGGTTTGTGCCAGTTTACCTGTTTACAGATGTGGCTAGACCACGTCAGACTATCAGCTGCCAGTTTTCACAGTCAAACCACCTCTTTTTATTGGTTGGTTTTCATCTGTTCCTCATCGTTGTTGCCATAAGCTTTGGATTAACCCAAGTTTTAAATGGTGTAGCCACAGTAGATTTCTAAATCCACCAGTGAATCAAACCAGAAATGCTGCATTTTAAATTGTGGTTTGGGTGAAGCTGAGATATGACCCGCTTTAAGAACATCATCAACCGTTTGATTATCTTGTATGTGTGTTGCTGAACCCCAAACTGAGGGGTTTAGTACGTTTTTCATCCACCTGCATCATACAGAATGGACTGGAAATTTGTCCCCAGTCATCTTTGGGACGTTCCACCAGCAGGGTCTGTGGTGGTTGTTATTTTAGGAGCTTTGGTTTTCCATGTCACGCACATAGAGGTCCTAGAGCCAAAAGACGGGGGAAAAAAAAACAAACGGTACACATGCAGGCAACCACCCACAGGTGATCCACAGATCATCCCACTGTCACTATACACTAGTTTGCCCTCTTTGGTTTTTCTGTTCTTTAAAAACAGCAAACGAATGCTGTTATTGTTGTAGTTGGGGGAAGAAATAACAGGGACTTAGTCACGCTGCAGAAAAAGTACCTAAGGGGAATCCACTTCATCCAACGGGCAGCTCAGCTTCAGTGTATTAGGAGGATGAGTAAGTTTGATGGGCTTTCACAGTAAATTCCCTTAGTTCTCTCCTCAGAAAATATTTTTTACTGCATTATTTTTTTTTTTAGATCAAACTCTTTGGTAAGTCTTTGTGGCAGAAACCTGGCACTTCAATAAGTTAAGCCCTGTTCAGACCAAAGATTCACGATGAGACAAGTTGAAACCTGCATCTACTTGCAACGCGGCGGTCTGAAACATTCTGAAACCTGCCAGTTTACACCAATTCAACTAGATGAGACGGTGTATCGTTTCCATAGCAACGACTCTCTGTACTTCCGTTCTAACTGCCGGCTTTTCAGGCTTTTTTTTTGTAGCTGGATATAATTTGATAAAATATGAATGATAAAATATGAATGAAGATAGTGATAGTGAGTTACTTTCTAGTATTGATGAAACGGTGAAAACATAAAAAAAAACCAAGATGACCAGCTGACTACGCTACAAGCTGATTGGCTGCCTAAACAGGTGATGTGCCTTATGTTCTAAAACCAGCCACTGACGATGTGACAAGCTGAGTCACAGGTGACGCCATCAGCCGGCTTATGTCGAGCTGAGACGGGCCAGTTCATACAGCTGAAACTTTTCCCTGAAACTTTCTAAAACGGTTTCGTCTCGTCACAAATCTTTAGTCTGAACTGGCCTTTATAGAGAGCTGAAGTGAAACCAGAACTTCCGGGTTCTGTTCCAGAAGTAAGAAAATGTCATTCAAAATCCCTCTGACATTGTAAATACACTGATTAAAAATCCAACTTTGGAACTGTATGTAGTGTGGCTTGCTTCATATGTTGAGCTAAGGTTGGTAGTTTTTTGAAAAAGGATCTAATATTGTTGTTTATTCAATATTTATGTTTTCTTAGCGGCCTTTAAAAAACACCATTTCCCATAAGCCCTAGACATTCACAGGCTAAACAGCACAGCTTGACAGAAGAGGTGAGTCAGTGGGTGAGTCGAGGGGTCAGACAGCTCAGACATGTCTGTAATAACAGCAGGCAGGACAGAAGGGGGTACGTGTAGAAGTGTTGAGACTGCAGAGATTACAACTAGAAAGTTGAAAAAATTACATTAGAAGAGAGCGCTGGTGAGATTTATGGATATGGACGAAATCAAGTTAAGATTACGTTAGTTCCCCCACGATATCTAATAGCAGCTGCTGTAGTGGTAAACTCCAGGAACTCCAGGAACATGCTTCAACAACCAACCTTTGCTGCAATAAAGTGCAACCTCCTGAATACCTGTTAATAGGCCTTTTTTCTTAGCAGACATTTTGACTTGGCCCCATTGTATTCAAGTGTCCCAGTAAGCCATGACAGTGTGACAGTGAGCCAGCATGCACAATACTGGGACCCTGAAAGTAAGCTGCTAAATGGAAATCATTCTGATGTTTGCATAATAGTGGAACACAATTAGTGCTGTTGAACATTAATTTGACTGAGGCTGAAAGTTCATCCTTGACCATCGAAATAGTAGTTTAACAAAACAAAACAAAAAACTTAACTTAAGGTCCACTTACTAGCTTTTTCTAGAGCTTTCAAATGCATCTCACTATTTTACTCATGACCACTGAGCAAACTCCATCCACTGATGAAGGCCATGAGATGCAGGTGAAAGCTTCAGAAAAAGGTAGAAAATGGATCTCATAATAAGATTTTTTTAAAGTGATTTTGCATAACTTTTCTCATTAATATTGTGATAATGATTTAAACTATATAGCCCAGCCCTTGTAATACCACAATGGAAAACACTCCATTACAGTAAAAGTAAATTTAAAGTAATGAGTAAAAGTTCTGGTTTGAAGTTTCAACGAAAGTATAAGAGACATTAGCAGTACCATAACAGTGGAAAAAACCTCATATCTCCAATTTTAAGAAACTTTTCATGATTTCAGATAAATTGAAGGATGACATGCTTCTCTACAGATTGAGAACATTTTCTAAAAATTTTAAGAGTTTACAATTCATTGTTATTCAGCTAAAACTGTTGTTTTTGAATATAAAGTTGAATATAAAGTTGCAAATAATGAGATGAATGTAGTGGAGTAAAAGCATAAAATGGAAATACTCAAGTAAAGTGCCAATACCTCTAAACTAAAGTACAGTACTTGAGTACTTTTCTTCCCACCTTTGATACCTGCCCATACTTAATTGCTTGCACTTCACATTTATTGCTTGATTTTTATTCCACTCAATATTCTAGATTTAGTTTTTCCCCTGTTGAAAATCTGAATACAACATTACCAAATGGTGGACATTTGCAGAGTTGTTTTGCTCTGACTATTCTTGTCAGGCGTCCCGGTGCTGGACAGCGAGCCAGCCAGCATCATATTGAGCGTAGCGGGCAGGTCCATTCATCACCGGTTGGTGCAGTTCGCTCAGCAAATGATACATTGGCAGCTGACAGATGTGGGTCAGTTTTATCGGCCAGAGTGATAATCGCCGTCTGTGCCACCATGAGTCTGTTGTTGGAGGACTGAAGTAGAGGCTCCAAAGGTGCTGAGGTTCAAGACAAAGTCACTGTGTATATATACTAACTGAGGAGCCATTTCTCAGCTTATATCTCTTAGCAATAGTAGGACATTTTGACATTAGCTGCTTCAGTTTCACCATCAAACTGTCATGGCTCACTGGTACACAAAAGAACAGAGCCATTGTTAATGGTTAATGCCTGCTATGACAAGTCAGACTGTCTGCTGTGATACAGGCCTATTAGGAAAGAATTGTCAAATTATTCCAATTATTTCTGGAGTAGTTAAATATATTTATTGAAATCAAGCATGCTTTAGGCAGGGGATGGGCCACCCACAGTAGGTGTTATTTTATAGGGTGCTGCAGGGATGACATATTTTTGTAGGCCAACCTGGAAGTTAGCATCGCCCTGGTTCCCTTGACCAAAAGCCAATGGGATTTTTTCATTGGAAAAGAAAATAATCTCTGGGGCAAACAAAAGTTTATGATACTTACACGTTTTGTTCAGCGAGATAATCTTCACAAGTGAACACCACTTTTCACAATCGCCAGAAGTAAAAAGGTTATAAACGAACCACACCACGGTCGCATGACATACATCAGTTTGAAAGCGTACCTCTGTAATGTTAAAGTCATTGTTGTATTTGACATGTTCTGCTGGAACATCAACTTTGTGTGGGAAAGCCATGCAGCTGTGAACCCGTTCAAACACAAACTCAAAGCCTATTAGTGACGTTGCATTTTTCCCCAGAGACAAGTTTTGGCTTTTGTTAACTGCAACTAATTCATCTTTTGTGTGCAGGCTAAAGACACACAAAGTACACAGCATACACAATGCAAGCTCACAGATTATCCCTCATTTCAACAGGATGACAAGTGTCTGTTTATAAAACAAATACCCCCGAATGCCCCCGCTGAAGGATTTGATGGAAAAATATGCAGTTTTTCAAGTCTTGCTGTATCCAACTTCAGGCACATTGTACTGTCTTAACCCTTGTTTTAAGTAAGAACAAATGGAGAGGGGAACAAAAGCAAAAGGAAACAGGTTGATCCATGTGCAAATCAACCAGGACCCATTTGTAGAGCTGATGAACCATCAAAAACACAATGCCCTCTTTTCATCTTCAGCCCAACCTCAGTACACAAAGGTATGCGAGGTGTAGTGCAGCTCTGCTTGTATTATCGAGGGTGGAGGAGGTGGTTTAGATGCAGAGGAATGTATGGGTGGACTTCAAACTCTACATTTCAATATGTATTAGCTTTGAAAGATGTTGTATTCCTGCAACAAACTGGATGAATATGTGTGTATATCTATGATCACGATGTTTGAGATATGTGCCCTGAAAAAGCTACCAAGGATTTTAATGTTGTTGATGATACATAAGATAAATAAATAGTTAATTCCACAGAATCTCATATCCTCCAGTGTAATATTGTGAATCTCTGCAATTCCTCTAAATAAGCTTGATGTAGCAGTTTGTGTTCAGGTGCACGGTGTAGTCTTGTGGGACTGAAAGTCCTTGCTACGTATACCTTTTCTGGTTTGAATGTGACCTAGTATTATAAGACAAAATATTATACACAGTAGCTGAATGTTAAAATGCGTACTGTACCAACACAAAAACCAACACATATTTCCATGGATAACTCTCATGATTTTTACCACCTGAGTTGTTTATGCTGTATCCTGTTACATCTTTGCACTTAACGCTCGGTGATGCTGGGAGAAGCAGTGGGCGCTCATGTCACTGATGTTTAGTCTACGAGTGGAGAGTCAGTCAGTGTAGTGTACTTCACTCTGCCTGTTGTTGTGTTCCTCTAAAGTCAAGTTTTTACAGCTGCTGTTAAAGCTCTGCTCCGGTCCGCTGTATGAAAGTGAGGGACGCCAAATGAATGTCCACTGTAGGACGTCCAACCTGACCCTCTTTCTCCTTGCAGTAAACATGCAGCAACATGTTTAGAAATCTAACAGAAAAGTGTTTTTTTTTCAGCCAAATATACCACAACAGTTGACAGCGACCACAGTGTTTCAGAGCACAAGTCAGACTGTGGTACGAAGCCTCTATGATGCCCGTATATTATATGTTAATGAACCAAACGTAACCAATTAGCTGCATAAAGTTCCTGTCCTTTACCATAACATACTATGAAGACAGTCATTTAGCTTTTTTGCCATTTTTTTCTCTTTAACCACACAAAAAAATGCATTAGGAGAGACTTACTAACTTAAAAGTCACATCAAGTTTGTAGATAATGGTGACATGATGTTGCCTGCACTAACAAAACAGAAATAAAGGCACGAGAAAGAGCTGTCAGTTAGTTAATGTGTTATCACTTTCTTATTTCAGTTTCAGTTTTGGGACACGATGGTAAGTGGGGTGTCACCAGTTATGTAGTTGTATTATCACTGGGTGAAAACAGTAGCATTAGCACCTGTGCTGTTACTGTTGCCATGTTCACACTGGTTATGCTGATTACAGTAAGATAGTCTAGATATATTATGTTACTGATTTATTTTTTAAGTCAAAATTTCCTTGCAAATTTCCATGCAAGTGTAAAGAAAGAAACAGTACAATTACATGCTAACATACAGACTTTCTTGCAATGCAGTTTTCACATTATATATATATATATAATGCAAGACACAGCCCTCTGGATTTCTGCTTTAAAGCTTAATGATGACATCTCGTGAAGGAGCCGCAGCTCTTCTCCGCTCAGAGAACACTTTAAAAAGAAGGATTTATTTGATTTTAACTCTCTTTTTTCATCTGTGTTCACTGAAATGGCTCAAATGCAAACATTTACAAACTATTTCTGTTGATATTTTGTGGTCGGGTGTGACGGCTTCTCAATACAAACAGGGGAAAAAAAGATACCATTTGAGGTAATGGGCACATTTTAGACCTACCGCACCACTCAACACAATCCATAGAGAGCCATAAAAGGTAGGGTGGTTTAGGTTGTGCAGTATGCCCACTTTTATACTCTGTGCATGCTTTACTCTCACCCCAACATACTTTACATGTACGGTAAAGCATGCCTGAGTGATTGATTTGATTTGAGTGATCAAATTTATTTATAAAGCACATTTAAAAACAACACGTTGACCAAAGGGCTGGTTTTAGTGCTTTGAAGACGAAGAGGAGAACCATGAAATCGAGAGTATATCATACAAACGTGTTTAAATTCATTATATCATAGTCATTGCTTTTGCACTACTGTAAGTGCATTTTACCCTCTCTGTTTAAATCAATTTGTATTTGAATGCTTTATGTCATACAAATTTATCTAAATGTACTATATATCATACACACTGTCTGTAGAGAGTATTATATAATTCCCAGATGAAGCATTGAAATTTTAATTGTGAACAGTCACACTCCAGGTGAGACGACAACAAAGGAAAAAACTGAAGCTTTAAACACATTCAGTACCTTACACCAGAATCAGTCCAGAACTCGTTAGATGGTCCATGCATAAAGCAGCAGAGACATTAATTCTTCTGCAGAGCCAGTCTGGGGACCTGGACCAGTACACCGCCACTACATCCTGCCAGTCTGTCTCCTCAGATGATCAATAGCAGTGAACAGAAGGCAGCTGGAGGCTCGCTTCTCAAAACTTTTGTAGTGTGCCAACACATTTTGGTTGGCACTCCTCGATTAGTCTTTAATCTCACTGGCCTTTGCTAAATCCTATTCATCATTGATTAAAATAAACTGTCAGCTGAGAAATCATTAGCCTGCACAATAGAAATTAGGACATTTTGGATACCTCTGCAGATTATTTATGGTTAAATGCAAAAATAACTCACTGAGTTTAAGTTAGGTTGCTGTTTGGCCAGATTTAAAGCATTTAACATTAGATGGATGGTAATGCATTATACGCTATAAGAAACATTATTTTTGGTTGTTGTTTTTAAAAAACGTCTGAATTTATTGGTGTTTATTTTGAGTATCAGTGTTAAAACTGGATGAAAAAGGGCAACATTACAAAATTCCATGTAACAAATTCTGGTATTTTTTGCAGCTTTGCCCCCCCTCCCACGCTTTTCTCTTTGTTTACTAGGAACATTGTCTGAGTTGTACTAATCACAAGAGAGATTTTACTGTGAACTGCAGTTATCAGTTAGTATGCTCACATTGCTTATACTCAACTCAAAACACAGCTGAGCCTGACAAGCTGAGTCTGACATGTCCTAACATGGCCACCGTACAGACGATAAAAAGTTGTTTTTTTTGTAACAACATGGCCTTTCCTCTGGTGCCAAACATTTTATGTTTTATTCCCCTACTTGCAGTGATAGCAGAGCAAAGCAATCTCTCCATTTTTCAACCATCCAACCATATTATTTTCTGATGTGTAATGAGCCTTACAGGGCCCATGAGTTCTGTTTCTCTGTAATGGACACTTATTATAGGCATTTCAGGTGCACTCACCTTCAATTCCAGATACGAGGTTTAGCTAACAGGAACAAACTGTGGATTTGCAAACAACTTAACTAATCGCTGACCGCTCATGTTGCTGTTCTGCTCGACTCTATTCTTGCGGATGCTTCATCTGCAGTTAAAGTGTTGAGTAAAATGTTATCATAACAGATGGGAATGATGGCCAAAGCTACAAATATAAAGGCCTTTACACACACTGAAGACGTGACGAATAAACGACACGAAAGGATATTTATACTGTCAGCGATGTGAATTTGCGATAGATAGATAGATAGATAGATAGATAGATAGATAGATAGATAGATAGATAGATAGATAGATAGATAGATAGATAGATAGATAGATAGATAGATAGAGAGATAGATTCATTCTTCAGAAAAAAATATACGACACTAGAAATACGACACTGGAGAACTCATATTAAGCCTATGTGTGCTCCAATATGTATGCTCCAGTGTCTTATATTACTTTGGGTAGACTATGTGCAGTGCCCTGCAGGTAAAAAGCTACACAGAGCGCCTCCTGCATTTTATTAATATGACAAGCCAAACCTGCTATGAGACTGTTGCCTTGCTACAAACTCTGCTACATCCAAAATGAAACTACATCAGCTACTCACTATCCTGCATCCGGTGGTGCTGCTCCACACGTTGTTCTTGAGTTCATTGTCTTTATAGTTTTTATGTCCTTTGTCATATAATACAGGGTGATGAGAAACACAAACAATCAACAGGTCCGCCATTGTCATTAGAAGTTGTGACGTGACGTCCTTTCCGCACAATGTGATTGGTTGATGCTTTTATTCGCCGTGTGAAAGCTCAGAAAAACTTTGTTCCGAAAAAAAAATTGTGTTGCTTTTTTGCCCCGTAATATTCACTTTTTGTGTGAAAGTACTCATGACAAAAACAACAGTTCGAAAAAATATATTGACGTGTGAAAAAGTTGTAGGATAGCGTTTCTTCCATTTCATGATCTTTGTCATTTTCAACATTTACCTAAGATTGTTGCAGCTTCATTAACCTAACTTGAACCATAGTTTAGCAGCCTTTCCCACTGATATGGAAGGAATATAGTTGGCAGTGAATTGCTTGCAGATATATTCAATATACTGTAAATGTTCTCTCTGATATTTTGAAGAAAAAGATAATCTGTGTGACATTACAATTTCCCTCAAAACGTGGTAATGCAGATTATCTGTACACAAACATAAAGCACAGGACATAAAGTTGCAGTGGTTCTCCTGGTCACCTCTCTGTTCCCCACTTCACAGTCACTGTGTCTTTTATGTTACAGAGGGTTTTGCCCTTGTGCACAGATTCATAAAAGATAAGATGAGATGAAACTTTATTGATCCCTGTGGGGAAATTCTGTCACTGCAGCAGCAAAGAAATGGGTTTCAACAGGAAAAGAGGAAACAGAACACAAGTACACAACTAGAATATAAAAATGAGCAAATAAAATGATAGAAAAACATATAAGATATAAAGAGTATAAACATTTGTGGGGTTATGCAAACATATTCAGCAATTTTAACGGTAGACTGTTAAAGTGGGAAGTAATGGAGAGATTTTTTTTGGATTAATGGATTTATTTGCAGTTGTTACTGAGGTCTTGACTGCTTACATAAATATTGATTTGTTGATTTGAAATAAAAGTAAGGTATAAAAGCAACATATCTTTAAATGGTCACATTGTTAAATCAGGTCCAATTTCTTCTCCATGTAAAGGGCTTTTAATAGAGTTTGTCTTAACGAGCCTTGTAGAAAAAAGGGGCAGAAATGCAGAAAGAAATCCAAAGTCATAGAGAGTAGGGGGTAAATGTACACACAGCAAAAAGAGCTTAGCATCGCCAAACAACCAGTGAATGCCTGCATTTGTTTACGTGCATGATTTAAAGCTTCCAGCCAGCGGGGACTTGGTGTGTATTGGTGTTTGATTTGGTCTAGACGGGGAGGGTCATGTTCGCTGCGCACAGCACACTGCAACAGCTCTCTCTGTCTCACTCTGTCTTTGTCTCACCACTTCTCCCTGTCTCTCTCTCTCTCTCTCTCTCTGTATCATCACATTCTGTCTGAACAAGGGGATGATGACTGTGAGTATGTCATCCAATCTCTGTCTCTGTATTTTTTGTGGGGGGTGTCAGTATGAACAAGCAGGGGGCTTTCTGTCCTTCACAGCTCCTGAGCTGGTGGGGTTTGACACCACTGGATTACACCTGTATTGAAGTGTCACACATATGCTGTATAAGTGGTTTGAAGGAGTTGAAGTGGTCTCTGAGTGTTTCAGTCAAGTTTAATCTCCAGGAGGCTGCCGGTGGACGCTGTTCGCTGTAAAAAGGGAGACTATTTTTCACGTGTTTGCTTAGGTTGGGACTATAGCCCGACTGCTACTGGATTTTCGAGGCCGATACTGTATTTGGTAGTTTAAAATTTTCAATAAAAAATAGTGTTTTTAACATAACATTTTATTTAACATTTTGACTTTTACTTTTTTTTTTAATTGTGACCAAGATACATACTAAGTAGGACATTTTATAGTTGAAAAATCAACTTGTCAGTGCCCTCTAGTGGACAATCTATGTAATGGTGACATTGTTTCTAAATGATTGGATGATACACCGATCAGCCATAACATAACAATAATCAATGTTCCACCATTATGACCAGTCAGTGGTCATAATGTTATGGCTGATCAGTGTAGGTTGACATGTACATCGATACCGATATATCTGCATTAATCTAATATTGGCCTGGCCAAGTTATCAGTCTAGCTCTAGTTGGGAGGGATGTTTACACTTGATTTATCATTGGAGTTGTTTATTTTCTGACCCAACTACAGTACAAAGAAAAGATCACTCCATATGGTGATTAAATTGCTGTCTACTAAGTTGTTGATATAGAAGACAAGGAGAAATCACACCAACGGATGAAGGTCAGTTGTCCCAATATCAATGTTTGTATCAGGGCAGCTTTATTTTGAGCTGACTAACAATTTGGATGTTTTAGGCACAGGTAGTGCATTGAACAAGTACTGTGTTCTGTTTCTCCTTCTCTCTCTCTCTCTCTCTCTCTCCCAGAAACCTCAGCATTCATACATTTCACTGTTAGCCTTTCATCTACTCTGTGCAGCACCTCCTGCATTAGTAATTCAGTACACAGTAGATCATTTATAAACATTAAAATTTCAGTACCTCTAACTTTTTGGCTAAGACGTTCTTGACAAATATTTGCATGCATGTGAACAGGAAGAAAATGCTGTACATAGGTGTAGAAAAAAGTCAGATTTATTACAGGAGAGTGTTTAACAGCACACAAAGTAGTCTGCATTTTCTAATAGGAATCAGATCTCAAGACTATTGAGCCACTCTTGCATGAAAAGAGACAAAGAGTTTGCAGTTGTGTATTTCATATTGATCTTTATAGGATAACATCTTGGCTGAGCCACTTGCTTTCACCTCAGTAATTCATCCAAATAATGTAGCGAATTCAAAACACAGAGCCATAGTTACCAAATTCATCCAAAAGTGACCTGGAACCTGAAAGTGAACAGATTTAAACTGCTGAATGTTTTATCAGGTTTCTACAAAGCGTAATCTGTAGCTGCCATTAATGTGGAAAGCAACAGAATTTTAGTGATTGTGCTCAGTGTTTCTTACCAAAATGCACCTTTTAGAGGTCATGTTTCACTTCTCTCCTTGTGTTTTTATGTACACAGTCATGTACAGTACATGAACATTTATGAAAGAACCAGATATTTTCTAACACAGTTTCTCATCTTCTGTACTGATGATTCATCAGTTTAATGCCTATCCAAACCTTGAATGTAGTCCAACTGAAAGTCACCTACCATTGTCTGTGCAGAAAATTAAAGGGACTTTTGATTTACGAACATTGAACACCCAAAATAACTTTTCCCACTTCACCTGCTCTACAGTCTCAGTGGAGGGATTGCCACTCTTCATCTCCATCTGGTCTGTTAATTTTGTATATCAAGACACCTTGTCATGTATCTGACAACATTATGGAAAGGATCCCTGCAGAGATAGACATTTTGTTAAAGAGTAAGATCTTTTGGTTTGGCCAGAAACAGAAGTCTCGCTCAAGGAAAAGTCTCGCTCTGAAATCTCGCGAGACGTTGAGTTGTTGCAGGAAGATCTGTATTCTCTGGTTCAAATAAATAGGGATGGGCATCGAATTCAAATGTCGCATCTACATTGTCGAAATCAGCTAAATATTCAGCCATGACATTGGAAATAAATTCTTGCTAGCAGTTCCTATATGTAAACTCTTCTCTCCAACTCTGACTCATGTTCCCACTGTCGTCTTCCTGCAACAACTCAACCTCTCGCGAGATTTCAGAGTGAGATTTCTGTTTCTGGTTAAACAAAATGGTCTGTCTCTGTAGAAATTCTTTCCATAATGTTGTAACAATCTGAGCCTGTCAGTGGCAAAAACAAGCATTTTTAGTGGATGTACTTTTCACGGACACAATTGCCCCAAAGTATTATGTTGCAGCCATTGCAGCCTGTTCGTGGATGCTGGTTGAGGCGATCTACTGGACCAATTCCAAAACTTTTGGTAACTATTAGTCATTTAGAATCCAAACTTTATAAAAAACACAAATAGAGCCCAGGTTTAAAAATACCGGAATTTCCTTTTAATGTACTTAATCTCTTGAGTCTGAAGCTGTCTTCCAGTCCCACTAGATGTATGTCTCAGCCAACATTTGGCGTGTGAGTAGTACTTTTTTTTTTAGAAGAGGACGATACGTAAAAACTGCTTCTTCTTTAAACTTATCCCCTAATTATTAAATGAATCCATGAAAATTGTGTTAAGAGATTGAACCATGTAAACATCGTAATCGATAAAAGCTGATTTAGGTGATTTCTCCTGGTAATTGGTGCTGTGGTGTGCATGTAAATATGCTTAGAGTTCAATAGAAAGTTCCTCTGAAACTCAAACCACCTTAAGTGTTTTAGGGAAAACACTGTTGACATTTTATATTTGCAAGAGCAATGTGATAACAGGAGAAGAGTCGTACTGGGTTGCAGTAAGTGAAGATGGGACATTAACCATGAATCCACAGTGTAAAGCTGATAGCAAGTGTTCATTTAAATTCACTCCGTCGTCTACATGCAGGGAGTAAACAGAGCAAAAGGCCACCTCGTGTCGTTTGGAAACAGCATCTGTGGAAGCCAGAGGTCAAGAGTCTTATGTACCCAAGCATGTGGTGAAAAATAGCTGGGGGAGGAGATTTGAACATCACATATCATTAGACCTTAATTAGTAAAGTGGGCTTTAGGGACTGGGCCTCCCATCTGCCTCGGTTTGACATACCTCGTCCTTCACGTTTCATCGAGAAGAAGAAAGTTGGAGTTGCTGCCTGTCACTGCATTACCGCAAGGAATCAAGTTTATTTGGCACATTGGGGTCTGTGAAGGTATTAATAATGCAATTTGTGTTAACTGCACAACATCTGTCCCAGGTTGCTGTATGGTTAGCTCCAGGTGCACCTGCTGTCTTTCATCATTTATTCTCCTGATTAGTTCTCCTGACTTCAGAGTTTAGTCGTCGAGAGGGAAAGAAACATACTGTTCTTTTTTTTTAAAAAAAAGGGGTAAATATGTGTTTATTGGTGTAATGTATTGAAATATTGACTCATGTTAGTGATTACCAGTGTACCAAATAACAACTGGTATCCAATGAATACACTGCAACTAGTGAATATTTTCATTGATTAATCTATGACTTATTCAACTTTGCGGTTTATTGACTTTTAGTAGTAACGTTTTGTGCAATATGATGATACTGGATTATCTTTCTACAAAATTCTGTTGTCCGAATGAATGATTTCAAGCTAAATTGTAATTGAAACCAACAGAATACGTTTTTTTAAAGTAATGCACAGTGTAATTCACATCAAAAATCAATTGGATCATTTAATCTGATTTTGCATGCATTTGCCAAATAATATATATATAAAAAACAGTTTTGGAATACTTTTTAATATTATGATATTGATTTTGACCGTATCGCCCAACCCTTATGTTTTTTTTTTTTATTGATCCATAAACCACTGAATCTATAAAATGTCC
>SEMN01000635.1:0-272460 GCA_005408345.1 Macquaria australasica
TACATGTTGTGTTTCTGTTGGTTGTAGCCTCTCTCTCACTACATGTTGTGTTTCTGTTGGCTGTAGCCTCTCTCTCTCTACCTGTTGTGTTTCTGTTGGCTGTAGCCTCTCTCTCTCTACATGTTGTGTTTCTGTTGTGTTTCTGTTGGCTGTAGCCTCTCTCTCTCTACATGTTGTGTTTCTGTTGGCTGTAGCCTCTCTCTCTCTCTACATGTTGTGTTTCTGTTGGCTGTAGCCTCTCTCTCTCTACCTGTTGTGTTTCTGTTGGCTGTAGCCTCTCTCTCTCACTACGTGTTGTGTTTCTGTTGGCTGTAGCCTCTCTCTCACTACGTGTTGTGTTTCTGTTGGCTGTAGCCTCTCTCTCTCTACGTGTTGTGTTTCTGTTGGCTGTAGCCTCTCTCACTACATGTTGTGTTTCTGTTGGCTGTAGCCTCTCTCTCTCTACCTGTTGTGTTTCTGTTGGCTGTAGCCTCTCTCTCTCACTACGTGTTGTGTTTCTGTTGGCTGTAGCCTCTCTCTCTCTACATGTTGTGTTTCTGTTGGCTGTAGCCTCTCTCTCACTACATGTTGTGTTTCTTTTGGCTGTAGCCTCTCTCTCACTACATGTTGTGTTTCTGTTGGTTGTAGCCTCTCTCTCACTACATGTTGTGTTTCTGTTGTCTGTAGCCTCTCTCTCTCACTACATGTTGTGTTTCTGTTGTCTGTAGCCTCTCTCTCTCACTACGTGTTGTGTTTCTGTTGTCTGTAGCCTCTCTCTCTCACTACATGTTGTGTTTCTGTTGGCTGTAGCCTCTCTCTCACTACATGTTGTGTTTCTGGAGTAGTAACGTAATATGAATATTTGTTTTCTGTGTGCAGTGGATGACTGACTATTGTTCTGTCCAGGATGGCTCACAGTGCCAGGAGAGATTCCCCGGAGCTCCCTGACTTCTCTCTGCTCAAGAGGTTGGCCAGAGATCAGCTCATATACCTGCTGGAACAGGTAGGAACAAATATTCATAGTTTGACTTGGCTGGCTGCCACCTGGCTCCTACTGCAGACATACCACCTACTGCAGAGATACCACCAGTAACATGACTGGCATGTATACATAGCATAGTGTTGTAACTGTAGGGCATTGATTGAATACATAACTGTCAGTTGCCAAAACAGAAAAATAATGGATACTTTTACAATAAATAACATTGCGGGGACTATGTGCCAAGCAGCTGTTGCAAAGCAGATGTCACACTTTTTACCACACCCCATCTATGATGTCACAGCAGGTGTTGTTGGTCAGAGGTGAAACACTTTGCTTCGTCTTTTTCCAAAATTTAAAGTGTAAGTCTAGTGATATTCTATATTTTCCTAATGTCAACAAATCCCATGATTTCTAATGATTATTGTCTGTATTTCCAAAGCTGATATTCCTCTGTACCAGTGTTGTCCAAATGACGTATTTCTGACCCATGTTCAAATATTTACGTCTTCAGTAGGAACCAGTGGGCCACAAACAGGGTGGGGAAGTCGTAAAGCATAGACAGATGGATTAAGGCACAATAGGTTTAAGTCTTTTTGTGGATTTTGTTGACAGTATGTATAAATATAACACAAAATAACAACAGTGTATCAAACAATTCCAACACATAACTGGACTAGAAACAAATGCTGTTACTCTGCAACGTTGCCAAATGGTTCATTTTAATAGACAGAGGATCCTGTTTGGGTTGTGCACAATAGGAAGCATATAGTGTGTGTTTGCTGTTGGGTAGATTGTCCTAGATTTTGTCTGTCTTTGTCGCACAGCTGCCGGGGAAGAAGGACCTCTTCATTGAGGCAGACCTGATGAGCCCGCTGGATCGTATTGCTAATGTGTCAACACTAAAGGTGAACCTCGTCAGCTATTACTCCTCTGACTCCTGAGGTTGAGGAAAAACTGCAGTTCCAATATCTTTTTCAAACATTTTGTCCCTTTTGTTTCTTTTTTTACAGCAACATGAAGTCGACAAACTCTACAAAGTGGAATACAAACCTATTGTCAGCACCTCAGATCAGTGAGCCCTGCACCCTTCATACTCCTAACATTTTACACACACACACACACACACCCCTGATGTGACTGATAACGTGGCATTTCTTTCTTATAGGCTCTGTTTTCTGATCCGGCCAAGAATACAAACTGTGAAATGGATATGTGGTAAGTAGAGTTGGATGGTTTCTTTTTTATAATAAAGGCTCAATGATAGCAGATAACAGTGTCATTAATACTCTTTTCATAAATCTTTCAATGAAATCGAGTGAAACTGAAACAATAACAACGATACAGAGATAAATAGATAATGAAGGAAAACAAACAGAAATTATAATCTCACAAACATCACAGCCATCTGGAACAAATGCAGAACACTATTTGATTCAAAGTGCAGTTTTATGTATCGTATATTGTTGTTGTTTTTTTACCTTAGGTGTTATTGGTTAGTTTCTTTACTTGTTTATAAAAATATTACATTAACTGCAAGATCTTTAAAGTTACCTCACAGAGAAGCTCTCAGTCCTTTTAGCTGAAGTGAAAAAAATGAAAAACTGGAGATCCAGGTGCTGCTAACGGTGGCGACATGTTACCAAATATCATTATGTATTCACATGTAAATATTTTATTAAAAGTACCATTTTTGTTATCGTGCTGATAGGCTGTATCAGTGTTATCAAAGTAGCAGTTGACCACATCATACATGCAGGGTTGGGTATTGAACCTCAAGTCTTAAAGCTGTTAAGTACATCCAAAGTCTTGTCAGATTCATAATCTTATTCACTTATTCTTTGATCACAGTTTCTGATTTAAATCAAAATGATGGAATTCTACTTGTGAAAAAGTATGTTATATATTCTGGATTCATACAAAGTCTTGAAAGTTTGGAAAATTCTTAATTTTAACCTTTTATGTTTTCAAGGTTAGGAATATGCTTGAATTCATATATACTCCTTGAAAAATGCTTTATTTTCAACATAATCTGGTGTTTCATCATTGACACAATCACTCATGGAAACCAAAAATCTTTTAATATTTAAAATGAAATGATCCCGTCGTCGTATTTGTTTGTCTGCTGGCGTCTCACACCAGACGCAGAGTGGAGCTAGATTGACTGACGTGGGCTCCGAAATGAAAAGGGGGTGCATCCTGAGGGGAACTCTGTAAACTTTATTTTTCACAATTGCATTTATAGTAACATGTTAGATGTGATGATGAAAGCTTCGAGAGTCTGGAAATGTTTGGTTTAGGTACCTTGAACGAGCTTGAATTTTACTCTTAAAAAGCTGTACGAACCCTGTATATTATTTGTATTTCTCAAATTAAGGCACTCAGGTATGGTATTGGCACTTCTATCAAAAATTCCCCCCGATACCGAGCCCTATATACATGCAGTGACTTGCTTTTGTATTCGAGCCTCCTAAATGATTCCGGGTGTGTTTCATGCTATATTCCTTCTTGTTCCAGATGTGGCCAATGCAGACAAGGCAGCAGGAAAATTTAGAAGATACAAGATAATCTTTACCCCTCAGAAGGTATTTGTCTGCTGTTGTGTACACACTGGTTTTTTTGGATCCGGTTCTTGATACTGACCCGCTGACCCTCCTGTGTCGTCCAGTTCTTTGCGTGCGAGGCCGTGCTGGAGGAGCAGGGGATCTTCGGCGGTAAGCATCCTTACTTCTTCACTTTTTGTTTTAGTAGCAATGATCTGTGAAAGGAAGTGTTGGACTTGTTTTTTTGCCTTCATCACAGATGTGACCACTGATGAGTGGGCTTTCCATCTTCTTCCACTTGATGACGACATCATCAGTCTGGAGCTGCCCGAATTCTTTCGAGACAACTTCCTGGTAAATAATAAAATATGAATAAATAGCAGGGTCTGAAATAGAGCAGGCGACTGATTATTTAGTCAATTAACAGATCATTTTGATAATTGATTTATTGTTTTTTTAAGCAAAAGTGCCATAAAACTCATTGGTTCCAACTTTAATAATGTGAGCATTTGCTGGGTTTCTTAGTCTTTTATTCCAGGAAACTGAATATCTCTGAGTTTTGGACTGTTGTTTGGACAAAACAAACTATTTCTGCCCACCTGGGGAGGCCCGCCTCCCACTTTGAAAAGCTCAGATTTTAGTATATAAATATCGGAAAATTGTGCAAAAAAGGTGGCAAGTTGTGATTGATTCATAGATTTTCAGTTTCAGTTTCAGCACTGATGGCAATTTAAAACACTGTATAAGGAAGTAAAATGTAATTGTAGCACATACTGTATCACACAAGTACCAGCACAGGTGCATCAAGTTGTGTTTCGTGACACCTCACACAGGCGGGGGACCAGCGCTGGGTGAGGACAGCCGGCAGCGCCCTGCACCTCCTTCACTCCCTCTACGGCCCGTTCTCAAAGGTCTACGGGATTGGACGATGTTCCAAGGTACAGTATGATCAGAACTTAACTTTCAGGTCCACCGTGGTGTCTTGTGGTTTTACCTAACATAATGTTTCTGCTGTTCGCCATTCATTCTGTCCATCTGTCTGGTACCAGATGGCGTACGAGTCGTGGAGGGCGCAGGTCGAGGAGGGGGAACAAAAGGCTCGTCAAGCTGAAATAGGAAAGGTTTTTCTTATTGACAGAGGTAAGAGGCCCCGTTTCCTCCTCTCAGTGGATGACATGCTGAGCTGTGCTTTCTTTCCTCCCTGAAACCTTGCCGTTGTCTCTGCAGATGTGGACTTTGTCACTCCTCTGTGCTCACAAGTCGTCTATGAAGGACTCGTGGATGATATATTTAGAATCAAATGTGGTGGGTATCAAAGCATCCAGTGGAGAGTTAACTGTGTTCAGTGTGAAAGTCTGCGTCCCTCCACTGAAGCCAGCTGAATCTGAAAACGCTATTTACGTGTGAAAATGACGTGTCTAAATCTCTTTCTCTTCATCTTCGTTTTCTGTTTCTGTTGTCAGACAACTTAACGAGCATAAAGTAATAATTTGGTCGCGGGTCATAAATGCTGGCTGTTAACCAGGTCTTGTTCCTGCACTGCTGCACGGAGAGGTCATCAAATCCCGATTTTGTGAATGCCAATATCATCTGACAAAATTGTTATTATAATTTCTTTTTAAAGAATTTTTTGGGGGGATCTTTCACCTTTTTATTAGATTGCAGAGGCAGACAGGAAACGGGGTGAGAGAGGGGTATGTAAAGGTTGCCGGCAAGAATCAGACTAGCGAT
The DNA here is from genome assembly GCA_005408345.1 of Macquaria australasica. Classification (NCBI taxonomy): domain Eukaryota; kingdom Metazoa; phylum Chordata; class Actinopteri; order Centrarchiformes; family Percichthyidae; genus Macquaria; species Macquaria australasica. The sequence continues at coordinate 5,233 of SEMN01000635.1, forward strand.
GTTGTTGCATGCACCGTAACCATTCAGCTACCAAGGCGCTCCCAAAATGATATTTTTGATGGTGATATTTTATACAAATATTTGCTATTTTTATAGATTCTCAGATGTGTGTTTTGCTTGCATTTTGTCCTTGTGACACTATTACAAAATAAGTACATTTTTTGGCCTTTTGGAAGATGAAGTGAGATATTGAGGCAGATATTTTAAGACATTTCTGTGGACCCTGATGGGCATTATTTGGACAACGTAAAGCATAAATAATTAACTGCAGAATCAGTAATAAAAGAAATAGTGTTAATGCTCCCAGCTCCAGCTCAGACTGCATTGTTTTCCTGCAGAATTAAACCTCCCAGTTGTATAATGATGCTTGTGTGTCCTGATGTGTCGTCTCATCACGGCTTCTGTTCTGCAGGATGTGTGGAGTTTGGACCGGATGTCACCTCCTCTGACAAAAGTGTAAAAGTCATGCTGAACTCTCAGGATAAGGTAGGCTGGGGCTGATGTCAGAGGGGGAGCTGTCTGCTGCAGATCTTTCATCCTCGTGATTTTAAGTTTGAACTCTCACGTGTCTCGTAGGTCTTCAATGAAATCAGAAACGAGCATTTCTCCAACGTCTTTGGCTTTCTCAGTCAAAAAGCCAGGAATCTCCAGACTGCATATGATGTGAGTAAACGTTCATTACCCTCATCAGTTATTGTAACTAAGGTGACTGACATAGCTGACACTCTTTTCCTTTATTAATCCCACAGAAGCGTCGGGGGATGGACATAAAGCAGATGAAGACGTTTGTGTCAGAGGAACTAAAAGGGTTAAAACAGGAACATCGGCTACTGAGCCTACGTGAGTGTCACAGCAGTAGACCGTATATCACATTGATTGTCACTTGTATCTCAGTTCATATGTGTAAGGCTGTTTTACTGAAGAGCTCATTCTCTTTCAGACATCGGTGCTAGTGAATCGATAATGAAGAAGAAAACAAAGCAGGATTTTCAGGAGCTGTTGAAGACAGAACACTGTAAGGATGCTCCACTCTGTCTATATGTTAGATTCAGGTTTTAGTTAAATGTGTTCCCTGATCATTAATGTCACGTCTGCTTCACTGGACCTGGTTTGTCATATTTTTGTTGGTGTCGTTATCGATACAAATCTTAATGTCTTGCTTTCTTTCCAGCTTTACTTGAAGGATTTGAAATCCGTGAATGCATTTCTTTCATAGAGGAGCACATCAACAGACAGGTGCGTTTTACTTAAACACAGAGGCACATGAGAGTTTGCCTTCAGGGCTTTCTGCCAGAAAGCCTTTTTAACGTGGTTAATGTTGTAAAACCATCACAGTTTGGTTAGGTTTAGGCCCCAAAACTACTTGGTTAGGTTTAGGAAAAGATAATGGTTTGGGTTAAAAGTAATAAGTTAAGTTTCACATGGGACACAAACAGCGGTCTCCTGAGTTTGACCCATTCATCCACTTTGACCTCCTTGTACACTGATTATGTCGCTCTTTATACTATGTCTCCTGACTTTCTGAAGGCTTTGAAAGCCTTGAAGGCAAACTTCTCCCATGTGCAACACAGAGTCAGTCCTATAAAGGAACAGGTAAAATAATAATGATGATATGCTGGAAATGTATGTGTTCTTTTCTTTTTTCAAGGTCTCCATGATAGAAAGTCTGAGGCTGCTTTGTCTGCTGTCTATCACAGAAAACGGTGAGTTGTCTTTATATATATATATATATATATATATATATATATAATTTCAAGACAGACTCAGATTATTCTCATGCTGTATTAATAACTGTGTGATGGTATTTTCTTACAGGACTCTTGCCAAAAGATTACCGGTCATTAAAAGCACAGTATCTACAGGTGAGATTTAACATATGTCTGAGAAAGGTGAAAAGCCGTCTGTGGTTCCTAAATAAACTTTTCATGTTTATGAAAGTCACAAATAGACTGGCATTAGACAGAGCTCAGCATTTTAAAAACAATTTTCCCTTAAAAACCACATTATTACATGTATATTTGTGTATTTGGTAGAAGTAGTAAAATTATTATATAGTTACAAAACTACAGTAGCAACTTCCCTTGTTTTTAGAAATCACTAAACACCCACATTTCCTCTCAAATATTTTTCTAACTTTTCCCATTCTTCTAACACCTTGTGAATAAAATAACAATAAGTTTATGGGGACGTCGACCTCTAGTCAGTCATCAGTTGCTTATTTGCTTTAGGAATAGCTCTCGCAGCTCTCTGGTTGAACAGGTCTCAGAGTCACACCTTTGGCTTATGAGGACAAACAGGAAGCAGGAGCAGATTCTTCCATCTTCTATACCGCTTATCCTCAGAGGATCGCGGGGGGCTGGAGCCAATCCCAGCTGACATTGGGCGAGGTGGGGTACACCCAGGACTGGTCGCCAGTCAATCACAGGGCTGAAACAGAGACAGACAAACATTCACACCCACAGTCACACCTACGGACAATTTAGAATCACCAATTAACCTAACTTGCATGTCTTTGGATGGTGGGAGGAAGCCGGAGTGCCCGGAGAGAACCCACGCGGACACGGGGAGAACATGCAAACTCCTGAGTGTTGTATTTTTTTAGCCTATTCAGTGGCTATTCATTGTGTATATTGCCCTGCTCCTGAGCAAGTAAAGTAACAAGTAAATACGGGTTAGTACTGTAAATACTTACTGGAGCACAAAATATGAATTATTTCGCAGTTGAAAATAGTCCCCAATAAATGCCCCATTTCCTCCTGTTTGAGTAACATTTGCTAAAAACTACAGTGACCAGCTGTTTCAGGAGATTAGAGACCTGTTGTCAAAGATTTACATCTTCAGTAAGATCGAAGGGGCCTGGGGCTGAGGGCCACAGACGGGGTCGGGAAGTCAGAAAGTATTGAAAGCCGAAAAATTTAGAATATCGCCAACCTTATCCTTTAAACCTGTCCATATTTTATTGTGGATCCCAGTTAAATTGAAGAGCTACTGGTCTAATGTGTAACACTTTCTCTGCTTGACCTCATCAGAGCTATGGAGTGGACCACCTGCTCACATTTGCCAACCTGAGGCAGTTGGGGCTGCTGGTGGAGCAGCAGCCGGGGGAAACACTGACCGTTATGGAAAGTAAAGTGGGCAAACTGGTCAACGACAGAACTGCAGGTGAAACAGGGTTAATTCTGGAAGTAAATCTGTCTCACCAGATTTCTCACATTCATAAAATAATTTGCCAGTTTGTGTGTCTGGAGAGAAACAGAGGAGACTGTGATCAGGAGGAGGTTAAAATATACAAGTAATTTTAAAGCCATTGAATTTCTAGCACTGAATTGTTTTGCATTGAAATTATGTATCTGAATTGTTTGCCTCTAAATTCAACTCTTCAAATTTTTAATAATTCATTGTCACTTTTATTTTCCAATGTTCGCATCGGCGTCACATGACGTAATTTGATTGGCTGGATGTTGGTTCGATTTTGAGACAGAATCGATTGCTTATCTTTGGTATCCCGGATGTTTAATCTGAATTTTGTAACTCAAATTTTGGGATCTGAATTTGAGCAACTTGAATATATATTATTTGTAAAAATAAATAAATAAATAAATAAAAGTGAAAATGAGTTATAAAAAAGTTGAAGAAATGAATTCAGAGGCTAAAAATTCAGATACATAATTTCAATGCAAAAAAATTCCATGGCTTTAAAATTATTTGTCTATATTTTAACCTCCTCCTGATCACAGTGTCCTCTTTCTTTTCATACGCACAAACCTGGCAAATTATTTAATGAATTTGAGAAGACAGATTTCAGAATCACATCGAACTGTCCTGATTATTGCCTTTTTTTATTCTTTGTTTTCTCTCCAGGAAAGCTGACTGACGCCTTCTCTTCTCTCGCAAAGAAGAGCAATTTCAGAGCCCTGAGCAGGAAGCTCAACCTGGTAAATGATCATATGTATGTAGGTTTTTTGTATTGTTCTAGTGTGACTTTGGTGTTGAGTTTGTTCTGTGGTTATTGTTTTGTTTGTTTTTGTTGTTGGTATTTTGTCCCTACCACACAGAAAATGCTGCGTGTTATTAAGCATATTATCATATTTTTTGTGAAGGTGCCAAAGTCAGATGAAGAATATGACCTGCGTGTCCCACGAGACATGGCTTACATCTTCAGCGGCGCCTACGTCCCTCTGAGCTGCAAACTCATCGAGCAGGTGAGTAAACCAGCAGGATTCATCTGACTCGTCTCGTGCTCTGTGTAGGAAATCATTGAGACACCGTTCGTACCATGACAAAACCTTTGTTATCGTTCTTCCTGGTGTGGTCATCTGTAGGTGCTGGAGCGAGACGGTTGGACGGGGCTTGAAGAAGTCACCAGGCTGCTAAATGGGCATGAATTTGCTGTTACAGGTTAGATCACCAGGAGAAGTTAACGTAATGTTGAAAATGAAATGAATAATTTGAGGCTGTTGAGTTCAGTGAGTGTTTACATGCACTTAGGTAACCGGGTTACTGTCGGCTATCTGCTGTAATCTGATTTCTTAAACGCCATGTAAACGATAGATGCTGTTTTTCTTATCGGGGATTAGAGAAACCATTTTTTCTCAGCTAGATTTCCCCTGGAGAAAGACAGTTTCTTTGTACCAATGACAGGAAGACTTCAGACAGGGAAACGCTGTGACAGCAGAGTGGCGGGATGAAAGGAAAGATCATTAAACCAGCGATTCATCCTCATATTCAAAATCATTTAATTCAAAGTCTGATTAATTCTGAAACTATCACTTAAGCCCCTTTCACACATGCAGTCTATCCCTGAAATGTTCAGGAACATTTCCTGCATGGGGTCACGTGTGAACGGGAGCAGGGAACGATATTTAGGAAAATCTGTGCCTCCAATTTCCCACCTCAAGACCAAGTCACATTTCAGGGAAAATGCTGGTACGGCTGTGTGTGAATGAAAGCAGTAACATTGCAGGGACAAAGCACGTAAAGGGTTACATCCAGTTAGGGTTGGAGCGAGCGAACCAAAGTGAAAATCACTAGTGGTGCCTGAAAGGTTATCCCGGTAATTTACCGGGAACTATGTGTGAAAGAGGCTAAAGTTGCCTCTAGAAGTCTAAGTTAGTTTGCTTCCACCTCTTTTAGTCAAAGTCAGACACATTTACACTCTGATCTTGCTCTTAGTGTTGTTTCCGTTGGTGTTAACATCAATGCCATTACCATATCTATGCTGTATTGTGCTGCTGTATGTTCTCTTTCCTCCTGCTCTCTCTCTCCCGCTCCCCCCTTCCCCCTTCAACCCAACCGGTCGAGGCAGATGACCGCCCACCTTGAGCCTGGTTCTGCTCGAGGTTTCTACCTGTTAAAAGGGAGTTTTTCCTTGCCACTGTCGCATAGTGCTTGCTCATGGTGGGAACTGTTGGGTCTCTGTAAATATAAAGAGTCGGTCTAGACTTGCTCTATTCGAAAAAGTGCCCTGAGATAACTTTGTTATGATATGGCGCTATATAAATAAAACTGAATTGAATTGAATTGAATTGACCACAGAGCCTGTCCTCTCACTTCTGTCAGTCCAAATGCTCTGACAAAGAAAAAATCAGGAAGCCGGACGTTATAGCTTGGATCACAACAATAGAGTTAAAATAAGTATACAAGGATTTACAGTAACAAGAGCAATTAAATGTATTGTCTGATTTGCTGCGTAACCGGATTTCTCAGAGTAACCTTGTTCATTTTGTGCATGTGAACATACCGACTGTTTAAACAGCACGAGTAAAGCTACGTCCAAATGTTTTGAATCTATGAATGCCAAAGGTTTTGTCTTCCATCAGGCAGCAACGGAGCTGATTTGAGAGCAAAGAACGACGCTCAGCGCATCGTCGTCGTCATGTTCCTCGGTGGCTGCACCTTTTCTGAGATTTCAGCCCTACGTTTCCTTGGCAGAGAGAGAGGTAAACATGGCCTGAGTGCTGATGTTACAGGAGAATACTTGTGGGGTTTTCAAGCGTGTGCCAATCATCTCGTCTTCAATCTTCAAGTTTTAATTTTAATTTTAATAGTATTAGTGATGCAGAAGATATTGACTTGGATTGTATGATGTGTGTTGTATTCTTGCACGTCCAGTTAACATGATTGATGAGTTATTTGGAGTGCTCTTTTGGTGCCATAATTCCTGGCAATCACCTGATATCCACAGAAAGAAATTGAATTTTCCTCCAGAAAATAAACCCTCAAAAACATGTCACATCACATTCAGCATTTGTTAATTTATTAATAATCAATAATTAGTTGTTTATGATATAAAGATAAATAGATATTAAACCTTAGATTCAGTAGCTATGCTGTGAAGAATGTATAGAGTGTGATTGGGATATAACTTTGATATCTTTTAGTTGTCATAAATGAGCAGTAATGCGTTATTATACGGGTCTGAAATTTCCTTATAAAGCAAAGAAAAGCTCTGTTTCAACCGAAATAAATATTTATTCATTATCTATTTAGGAACTTATGTCTAATTGTATGCTTTTCTGCAGACACATTTCACATTTTTGCAAGTTCAGCTGACTTGCTGTTCACTTACTGAAAGTCTCCTGGGTTAGGCTTATAACTAATTGGAATTAATTAACCGGAGGTGTACCAATTCAATGAAACTACTTGGAAATATAAAAGAAAACCTCATGGGGAAATTCACTTGTTGCTTTGTGTGAAAAATGTATTTTAATAAACATTACTTCTTTCTTTTTCCAGGTTATAAATTCATTGTGGTAGCAACTGCGATTACAAACAGTTCAAGGCTCATTGAGGCTTTGCTGGACAACCATGTGTGAAGCCTGTCAGCACATCACGATGGGCAGAAACTGAGACATTCCTGACATTACAGATGGAAAACGTTCACTAACGGTCTGTGTCTGACATCTAAAGAACTGTAAAGATGTATAAAGTGAATAAATGTTTTTAACACGTTTGTTGCTTGTTGTCCTTCACTGTATTTTTGGGTTTGGTCTGCTGAAATAAACAGCAGCGCCGCTAAGACACATCGCCACGCCCTCAATGAAACTGTGGCGTTTGTTTTCATTCGTGAGCTGTTCGGCGGTGGGCGGTTCCATCTCATTGTTAACCGCCGGAGCGCCCGGCGGCCGGCGTTGGTGTGACACCACACGCGCACCCGCACAACGAGCCAATCGGAGAGCAGAATTTTGCTGCACGCGTATTTTGAACTGTGTACAAACGGACCGGACCGAGAGCGGCAGGCGGAGAAGCGTTGGCCGTTTTAAGTTGTTCACCGAGAATAGCAGCAGAGCCTGGAGGTCAACGATGAGAAAGAGGTAAGGTCGATCAGACGTGTGAATTCTCTCTCTGTGTGTGTTTTCTTTGGTTTAAGTGTTAGTTGTTTGATGATAAACGAGTCGACCACGTCTCCCGCTGGCTGCCTGTCCCCGCAGCAAGGTGCTGGCTGCAGAGGCGGTGTCGTGCCTGAATAAAGCGCTGTGCCATCTCAAGGACATCTGGGAGGAAATCGGTATCCCCGAGGACCAGAGACTACAGAGAACCAATGTTGTCAAGAACCACATTAAGGTGAGACATCGAATACCACGTGGACACCTTCGTGGCTGTAAACCTGTAACGACGCCTCTGGTGAGCGTTAACCTGCTGGTCACTTTGCCTATAAACAGGTTTCGGCAGAGGAGGAGGGGGCTTTTACAAGATCTCACCAGTCATAAGTGAAACTAACGTTACTCTTTGACACCGGTCAGCGCAGTAGAGTTTAGTTTTGGGTTGCAACTATTTATATTCACCAGGTCCTAACTGATGCTGAGAATCGAGAGTGTTAAACATGTGATAATGAGAAATTGGGACATTTTACAGTGTGAAAACATGCTTGTAATGGCACTGGCGTTTCTAGATCACTTCTATACTGATATTTCTTCTTGCCAGTGGTGGAATAAGTACTCAGATCTTTTATTGAGTGAAAGTAGCAACACCAGAGTGCAGAAATACTGTTACAAGTAAAAGACGTATTAAAAATATTACTTAAGTAAAGGTACTCTATGCAGAATGGCCCATTTGGATTATAATTAGTGATGCATTAATGTGTCAGCATAAGTAATGTTTCAGCTGGTAAAAGTGGAGCTCACTTTGATTATACTGCTGGGTAGCTTAATCCATGATAATACATCATAATTTAATCATTGATTTACATTTATAAATGTAGCAGAGTACAAGTATGAAGTAGCATAAAATGGAAATACTCAAGTTAAGTACAAGTACCTCAAATCAAATTGAGTAAATGTACTTCGTTACAGTCCACTGCTTCTTGCTTATCAGCTGTCACATACGTTGATACAGGAATATCTACGATCACTGTTGATTTATCGGAGATTTACCTTAGAAATGTCAGTAAGTGACAGGTGGTCATCACTAGTGAAAAAAGCCCCATCTTTTGTTGACTGTTTTATTTTGTTTTGTGGTGCTCCATATATACTCCGACTTATGGGCATTGATTTCATTCATGTTATCAGCACTGAGACTGATATCAAAGTCAGGGTGGGAAATTAACTTTTTTAAAATGTGAACATCTACCAGCCACTGACAGATAAATGTTCAAATTCACCAGCCACTCGATAGTAAATCACTTTATCTGAACTCTACCAGCCACTTTCATAGTTTACCAGCATTTGGCTGCTGGCTGGTGTTAATTTCCATCCCAGTGATCAAAGTAATGGCTCATTTATCACACAGATGATTCATCAGTTAACTACAGGTGCATACGTTTGTCTTTGCCACAGCAGGCTATTTCTATTCATGATTGCTGTTGCATTTACAAGCTAACGCTGGATGAAGGACACTGATATCTAACTTTCTGTGTGTTTCTAAAACCTTTTGTGATGAGCAGATTTCCCCCTTTTGATATTTACAAAAACTTGTTTTCACTTGAGGTGACAGTTGTAAAGAAATATACACACTTGTGGAGGAAAAGCCGCTATTAAACAGACGTAATAATAATGTTATGCAACAATTAACATTTCATGTTTTCTACAGTTGAGTTGAAGTACTTTGTGCTAATCTCCTTGAGTGTTTGTAGACAGCGGTAGTGTGTATTAATAAACTAGGACAGGTACTAATGATGCAGAATTTTTAGACATATTTGCACCAAGGACCAGTATTACTGTACAATTGGGAAACTCCCTGGTTGAAACTAGATATATGGTGGGACTGGATCAAATCCAGTCCATATTGGCCAAGAAGACTGAACAAAGCTAATTTCTTTTACTGTATTTATCCATCAGAGCTTACTAGATATGATGATCAATGAAGAGGAATCTCTGAAAAAGAGGCTCATAAGCAGCATTCAAACATGCAGGACAGAAATGGAGAAACTCTGCCTGGAACTTCAGCTTCCCGTGTTTGAGGTAACATCAACTGTAATATCCTTTTACAGGACCGGCAGAGTGAAGTTCCTGACACTGGATTTCATGCAGATATTTCTGTTGTTTTTCCTTTTAATTCACAGTATACTCACTGTTTTCATTTGGTTCTAAATAGATTTATAACCTAAGTTAAATTCCCCTCAGTAATTGCAGTTATAACTGGTTGATGATAAACAGATTTATAGACTTCAATAGTTAGCTTGAGAAACATCTTGTAAAGTGAATTTGTTATCTTCCCTGTGTGTTCAGGAGGAGACCGGCATCAGCATGCTCCAGCAAGAGAAGAACATCCGCACACAGGTGCAGGCTCTGGCGAAGGAGAAGGCTCAGCGGATGCAGCAGCTGAAGGCTCTGATGGAGCAGGACCAGGACCTGTGTGACATCCTGTGCTCCGTGCCTTACGGCATCGCTCCAGACTCCATCCCCTCACCGGAACAACTGGAGAACTTCAGCCAGCACATCGTTAACCAGAACGCAGAGAAGGTGGGCGCTCGCTTTGTGACATCTGCATCAGTTCATTTACTGCAGTAGAAAAGCTGTGTTTTCCTATCTTTACTCAAGAGCGAAAAGCCAAAACAAATGCAAAAAGGGAAACGTGCTGTAAATGAAAAAACGTGCTGCAGAAGCCAAAACAAACGCATTAACAGCAAACACGCTGCAAATACAGAAACGATGCAAAGCCAAAAACGCTGCACATCCAGTCAACACAGTAAGCACTAATCAAAACCGCTTGATTTTCGACCCAAGAGAGAGACCAGACGAGAGTGTGTTTGTTTTTGATTGAAGTGGGAAGAAAAGTGGACAGAGGCGACATAAAATATATTATTTTTTACATCTGGCCTTAGTCTTTTCCCGCTAAAGTCCCAGAGAACTTCCTGTATTGACTGGATCTGCAGCGTTTTTCTGTTGCATTTGTTTTCAGGGTTGGTGTGTTTTTGACTTTGCATTGTTTATGTATTTGCAGCGTGTTTGCTGTTTCTCCTAATGGAAATGTTTTGTTGTTGTTGTTTTCAGACGAGGCGGTACGCTGAGTTCACGGACCTCAAAAAGCAGATCATCCTGTACATGGAAGAGCTGGACCAAATCCCAGAGACCAGCTTTGAGAAGGACGTCGTCTGCGAGGATGAGGACTCTTTTTGCCTTTCCAGAGACAATATTACGTCACTCAAACTGCTTCTTTGTCAGGTAAGAAGGTTTTCATACTGTAACGTTGCATTCAGTGAAACTTTGAGCCCTTTAAGAATAATTATAATCAGGCCTTGAAAGTTGATTGGCTCTTACCACCTTAATGAAGGCGTAATTGAAAAGCCTGGGAAAGCCGAGATGGTAACTCATGCTACTTCGTGTCGTGTTGATCCTGCAGCTGGAGGAGCACAAGATGGAGAACGAGGCAAAGTGCGAGAATCACAGAGAGAAGATCCAGCAGCTGTGGGACAGACTGCAGGTCACCCAGGAGGAGAGGGAGGCCTTCAATGAACACATGGTCACATCCAAGAAGAGGAACCTGGATGCGGTGAGAAAATTCAAGTGTCCTGTGTGCTGCTGACTTTCTACTTCGTCCAGTTTTAGTTTTTTTCTTGTTATTCATGGTCAGCTATGACTGTCGGTACTGTGGCTGCAGTTTTGCTGTTTAGTTTACACTTTATTTTTTCTTCCTCAGTTACAAGCAGAAGTTCAGCGTCTGGAGGAGCTCAAACTGCTAAACATCCGCAATGTCACTGATGCCATCCGCTCTGAGATCTCTGTGTTTTGGGAAAGGTGCTTCCTCAGCACTGACCAGCGGCAGGCCTTTGCTCCATATTTTAGCGGTGGGTTCTCTTGTTTGAAATTTTAGAAGTCTTAATCAGAACAATATTGGACTAAAGTGCTAAGACTCTAATCTAATTTTTTAGAGGATTTTACCGAAGAGCTGTTGAGTCTGCACGATGCTGAGATCCAGCGCCTGAAGCAGCATTATGAGGCTCACAAGGAGCTTTTTGACGGGGTTCACCAATGGGAAGAAAGCTGGAGACTCTTCCTAGAGCTGGAGGTGAGTACACGTTGACAGGACACCCGTCTAGATAAAAACCAGAGTAGCAACAAAGCTGTCCCGTCCAACAGTCCATCTGAAGCTGTGGCAGTGGGACTAAACAAGAGCCAATTAGATTTTACAGATATTGGGCAGCTATAAATTGGAATTGCTTTATTAAGATTGTGGTCCGTCTCTTTCACAGAAAAAAGCCACAGATCCGACAAGATTCACAAATAGAGGAGGGAATCTTCTCAGAGAGGAGAAACAGAGGTCTGAGCTGCATAAAAGCCTGCCTAAGGTGAGACATGAAGGCCACCTATTATTTTCTAAAATATCTTGTAACAATTCTTAAGAATTTGACAATAACTTGACGCCATGTGTATGTGTTTTTGTGTTTAAGCTTGAAAAGAAATTAAAGGCCCAGATTGATGCATGGGAAAGTGAACAGAGTCGCGAGTTTCTAGTAAACGGCCAGAAGTTTCTGCAGTATGTGGAGGAGCAGTGGGAGCTGCACCGAATAGAGAAGGAGAAGGAGAAACAAGAGAGGGTAAACGGCTGCCTTGTTGTATTACAAGCTTAGCCTGTATGTTTACCTTGAAATATGTTGACACTTCTTTTTACAAACAGCATCTCAAGAAGAGCAAACAGACCGAGGAGGATATGCTCTACGGAACATCAGTACAAACCCCCACCAAACGCAGATTCCTTGGCACTACTACTCCAAATAAATCACGAAAGGTGGTAAACCCAGTTTGTGGCTCACTTTTATAGTTATGGTGTAAATTTTTGCTTTAATACGACTTCAGTCTCTGTCAGCACTAACCCGCTTCCTCTGTCTCTCTCATTAGTTTAATGCGACTTCCAGCATTTCTAGCGCCACCTCTAACAGCACCATGCGCTCTGCCTATGGTGGAACCGTCTGTCGCTCACCTGTGCCCCACCCAACTCTCTCAGCAAACAAGGTTGGTTTCCTTTTCAAAGTGAAAGAAGTAGTAGTTATACACACATCAAAAACGCACGTCTAACCAAAAGAGAAAGTAACAGGAGACGGAAAAAATCTGCACACTCACACAGTTCAACCTCCCATTAAAAAACATTTTAACTCGCAAGATCTTAATCAGCCACGGTGTGAACGAAAAGGGGGCATTTTAAGTCAGATGGACAACTGACATTAAAATCGCAGTCAGGACAACAAACTAGCTTATTACAATATTCACTTTTTCTGCTCTGTGGTAAAATGTGACTAGGGCTGGGACGACATGCCGATTCGATACTATTGTGATTCTTAAGTATTGCAATTTGATTTTATGATTTATTACAGTTTTTGTTTGTTTTTTAACACCGGACCATCGGAAAAGTTGAATCATACACTTCTAGAGACTGTATATCATGAGTCATATTTCCAAAAACAATGCACATCACGTCAGTCTGAGTTTTATTTAGCATCATTACTATACTGTAGGTATGTAGGTAGGTAGGTAGGTAGTAGCTCCTTTTCACTACTACTATATATTAGTAGCTCACCTGGTAGAGCGCTCACCGTGTATCAAGGCTCCTTTGCTGCATGCCCCCTCTCTCTCCTGCCTTTCTTGTCTACTGTGACTATCAAGAAAATAAGCAGAAATGCCAAAAGAAATCTTCAAATGTGTGTTTTTAATACATAATAAAATAATATCAATTGAGGAATTTAAAAGTCATAAAAGCTTGCTATATTTTTTGCTTGCTTTGCTTTGGGGTGTTCTCTGTCAATTTTCCTTCTTAATGTCTGCTGAATGTGAACTAGTAAATATGTTACTTCTTGTGCTGTACTCTAATTCATCAGTTCATTCTGATGATTTGGGGCATGGAGTGGGGTGGGGCTGTTCCTTCTTACCTCCATTTGTTTCTTTATCCATTTAACGTGCTGTATTGTGTTGTTAAAGAGGATAGTTCCCACTTGTCTGATATGATTCACTCCTGCTGTGTGTCCTCCAGGGTCCAGCCGCACGGACGCCGGGTGGCGGTAAACCCCCCCACCCACGCCCGCAAGGCTGTAACAAGGAGAATGATGCCCAGTTGAAGGGGACCCCTGTGAGTGGTGCGTTGCTGACCCGCGCTAGTCCACAGCGTAACTTCAGCATAACCTCTGTTGCCAGCACATATTCAGAGTTTGTGGTAATTGACACTTTAGTCTCTAATCTATTTTCGCTGCATCTTTTTCCTCATTTGTGTATTGTAGAGCTTTCTGATGATGCACAAATGCTAATGATGTAAATTTATATTATAGAGGGACTTGGTCAACACTGAATCTGTTCAGTCAAGGTGTGTTTGGAATCCTAAAGCCACATGTAATTCTGACTAATCCCTTTTAACATGCAGTAATTGCATGCCTCTAACCAAAGGAAGAGCAACATAACCTGCTGTTTTAGCTTGATCACGCAACAGTTAGCGGGCATTCAGACCGAAATCAGCACTGCCTTAAAAACATGCAGGCGGGTATTGTGGTGGGGGTGTGCTTCTTCAGGTACCAGTGAGACATGAAATGCAATCCAGGAAGTCCAGACTGAGTAACAGATCCGTGAAGCCGAGGGCTTCTCAGACACCAAAACACTGAGACGCGATTTTATAACTAACTTAAAGATCCCCTCCAGACATGTTTTAACATGTATATAAATTGCTGTACTTTGATTAATAATGATTATGTTCTTTTCACAAAAAAAGTTAAATTATCTTGTTAAAATCTTTGAAATGACATCTACTACTACTCCTTCATTAAAAGTTCAGAATCTAAAAATGTAAGTTGAACTGCCAAGGTGACAACAGGTGTTTCCTACTTCACTGTAAAGCCATTCTGTGTGCGTGCGTGCGGCTTCAAGGTTCCACATCACATATATGCAAGTTGAACCTTGAACCAGGATTGGCTGTCAAACTATCTGTGAGGCCCCTGAAAATGGGATTTTCATTGAGCCCATAGAAACGTTCCACTTTCAGCAGATTAACATGAAAACATCCTTCTGGTGTCAAACTCTGCACATACATCATTCTGTACAGTGAAACTCAAACATTTAACTGTAGGAACAAGAAGAAAAATACATTTTTGAGTGGAGGGGAACTTTAACATGGTGGCGGTTTTTTGTTGGACAACCCTGTGTTGTTTTGCCAGAGCCCGCTGCACCAACAGACTGGCCTCATTCAAATGAATGAGAGGTTTGCGTTTTTTCACACAGGGCTCAACTCGGTCTGAATGCGGCCTTACCCCACAGCCACTGACCCTCCCACACCCTTCACAACTCTGACAGATCGCTGCTCCTACATCTGTCTTTCTAAACCCCTTTCTACACAGATCGGTCTCAGCTTTATTTTTATTCAATGGAGAAAAGTTACTGTTTTTATTGCTCTACTATTACTACACTTAAGCAGCAGTTTCAAACCAATTTTGTGGGAGGGTGTTATCAAATAGCATCCTGGTAAACGTAGGAATCACGTAGTAGTAGTAGTAGTAGTAGTAGTAGTAAGACTGTGTGGTTTCAGGAAAAATGGCTACACCCAAATTGAATAACACTTCACAAAATAGCTTGATGTGAATAACTTGATGATACTTAAGAATATTTAAACGAAAGGGTGGATTTCATCTCATGGGTCAGAATTTAAAACCTTATCAGTCCGTCTGTGTGATTGTCTTCTCTCTAACTCATCCATAATTCATCTATCATTCCATAATGATTAGAAAATGTTAAGTGTCGTCTCTTCCTCATATTGCATTGCAACATTACATAAGAATCAACCTCAACAGCTGTTTTTGTTTCCACAGCGAGACCTGTCCAAGGCCTCTAACGCCAAGATCCAGCACAACATCCTGAACTCCACCACCACCAACAACCTTTGAACGAAGTTATGATCTCCTCGAACAGATCACTACCTTTCACTGCTATCTGCTTTTATATGTAAATGAAGGTAATAATATATTAAGTGTTAAGTCGGTGACAAACAAGGAATCGGTGGCTGAGGGTGTTTGCCCGGTCTGTCACTGTCTGTAAGAGGATAAAATATGTTTGTATCATAAGTTAACCAAACACTACTCTCTAAATTTTGCCAGTTATTGAGGTGTAATAAATATTGTCTGCATCTTGTACTGCACACTGAAACAAAAGAATGTTTCAGCTTTCTGAAGTTATGCAATCTGGGGTTACAAGCCAAATGTATTATGAATACTTTGCACTTTTGTTTTTAGAAAATATATTGAAGCACATAGTGTAATTTTACACACACTCACACTGTTCCATTCAAATCTGTTTTTATACATGTATCTGTGTACATATTTCTATATCTGCTATACTCCATATAAACTCCACTGTTTGACAAAAATGTTAGATGTTTAAACAGGCCATTAAAGTTATAGCTAAACTACGTCTTATATTGGTGCTGCATAAGTTTAAATATAGTCAAATCATATGGATTCAATACACTATCATGGCTGATTTGGAATAGCTTATCAAAATATAATAAATGCATTTTCACAGAAGCACAGACTGGTTATATTTTTTTAAGATGGGACAAAGATTCACAGTTTGCCTTTATTAAATTTAATTATTTACTTTTTAAAGTCTAGCCTCGAGTTTGTGTTGTCAAACAAAATATCCAAATTTGCACATTCTCACATAAGAATAGAATTAGCAAATACAGTGGACATACAACTAGAGTATCTTTGAAAGTCTGTACTCCAGCTTGTTTTTCAGCATTTTGACCAACGCAGCCTCATCAATACATCAGATGTGTCTGAAGTTTGTCAGGTGTGAATGAATCAAAGTGTAGACAGATTTCACAATCAAAATAAAGGTTACCTGGTGTAACCCCAGTTCTATGAGTACGTGCGAGGCCCTCTAATGGGCTTCGCTATTGGTTCATGCACTCACCGTCCAATCAGGCGGTAGTGCCCTTCCCTATAAAACCCCAGTACGCGCATTGCTCGTCTCCCTTTTTCAACTCAGCAACCTGGTCTGCGCCCTTAGCCCCACCAGGGGCATTCTACTAGGAGCATCGCTGCCTCGGTGGCTCTTTTCACGGGTGTCTCGGTGGCAGACATCTGCTTGGCCTGCTCTACCTTTGTGCAGTCCTATCTAAGGGATGTGACTGCTAGCTCTGTGTCACATGTTGTGCTGGGTGCACAGGTGACGGAACCTTCATCTAGTCTAGATGGGGGTTTGGCCTAACACCGCCTGTCCAGCGGCTGTCATGGCAGCCTGGTACGAGTCTCCCCGGTGGGTGGCGCTCGACCGGGGAACTACTGTGTACGGGGGTATTGGCTCTTAGTGGGTTCGGCCCAGCTGGGGGTACATCTCATCCCTACGGCCTTCGCCTCGGTTTTAACCAATAGCGAAGCCCGTTAGAGGGCGGATAGAAATAACGGTTACCTGGTGTAACCCCAGTTCTATGAGTACGTGCGAGGCCCTCTAACTACCAGCCCAGCTGGCCCTGGTGATGGTGGCTGAATTTTCAAGGGAGAGGAGCAATGCGCCTACTGGGGTTTTGTAGGGAAGGGGGACTACCTCCTGATTGGACGGTGAGTGCATGAACTTTGATTCAGGTGCCGGGGCGGAGCCTCGAGGGGATGAACCAATAGCGAAGCCCGTTAGAGGGCCTCGCACGTACTCAGAGAACTGGGGTTACACCAGGTAACCTTTATTTTATCTGTTTTGCGCAAGTCTTGTTTAAAGACAAAAAACAAGTTTAAAAAAAAAAAAAAGCTTTTTGAAAGGAAGACGTTTTATGGGAAAGAATTGATCACAAACCGAACTTTCTATTAGAGATATTGACTGGATTACAAATTCTTTTTAGTAGATCAACCTCTGACTGATTGATGGTCTTAAAGATTTACCTATTGGAGCATGAGAAGCCTTTTATGCAAGATAAAGTAGTTAATCTCTCGAAACTGAAGCTAATTATTAACACATCTGTGAAGCGGTTGAATGCAATATTTTAAATTATAGGAATGAACATTTTACAATAAGCTGACATTTTAACAGCTGAGTTCAGTCATCAAGAAGGTGACAGCAAATTAAACCTTGCCACCAACTGTAGTAACAAACAGCTCAAAGGTGATTTGAGGTTAGTTTACAGTACATAGGACAGTTAAACATCAGTGGACATGTGCTGACAACCAGGCTTCTTGCTGCTTTCATTGTCTTAACTCTCCCAGCCGTCTTTCATTGGTCTGTCTGAAAAGCTAGAAGTTGTGAGGTTTTCTGTTCAAACACAGGGGCAATTCAAAGTGCTTTTACACAGGCAAAGAAAAGCACCGGAATGACATTCAAAACCAATAAGCAATCAATTAAAATATAATAAGAAATGGATGCAACGAAATAAAATGCAAATAGACTAGACCAGACATACAGGTAAGAGTGCGGTTACGGTGCAGCAGTAAGTTAAGCAGCCCCAAATGCAACAAGGGAAATAAAAGCTATGGCTGTGTCCGGATGTGTAGATTCTTGTGGCGGTCACGGGTTTTACTCTGAAGGATTCGCGCCGGAAGTCACGTCACCGGAAGAGCCTGTCGGAGGAGGAGGAGGAGGAGGAACGTTGACGGCCGTTAAGATGGCGGAGCAGGACAACTTCTGGTTTAACCGGGTCACAAGTCAGACCACACCAGTGTGCGGTTCAAACACACCGCGTGGTAGTGAAAAGCTGGCCGACCGCGAGAGCTAAGTTTTTAGACAGCTCGGCCATGTCCGGAGCGTTGGCGCGGCTGCTGTTCTACCCGACGTTAGCCTACAACGTTGTCGTGGAGAAGGTGACGTCGAGACGCTGGTTCGACCGAGTGGACGAGACCGTCGTCCTCGGAGCGCTGCCGTTCAGGTCCATGACCGACCAGGTGAGGCCGAGACCCACCCGGCGGACCGCAAGGCTCCCGGTTCAAAGTCTGGAACCAAATAATAATTGTCAAATTCTTACTTAGTTCATAATTATGAGTATCTTTTCACTCCACTTCATGTTTCATCATTTTGACCCACCATGAGAATTTCTGTTCTCGTCATTCTTAACATTTAATATATTGTTTTCCCTTCACCTGGAGGAAGTGGGCTGCTACATGTCATAATTTTCTGTCTTTCTACAGTATATTTCACCTACACACTTTCAGGGTTTGTACAAAGTCTTGAAAGTTCTGAGAAAGGCTTAATTTTAACCATTATGTCTTCAAGTTTAGGAATATGCTTGAATTGGAATATAATCCTTGTTTCATCCACACAATCACTCATGTAAACCAAAAATATTTTACTATTTGAAATGAAACGATGCAGTCGTCATATTTGTTTGTTGTCTCCTGGCATTATAGTAACAAGTTAGATGCGATGATAAAGGCTTTGAGAGTCTGGACATGTTTTGTTTAGGTACCCTGAAAGTGCTTGAAAAGTGCATGAATTTTACTCTTAAAAGGCTGTACAAACCCTGCACTTTACATTTCATATACCTCCTTCAGGCATTACTTTTAAGAGAATCCTCAATTGTGAATCCTGTTTTGATTCCCTGTAGTGCTGAAATAATAGTTGCAGCAGCCCAGACCCAATTCCTGTAACAGATATACATAGAAGATGATTCAAAAATAGTTGCTGCTGTTGATAGCTGCTCATAATGGTATTGTAGTCAAGATCAACTCCTGTATTATAAATGATTAAATATTGTAAAATGTCTAAATCTTACATTTGGAAGATATTGTAAATTGGTATCATTGTCACTCATCAGAATGGGCTTAGTTGCTAATTCCCATTTCTTGTGTTGCAGCTGGTAGAAGCAGAGCATGTTCGAGGGGTTATCACCATGAATGAGGTGTATGAAACCAAATATTTCTGCAACTCAGCTGAGGTGAGTTCACTTCACCTGTATTTCAATTCTTCAAGTTAAAGGTTCAGCCAGGTGAACATCTTGTGTGTGTAATAATAGAAAATTAAAAAGTGATCAAGCAACACTTCAGCCTTAGATTGATTTAATACTTACTAATCTGTTGGGGCAGGACATGACTGTAGTAAATCTCAGAGTTGGGTGCCATGAACCCACGGTGAACAAAGTTCTTGTGGTAAACAAAGCGCTGCTGAGATCTGTAAACCAGACTGACAGGCTGATTTCTAACAGAGCTGAGGTTGGCTTCTTCTTTTACATATTCCAGTCATTCATAAATAACAGGTTGATTTGATGTGTTTGATGCTGCCGACAGGAGTGGCAGGCTGCAGGGGTGGTGCAGCTGAGGTTGAGCACCGTTGACCTCACCGGCGTCCCAAGCCTGGAGAACCTGCACCAAGGTGTGGAGTTCGCCCTGCAGCACAGAGAGCAGGGAACCAGCGTGTACGTCCACTGCAAGGCCGGACGTTCCCGCAGCGCCACGCTGGCTGCTGCATACCTCATTCGAGTCAGTACATAACTGAGGGGAGGTCACACTGTCATGTCTTGTACCTAGACATCAGTTTTAAGTAGATGGTTAGCACAGAGGAAACAGAAAAATAGAAGCACCTTTTACAGTGTAATGCAAAGCAATATAATATCCCTGCAATAAATAGTATCTTACCTTAAAGCAGTGATTCCCAACCAGGGGTACTTCTGCAGTTGCCAGAAGGTACAGGCACATCTCAATGAATTAGAATATCGTGGAAAAGTTCATTTCAGTAATTCAATTCAGAAAGTGAAACGCATATATTATATAGATTCATTACACACAGAGTGAAATATTTCAAGCCTTTATTTCCTTTAATTTTGATGATTATGGCTTAAAGCTAATGAAAACCCAAAATTCAGTATCACAGAAAATTAGAATAGGACATAAGACCAATAAAAAAAGGATTTTTCATACAGAAATGTCGGCCTACTGAAAAGTATGTTCATATATATGCACTCAATACTTGGTCGGGGCTCCTTTTGCATGAATTACTGCATCAATGCGGCGTGGCATGGAGGTGATCAGCCTGTGGCACTGCTGAGGTGTTATGGAAGGCCAGGTTGCTTTGATAGCGGCCTTCAGCTCGTCTGCATTGCATCAATGCCTTAAAGGATAACACTTTTTTTCCCCTAAGTCTGACTAAATATTTTGTACATTGAAAGGGTTGTTGGTCATATAAAAAGGGCTACAAGTCGTACACTGTTCACCCAGTATGAATGTAAAGTATAAAGCTTGACCTCAAAGTCATTGTTTTATTTTAAAGCTAATGTGACAGTAACAATCAAGAGACTGAAGATTCTGACATTTTCAGGTCATTAATCTACAATAGTAAATCTCTTGGTACTAACTGTCTGTTCAGTTACTAAGTGAATTGCACTTTCACAGTATGTTGACACTGACATTGGACTTTTCTGCTGACAGTTACACTGCTGTACTCCAGAGGAAGCCTGTCAGAAGCTGGCATCTGTTCGACCGCACATCCTGGTGCGCTCCGCTCAGTTGGACATGCTGAGGAAATACCACCAGCAGGTGTGTGGACAGTCCAGCTAAGAGGACAGGGCAGCGGGTCGGACCTCTTTACAGCAGCTGGAAGACTGGACTCTGTACAACCCTCTATATCAGAATGTATACCCACAGAAGAAAATGCCAAAATATAAATTGTTTTTCCTGCATTTGGACTGCAGTGGCACAACAAGACAAGGACATTTTAGTGCATAATTCAGCAAGCAAGCGATAACTGTGTATAAAACGTTTTAATTTCAATTTCTCATATTTTCCTATGGTGCCTCATAACTTTAAAAATACTGACAATGATGTTAAACTATTTGTGAAATGAATACAATCTAATGATGTTTATGCTCCTTTTATTTTCAGCATCTAGGTATTACTGACGTGTGTGTGTGTGTAAGCTGTTCTAGCAATGTTTTTGAATGGCATTAAACATGCTGATCTGCTGACAGCACACTGCTGTTTCACAAGTACATCTACTCAAGAAATGGAGCGACGCCTGAGAGCTAGTTTGGGTAGTCAACTCGAGCTGTATTGCTACACATGACGTACCTCATTCTCCTCACCCATCTACCAAATGCACCCTCACAATTTGGCAGTCTATTTAAACTCAAAAAATTTCCCATCTCTCCCTCTGCCTGTCAATGCCACTGCTGCCCTGTATCAGTATTGCCGCTTGTTCTTTCAGCCCCACCACCACGCCAACATCCACCTGCAGGCTGGGGGGTTTAAGAAATGAGGTCGGAGCCTGGACGCCAAACTCTATGTTCTGCTGCTACAATAAACATTTCAACGTGAGTTGTCTGACTGAACTATATTTACGTGAAGTACTAGTACCTGAGAAGTCTCTCTCATTCTTTGTAGAGAGCAATCCACAGCGAGACAAAAAATACTGTCAAATAGTAACTGAAGAGGTCATTAAAACCAGACTTGTGTTCAATATGCAGCTTAAATGTTGATCACAGAATTATGTGATGCTTCAGATACAGATCAACATGCACTGACTTAACTAGTTTAGCATGTTTAAGATACCTTTCCTGTAATTAAATAAAACAAGGAATTTAGGTTGCGTACGGTTGATTACACTATAAAAGTGTCAAATTCAATCCAAACAAACAACGAAAAGGATGCTCATACTTAAAATCTGTATAAGACTGATGGAATTTGACAGAGTAATAAACTGCAGAAATGTGGAGTTGCTTGAAAGATAATTTTCTGTGCTCACCTCTGTGAACCACCTGCACAAAGAATGGGTTCAAGTAGGTTCCAAATACTGTTACTCCAAATATGCATGTGTCCCAGGCCAACCTTAGTGAGAGACAATATCTGTGATAAAAATTAAAACAGAAAAAAACACAAAATTGGTCTATTTCTAACTCTTAATGTCTCTTTAGCTGTCTGAAATGACTCATTTGCAACCTTGTTCTGGTTTTGATTGACTGGTGGTTGGAAGCCAGATTGTAGGTGCATTACCGCCACCTACTGGATTGGATGTGGAACAGTAGATTGGAAGTAAAGAAATAATCTGTAGGAATTTTAATATCAAAATACTTTAAAAGCTTTAATTGATAATATATGTATTTCACTTACTTATAGAGATAGCAGAAAATGAATCAAAGGGACAGTGTATAATTTTGCACTGAATACAGCCGTGAAAATGTTTCAACAAAAACAAAAAATGTTGTGTCCATATCAGGCACACTACTTTATGCTTTAAACCCTAAAATGCAACACTTTGCCTTTAATAGATGTGTAAATTACAGTTATAAGACACTACATGGTTCGAAATGACAATGATTCGGAAGTGTCTGAAGTCTAAATGTACTGCTCACTATAAAGGGAGTGATTTCAGACCTGGTTGGTGCTAATTTTATTTTCATTCCTGGATGGGAGAATTTGAATAATGTCATTAATAGGTCTAGTATGAGACTAACCATTGTACCGACATTGACTGACCATTAAAAAAACACATGACTTTAATTTTTGTCTCTGCATATATGTAGACATCTGGTACACTTTTCCTGCACTTGGCAGTCATCAAAGTACAAGGCAAGAAAAGCTGCACAAATACTGTATTGTATACCAGGACCAACATTGGCTCTATACCCACGTGTTGTATTAAAGGCTGGGTAGGCAGTTTTCTTTTGGCGTCACTGGGCAAAAATGCCATATTAAACCGTGCAGCATATTGTAATTCAAGTGGTGTGACAGCAGACTTCTACTTCAGCCCCCCCTCTTGCCTCTGTTTTCAGGCTTCAGAAAATCTAGCCCGTGACGGGAGACTTTAGCCAATCGCACGTTATTTCAGAGAGACGGTGCGTTCCTATTGGCTAAGCGACAAGAGCAGATGTGCGTGCACGTCCCTTCAGACGGTGGAAACCTGATTCAGTGGAGGAAAATCCTGCTGAAAATCCTGAAACTTGTGATAAATGTCCAGCACCTCCTTTGCCTACAGCGGTGTATAGTACAAAACAACACGTCCCGGCTCCACACGGAGCTTCAGGCTCATTATGTTCAATGCCATGGCGCTCATAACGACGAGTGGCAAAGAGGCCTGATGACAAACAGTGGGGAGTAACTGTTGACGGGGGACAGTGGTGTGTGTGTGTGTGTGTGTGTGTGTGGTGTACTAGCCTCCCTTCCCGCTGCTGGACGGCGTTGCAGCTGCCTCTGAAGCCTGGGGCTCTCTGCTCTGCGGCCGCGAAGCGCTGGAGGGGCGTCTGACTTGGTGAGGCTCACGCCGTGGAGACCGAGCCCTACGAAGGATATGGTTTCGCAGGGGAACCGACTCCTTCTGCTGCCGGTCCAAGTTGTGGGTTTGGTGGGAGGGGCTTAGCGGAGTGATACGAGGCAGCAGAGAGAGGCGGGAGGTTTTGCCTAGGTTGCACGGGTTCTGCCTACCCCAGCTTTAATTCTGCGTCTGGCTTAAAATACATTTAAGGTCCAAATGAGGGGTTTGTCCAAGGTACGTCCTGCTGGTGCAACTAGTCCACTGAAGGACCCACTTTTGTGGGCTATGTCTTTCAAAGCATCCAGTCCCTGAACTGTGACACGGTAACTATTTCTCTGCTGCTTCCTACAGGTTCTGATGAACATTCAAGTGTTCAGTACGGAGCCCCGGAGTGGCCACAGAGAGGGGAAAAAAATATTTCCAAGGCCACGTTTTACTACATCGAGGGCTCGAAATGCTATTGTGTGTCACCACGTTTTGGTTAATTCGTGCGCACGTCTTAATCCAAGCATACCTACCATGTGTAAAGATGCACACAACTCATTCAACAACACCGTTAGCTATCCCCTTTCTCAATGAAGTGGCTTTTTTTTTTTTTTTAAACTAACTGTATTATTCTCATGTGCATTTACCAGCATGCTGATTGTATAAATCCTTAAATGCAAAACATTTCATTTATGGAATAAAAAAAGAAGGCTGAATACAATTTGTTGTTGTTGTTAAAACAGATCCAGGTTAGTTGTTACCTTGGCAACGACTAACCTACTCTTACTGGGCTCCACATTTAAACAACACAGCATCATCAACATTGCACTGATGCTTGACTACATACAATAGGCCGACATAATACAGCTACAGCAACAGTTTTCACCTTCTAAGACAACAGAATCACACCAAAACCAAGCATGTTATATACAGTGGTGTTAGATGTGAATATAACTCAGTGTTTGACCAACTGTTCACTGTTTCGTTGTTGTTTTTTGCAGGAGTATTGTTGTTTAATCTCCCACACAGGCTCCAGAATGTGAAGCTGAAACTGCTGTTTATGGTCAAACACTCATCTGCCTTTAAAAATCACTTGTCCAGCTTTAACTCAAAGGTGAAACTGACCTGACGATTTGAAGTGGACAGCAATTTGACTTTTATTTTCTGGTAAGAGCTTTTTTTTTTCTTTTTTTATGTTTAAATTCTGGTGTAACCTTTGTTTCTGCTCTGATGAAGCTACTTGACATTGATGATCGTGGCTGACATTAGGCTAATCGATAACTGTAGCTATGCGTAGTAACGTTATTCTACCAAACACAAGTATTGATAGCCTTTATGACACCAAATTGACCTCAAAGGACAGAGTGGTTCATAGATGTTGGTAACTAAGTCTAACACCTTAACCGTCGTGTTCATGCTAGTTATCAAAATAAAGTATTGTAAAAACATCGGCAGTGGCAAAATAGCTTAGCTGTTTTAATTTTTTACCACCTTTCCATTAATGCTGTTTACAGTCAAATGTTTATCCAACGTTCAAAGTTATTTAAACCTTAACTTACCGGTTAGCTAACTCAGCGGCGACCTGAACGTATCTGAGCCGAGTTTCTGATTTTCTTTCTTCTGAAAGTCCGTAATTCTTCTGTTTTGCTCTTCTGTATGTACCACAGTGAGCTCAATAAAATCAGTAGATAAGGTACTTTTTACTCCACTACATTTATTTCACAGCTTTAGTACAGTGTGGTGAGTGTAAAGAACATGACGGATGCGCTAGATGACGCTGCAGCAGACAAATAGTTCAGATTAGCTCCACCTTCACCGGTAAACCATAAAATGCTACCTACGCATTAATGCATGAGTAATTATTATTTATATCATATTTGTGTAACACTCACAGAGGCTATGTTTTCTGCATCATACATACTTTTTGTTTTGATACTTTAAGTACAAGTTGCTAATAATACTTGTACTTTTACTCAAACGACATTCAATGCAGGAGTATTTTTGTATTGCAGTATTACTACTATTACTCAAGTAAATTATCTGAATATTTCCTCCACATGTCAATAAATAAACACCTTGTGCTGAGGCTTTTAGCCGACATGTAATGGAGGTGTCTGTATGTGTTTGTGGTGCCCATAGCACTGAAACATTACATTTTAGAAACATAACATCAACAGTGTCCCAGTTACTCCACAACCTGTTTCTTTATGTTGTATATTGTTTTATTGGTCTCTCCCTTCCTTATCCTCTCTCACAGTTTTCCCCCTTTTTAGCCCCTTCCTCTCTTCACCTCTTTCTTTCCGACCTCCCTCCAGAGTGCCTGTGCTTGAACTTGGCATCATGACTGATTTTGAGGGACAGCAGGAGCGGCGGGAGGTGGCTCTCACTATTCCAGAACAAGTTCACAACCCAAACTGCGACTCCGTGGACGAAGAGCAGCTGCCCTACCCGGCCCTGGCACCTGTGGTCTTCCTCTGCTCGAAACAGACCACAAGACCCCGTAACTGGTGTCTGAAAATTACCTACAGCAAATATCCTTTCTTACTGCTGGAAGTCTAACCTTGTCTGACACCTGGTAAGACCAAATATGTGCAATAAGAATACAAACAGCTTTTAAGCTTGACTAAATATCATACCACTATTAAAAGATTAAAGATTAATACCACTAATTAAGAGATTACAACATTGTATAAATGCAGCCATTAATAGTCCCATTAGGTGCTTCTAGAATGTAATCCTCTATCCTCTGTTGTTAATGAATTGTACGAATGAATATGATCTCATCCTATGTGTTTTGACCTTAACCTCTTCCTCCACGTGGTTGGTTTTCGTGTCCATGCTGATGGTGCTGCTCAACTGTGTGACTCTGGGCATGTACAAGCCCGGTGAAGAGAACGGCACCAACCTAGAGGTTAGTGTGACCCCTGCACTCTTACAAGTGGGCACCGGCAGTGAAATGTACATTTACTGTGTGTTAAAATACAATTAAAAAGTTTAATTTTCCTGTGTCGAACTGCACTACTTCCTTTCTCTCCGTGAAAACACGACAAACGCTGTTGACACTGTTTACTTCAGTTTCTATTATTAGAGTGCATCTTTATACCTCGGCTGTGATTACTTATGTTAGCATTGTTGTTTCTACTGTATGTTTAACTGTACCTTTTTTTTTAAACGTGTATGGCCAGGTATTGGAGGCTTTTTTATTTGCATTCTTTATGGTGGAAATGCTCATCAAGATGGTGGCCATGGGAGGCTTTGGCTATGACGGAAGTTACCTCAGCCACAACTGGAACAAGTTTGACTTCTTCATCAACTGTGGAGAGTTAGTATCACACAATGCCTTTTGCTCACGCCGACAAATCGCTCCGTTTTCTCCTTCATCTGCAGATAGACCTAACAGCAGTCACCCTAGGGAAACATCATATTTAATTTCTCAGTTTCTCCAGGGTTAAAGACAACATCATTAAAGCACAAACACAGTGGGACTCTTAGTTCTCTTAGCTCTTACTTTTTTGACTGTGTTTTAGAGAAGACATTCCACAGAAAGGTTTTTGAACCATAAACCTGTCATGTTTTCATATTCATTAATCATTCATTAATACATGTGTGTACATTTTTATTTTTGTAAATGAAAGAACACAATATAAAACTTGTTTCTCTGTTTCTGTCTGCATCTGTCCCTCCAGGGTGTTGGATTATTTACTGGCTTCCTGTGGCATCCACTTGCAAGTCTGTCAAGTGTTCAGGCCAATGCGACTGATCAGCAGAGAACAAAGTAAGTCCACATTTGAACATCCGCAGGACTTGATGAGAACATGGACTCCAAAATGGTCCATCCGTGGTGGACCATTCACTCTTTTATCCCATTGCTAACTCCTGCAACAGTGCTAACAGTGTGGAGATAGGTCGGGCAAAGCTATATTGAGCCCCTAACCCTAACCCTAACCCAATCTGGATATATACACTGAAATACCAAAAGATAGGAATACCTCTACTATCTAATGCAATTCAACAACTCTGTAAGAAATATTAGCTTTACTAAGGTTGTCACATTCAGTTTTAGTTGAGGCTGTGTCAGAAAGGTGTGGATTCAATTCTTTGGTCATTTTAGAGACGCTAGTTTGGTATTTGTATTAAGTAGTCCACCCTGATGTATAACGCCATCCAATACAACAACATAACAAACTTCAGTGCTAACCCTGTATGCATACATTTCAATGATGAGGCTAAACCCAGAGGGTGAAATATTGTCAAATTGTCACTGAAAGTATTATTAAACACTGTACACAACTTATGCTGGCTACAGGGAGGAGGCTGTAGCTTCCAAGCTTATCTATCATGTATTTAAACTTTTAACATATATGATTTAAAATAATTTCTGATGGCATCTTTTCATCTGTGTAGGTTTGCGAGACTTGGTGACAATAATCTTGGGCATCATGCCCATGCTCGCAAAAGTTCTCATCCTCTTCATGTTTGTCATCCACGTCTTTGCTGTTGTGGGAGTCCACTTGTGGGCGGGGCAGCTGCGCAACCGCTGCTTCCTGGGAGAGGACATCCCCAAGTAAGGAAATTGCTTGGTCTTTCATTTCTCTTGGGGCTAGAAGTTGCACAAATGGCCTCCAGATATTGCTATGGTTTACAGTCCAACATTTACAATAATATGACACACAGAAAAACAGCAAATTCTTCTGATTTGTGAAGCTTGAACCAGCGAATGTTTGGCATTTTTGCATGAAAAAGAACAATTGTCACCAATTAATATACTGTCAATCCACTAATCGATTAATTATTTGATGATTCATTGCATTTGCTCATGCTGTGACTGTGACCCTACTTACCCAATCTAGCAAAATACTTAAGATGATATCATGAACTTATTAAGAATACTTTTCCGATTTTAATATGTAAATGCTGAGCAATTTTTGTAGATAATAGCATCAAATAAATGCTTAAAATACCATTTAATCTGTCAGTGAGTTGTAGTATGTTATATAACTTATTAATGCTACATTTTACAAAGAATCCTACATCCTGTTTTTAAGACATTAGGTTTTGGTATGTCTTCATGTTTCTCAAATTTTGACTCAGTTGGAATCTTAAAACTATGTCATGATATGTACAATATATCAGTTCTAGTGTGTATAATATATTATAGTGTGTTATACTTTCATGTACATGTATATTATATATGTGCAATATTTTTATTTTTATCTTATCTATTGTTCATACTTACAAATGCACTCAGTCACACTATTATTATTACTGTCTTTACTGTGTACAGGACATTTTTCTATTTATTTTTATTGTATTTTATTATATTTTATTATTGTATTTCTATATATGACACTTTTTCTGGCTGTTGTAACGCTGAAAATTTCCCAGCTGTGGGACAATTAAAGGCTTATCTTATCTTATCTTATAAGCTGCTATTGTTCTTTTTCTCTCCAGAAAGTACAATGTGTCCTTAAGTCCATACTACATGTCCAAGTATGGTAACAGAATCCCATTTGTCTGTTCGCCTGACAACAAGAACGGAATGCTTCACTGCCGTGATGTGCCACCTTACAGTGAGGATGGGAAAATCTGCTCATTGGCTCCTCCCCACAGTGCTTCAGCTGCGAACCAGTTAGTCCCTACGGTGGCCGGTGCCAGCGCTAACAACTGTGTAAACTGGAACTTGTACTACAACGTGTGTCGCACCGGGGACCACAACCCTCACATGGGAGCTGTCAATTTTGATAACGTCGCCTTCGCCTGGATTGTCATATTCCAGGTAAGAAGGGCTTTGATATGAGCAGGAACACATTTGGATGCTGACGTGAAAGCAAAAACACAGAGAGCAACGAGTTAAGAATATCAGGGAGAGGCATCATCTGGACCCTGAAAGTGTACTTTGACTGTTTGAAAAACATGCACCCGTCAGACATGAACTTTATGGTTCTTAGTGGGTTTTCGAGGAGGATCTGGTACTGATGTTCTATATGTCCTCTACCATCTATCTATCTATGATCTGTCATCATAGAGTCATAGGTGAGTCTAGGTTTCCTCTTCCAGGAGAACCCATCATTACTCTGGAGGAGACAGCTTTGTATTTTGAGTTTTGATTTACAGTTTCATTGTTCACCCTGTGTTTTTAACCAAGAGCTTATTTAAATGTTATTAAAATGTTGCCACATAGTAGTATTTTATTTTCATCACTCTCTGTCTCTCTTGACCTCCAGGTCGTCACGCTGGAAGGATGGGCAGAGATCATGTTTCAGGTTATGGATGCTGATTCCGTCTGGAGTTTTGTATTTTTCATACTCGTCACCATTGTAAGTAGCCACTTGTCTTTGTTTTAGTTTTAGTTAACAAACTTAGTGTTTGACCGAGTTCCTAGGTCTCAAAAAACAACCTCAAAATTATGTTTTTTTTTTTTAATTTACCCAATCAAACCCAAATTTTCACTGTATTCCTGGCTTGCTACAGTTTTCTTTAAGGACAAAAAGCCATCTGTTAACTGTAGATTTGAGTTTTATGCTATGCTCAACAGCAGATGGGAGTTAGGCCAGAAGATCATGTTAAATATATGGAATTATTTTTGAAATATTTTGGAACCCTTGCTCTAAATAGCCACTCTTTACTTCCCCAACCAGATGGGCTCCTTCATCATGATGAACATGTGTGCAGTCGTCATCGCCACCCAGTTCTCGGAGAATATGAAGAGGAAGTTGGGAGAGCAGCATTCTGGCGCAGTGTCTATCGCAGGGCTCTGTCGCATGTTGATCTCCTGGCTGCGGGGGCTCTCCCGTAGAAACAGGTCAGTTACTGTACACTAAATTTCACCCACGCCCCCAAGTTTTGATGTAAATGTGCCTTTAGATCTTCTCTGATATTATGAGTATTGCTATAAAAAATAGTGTTTCAGGAAAAAGGTTAAAGTTCAAACTAATCTTAGACTTGTCTCTAATTGAACGCATGCTGGTCTCCCTGTGTCTATGTGTCTGGAGCATTTTATTGCACATTTCGGTACAACTAAATATGATATGTTATTAGCCTGGAATAGTTTCCTTTGCATTAGTTAATTTGTTTCTCAACAAGCATAAACACACATGCACACTAGGCCTACTAGAAGAAAACATTCTATCTTAATTTAACCTTAAAATAACTCAGTTTTTTACTGGTGTTTGTGTCTTGTCCTTTTACCAACAGACACCGTAACCAGGTGCACCCTACTGGCAGGAACAGCAGGAATGATTCCGTATTGGTGAGACTAGTCATCGACTTTCTGCAGTCCCACCAGCAGCAGTGTTGTTGCCTCACTAACGAGGGGTCTCTTAACTGGCTCCCGTGTCTTCCAGGTTCAGGTCTGGGTGTCATTCAAGAGAAGAATTAAGAAGATTGTCAAAAGTAAACTCTTCAACTTGGTGGTCATGTCTTCGCTTTTGCTCAGTATTCTCACCATGGCCATAGAGCACCATGAAGAGGTGAGGAAGAAAGGTGTTTCTGTCTGCTTACTATTTGTCTGCTCCGGGCTTCTGTACATTTCAGCTGTGTAAGGTGAAAGATAGACCTGAGCAGCTGAAAGGTCCAAAGCTAAAATGGCTCTGGCTGACCGTAACAAAGATAGTGGTTTGATGACTTTCCTTTCTTGCTTATTGTGTATTGATTACCTTGACGATGAAGAAAACAGTGACAATGTATTTTACTAGTAAACAAAACCAAACTGTGTATCCACGGCTTAGTGTTAATGGACAAATAATCCAAAACGTTAATATTTAGGTATGATTTAGGATTCCAATTTGACTTTCGAAAGCCATATGAAAAAGATGAGTAAAAACCAGAAATATAATATTGTTAAATTTCGACACATTAGGAACTCGTTAACAATCAAAGCATCAACAACATCTCCATTATTGTATATCCTGCTGGTCCCAGGCCAATATGATTGTGCTGAAACCAACTGAGATTCTTTTTAAACAAGCCTTAAAAGTTTTTGATAGGAAATCATTAAATCACCATCATTGTAACATGTTGTCCAAATAAAGAGCCCCTCCAGATATGTTTTAACATGTATATAAATTGCTCTACTTTGTTTGTATCTTTTCACAAAAAAAAGTTAAATTATCTTGTATTGGAAATGACATCTACTACTCCTCCTTCATTAAAAATTCAGAATCTATAAATATAAGTTGAACTGCCAAGTTGACAACAGGTGTTTCCTGCTTCACTGTAAAGTCCATTCTCAGTGTGTGTGTGTGTGCTGGAGGCTTCAAGTTTCCACATCACACTTTTACGAGTTGAATATTGAACCAGGATTGGCTTCCAAACTATTTGTGATGTCACAAATCGTGCTTGTAGGACCACCCCTGAAAATGGGATTTCCAATGAGCACTTTCAGCAGATGAATGTGAAAACATCCTTCTAGTGTCAAACTCTGCACAGACATCATTCTCTACAGTAAAGCTCAAATATTCAACTGTAGGAACAAGAAGAAGAGAACACATTTTTGAGTGGAGGGGAATTTTAAGTTTTGAAAATCTAATTCTGTTTTCACAAGTTCGATTGATATTTAAGAGAATTTACAATGCTACTTCTGCACCATTGAAGAGCTTTTTTTTCTGCTCTGCTCTGAGCAAATGAACAGAAGCTCTCAATCTGCTCTAAACTCAGACCTAAACATCCCACTGCAGTGGGCTGCCTTCGCACAGTCTGCTTTTTCATTTATGGCCATCAAACAGTGGAATATGCTTCCATCTGAGCTTAAAACCTAAAACACAGATTTTCATTCTTTTTCTCATGGTTCAAAAAAATGGATACTGAGCAACCAGTCATGTCGACATCAATTTGACCGCGATTCATATTTTTAATTGCAATGAATTGTAATTTTATAGTTGCACTGGTTGAATGTGGTTGTATTTATATGCTGATTGTAGTTGTACTGTATGTACCTGCCCAGTGACTGCAGATGGAAATAAGCTAACAGCTAAATTTGGCATAAATCATCTCTTCTCCTTTTGAGATTAATGTTTTTTCTGTGCATACCCCTTCTTTAATAAAGACTAATCTTATCACTCTTCCTTATCGTCTTTGCATTTTCACTCTCTCTTGCTTCTTGTTGGCTGCTCTCTCCAACTATGTCTCTCTTCCCCTCTGCCCTTTCTTGCTCGCTCGCTTTGTTTCTTCCCACCTTCTCTTTCTGCAGCCTGTGGAGTTGATAAACCTGTTTCAAACCAGTAACATCATCTTCACCATGATATTTGTTGTGGAGATGATCTTAAAGCTGATGGCTTTCTCGTGGGCATACTTTACAGACCGGAACAACATCTTTGACGTTGGCATCATTATCATCAGGTAATATGATCCCATGCAGTTTGACCTTATTGCTTTGTTTTTAGACCATGGCATACAAAAATTGTTCAGGTATTAAGCAAAATTTGTTGTTTCTATCCTATTGGAGGTGGATGACAGTGACTCAGCAATAGTGCTTAGAGTACAGTACATGCCAGCACTAGTAACTCTATTAGTAACTATTAGCACAATACAACCTATAAACTCAAGATACAGGATATTAAATACATGGGTACAGTTGTCAGACAGAAGTTGCCAACTGCATATTAAAATATGGTTTTGTGGTTTTCAGTCTGTGGGAGATCACTGGTAAAGGCGATAGCAGGCTGTCAGTTCTGCGTGCATTGCGTCTGCTGCGGTTCGTGAGGGTGGTTCGCTTCCTTCCTTACGTGGAGAGACAACTGCTGGTGCTGAAGAGGACCATAAAAGAGGCAGCCTCGCTCTGCATGCTCCTGCTGTTTTTCACTTTTGTTTTTAGGCATGTACCCACACGCAAAAATCCATCCTCTCTGTGTGTCTGTTTGTAGACATCTGTAATGTCACAGGAAATCCCAAATGCTGTTCTGTTACTGTAATGATTATCTCCCATGAGATGCATACATTTCAATGATTCTGACTGCACTTGTCTTCTTTTTAGTATACTGGGTATGCACCTGTTCGGTGGTAAATTTGACATCAAGGAAGACGAAGACACCATCACTGACCGAAAAAACTTTGACTCCCTACTCTGGTCCATGGTCACTGTGTTCCAGGTTAGTCTTTGACTTCCTAATTTGTGCAATCACCATTGTATGCAGTTTGTGCCTCAATCTCAGCCTGTCTTACTCTCTTGGATTAAATCTTATCAATCCAGCTTCAGACTCAGGAGGACTGGCATCTGGTGCTATACACCGCCATGGCCGCGACCACCCCGTGGGCCGCTCTCTACTTTGTTGTGGTCGTTGTGTTTGAAAAACACGTTCTTCTCAATGTGCTTGTGGGCATAGTGGTTCAGAGCTTCCAGGCCAAGGTAAGGACCTCTGTCTTAAGTTTCCCAAGAGCTAGATATTTTATATATATTTTAAGTACGGCACACTCAGACATTTGCATACACACCTGTGCTGAACTCTATTTCCTGTTGTTCCAGTGCACTGGAACAATAAAAGCTAACACACCCAACACCCAAGTCAGAGCCACTGCGAATAACTCCCCCCCTGAGGAAGACGATGCACCTACAGACACCAACGTGGACAATGTAAGGTCCTAATAGTGATAAAGTCTGGTTTGGAACCCAACTGAGAGTTAACCCTGCGGGAAGATTTCACACAGTAATACAGCATTAAGTGATGTGATCAAAGCCGCTTTGGGATTAAACAAAATTAGTCTATTCTTAGCAACATTTTGCTGGTGTACCACACCTCTTCAGTGTTGCTGGTGGTTCTTTTAAGTATTTTTCCATGCTTTGGATAAAGAGAGGTGGCTGATGTGTAATGTGTAATGTTCACCCCTGCAGAGATCTTTGAACTGGATCCAGAAAAGCCTCCGCTGGTGCAAAGAGCACGAAGACTGGTCATTCTACGTGTTGTCTCCACAGAACAGGTAAGTCTCACACACACACACACACACACACACACACACATAATTTCACAATCAATCTCTTAAATTCTGGTTTCATTTGGCTTTTTTATTTACATAGTTGATCACTTTTGATTGGACAGAGCTACAGATGTTTCTTAGCAACCGATTTACACATTATGAAAGTCATTACTAGCCGAGACATTTCTTACGTTTTAATGATTCAGTAAATCACTTGTTTAAAATTAGCTAGTAGTTACGAAGAACTTTGTATGGGATTTACGAATAGCCAGTGCAACCCAACCCTGCAGGACTGTTGGCCTCCACCCACACCTCCCCTCACCCGTGTTGTTAGATGAGGAGGCTGAGGATGAGGACGAAATAAATCAATTAGGCCTCAAACACATTCTTTTAAATCATAAACAAAGTTTTTGCCAACTGAGATCCAAACACACACCTCCTATGATACCGCCTCGCTATGACTCACGAGCTAACCGTCAAGTGCGTTTTTATACAGGGTTTCTGCAAAAAAGTATTAAAAAGTCTTAAATTTCATCAGCAATGGTCTTACATATATTTCTTGCCTTCCATAGACAGCTAAAATGTTTCTGCATGTGATCGCAGGCTGTTGGTTACACATGTATAAAGTAAAAGTGGGATTGTTTCGACAGTGGATTGTGCTCACAAGAGGCGGATCAGTCCGTTTTTGTGGAGTTTTCAATCAGCACCATCAGGTCTGTAACAAACAATGTCACTACTGCTAGCTACAGAGGCTAAGAAGCTAGGAAGCAAGTGATGATTTTAGCAAAAACGTAACATAATTGAATTAATTACTTTTTAATTGGCTAATCTCTCTATTCATTTTCTGCCAGTTATCCGGGTCCAGGTTGAATTAACTTAATTATTTACATATTTAGGAATTGCTGCTGGGAAGTGCTGAAAAAATGTGATATGATAATAAATAATTCTAGGCCATATCATCTGGTTTTCCATAAGGCTTTCATACTTTGGCTGGTGTGATTGTGAAACTGTCATTAAATTGCTACATTTTGCAGGAAGAGAAAAAGAGGGATTTTGAACAACTAATACTGGGACACAGGATTAGAAGATTGAAAATGTATTTTTTGTTTCACTGTGGCTTTCATTCCCTCGGTTTTCCTCTTATGTTTAACTCACTGCAGCTATTTGAAGTGTGTGTGTGTGTGTGTGTGTGTTTGTTTGTTTTTAGGTTCCGCATCCGTTGCCAACATCTGATCTCTCACAAAATGTTCGACAGTGTGATTCTTGTCTTCATTCTCGTAAGCTGTATCACCATCGCTTTGGAGAGGCCTGGAATAGACCCTAAAAGCACGGTGAGACACACGCACACACACAAACACGCACACACACACACACGTATATGCAGGGATATACTGTAAATCCTCACAGAGTGTCGAGACGCACACAAACCTATCCAATCAGACACACACAAGCGTAGCACGATAAGTATAGACACATGCACACACATAAAGCACATATGTGTCCACATCGTATAATCATACTACATGTAATGTGCAATGAGAGATGACAAATACAGCGTCAGAATGAGAAACACACACAGTCAAGCTGGATATAAATGGTTATAAATGAATCTCTCTCTGCCCTTTAGGAGGCATGGATCCTGAATATATCTGGTTACGTGTTCTCTCTGGTCTTCCTGGTAGAGATGGTTTTAAAGGTAACTGTAGAGGTCCATGGTCATTGTGAAATGGCATTAGTATTAACTGAAATGTTATATTATTACTGATAAATACAATGACTTCACGGCTCTTGAGCTATTAAACTAACTTTTCTAACCCCTGCTGGGTTGAGATCCGGTGTTAGAAATAAAGTGAAATATATGTAATTAAACAGGAAAGAGAAAAATGAGCAAACGCCCCCAAAACAATAGTAGAAGGAAAAGCAGAGAAGGGCTTCATTTAAGTTTGGACAGTCAGTTTGGATCAAGCCTTTTCTACCATAAAATCAGTTTTGTAGCTCAGGTTTTCAGCTGATTTTCAGGAGTGTTTTCAAGAATCCATGATATTTTAAGTTTGTATCATTGTCTCTTTAACACCAGGTCCTAGCTCTTGGTTTGCTGTTTGGGAAGGAGAGCTACTGCAAGTCTTCCTGGAATGTCATGGATGGTTCCCTGGTGATTTTTTGTTTAGTCCAAGTCTTTGTCTCCCTGGCCACTATGGGCAAGAGTAACATGCTGGCCATCCTCAAAGTGTTACGCCTGCTACGTACACTTCGCTCACTGAGGTACATCTTTTATTTGTGTGCATATATATATAGATTTTCTGTTTGTGTGGGTTGATACCAGTGCATATGTTCATGTACTGTTTGTGTATAGGCATCCCACCTTATTTCATATCTTATTTGTGGGTCAGTTTGTGTCTGGAGGTCAAACAAACATCTGTTGGTTTATGTTTGTACGTTCCAGGGTGATCAAGCGAGCCCCGAAACTGAAGCTGGCTGTGGAAGCTCTGATCGCCTCGGTCAAACCCATCGGGAACATTATTCTCATTTCCTGCACCTTCTTCTTTTTCTACGGCATCCTTGGGGTGCAGGTAACACACACACACACACACACACACACACACACACACACACACACACACACAGGGTTTGTACAAAGTCTTGGAAGTTTGGAAAATGCCTAATTTTAACCGTTATGTTTTCAAATCTTGAATTTGAGTATACTAAAAAAAATACTTTTTTCAACATAATCTGGTGTTTCATTATCGACACAATCACTCATGTAAACCAAAAATCTTTTAATATTTGAAATGAATATTTGTTTGTTGTCTCCTGGCATTTACAGTAACAATTTAGATGTGATGATAGAGGCTTTGAGAGTTTGAGGCTTTGGTTTAGGCACCTTGAAAGTGCTTAAAATGTCCTTGAATTTGACTCTTAAAAAACTGTTTGAACCCTGCACATAGCTTTATTTGACCCTGACTCACAATCAAGCTATGAAATGAACAGCATGACCCCTGGCCAGCTTTTAGCCACACACTCATAGTAAACACCTGTGTTGAGAATTATTATAAGCATTAACAGTGTAATAGCCTCCTGACTTTGATGCAGTTGAGATGATGCCAGGACAATGATAAAATAACACCACAGACACTCTGTCTCTGTCTTTATCTCACACAAACACTGTAGTTGTTCAGGGGGAAGTTCTACTACTGTGAGGGTGAGGACACAAGAAACATCACCAGCAAGGCTGACTGTCTGTCGGCCAACTATCGCTGGGTACGAAAGGTGTACAACTTCGACAACCTGCCTCAGGTACAGACTGACGCACTGAGGATGAGAGAGGGAGAGGAAGAGTTGTTTTTCTTTTTTTGGGACAATGTTGAGTCACTGTTTAAGACTGAATATGCATCTGCTACTGACAACCACAGATTATTACAGAGAGAGAATCGCTTGCTAGCACTGCTCTAGCCGAGGAGGTGATGTGTTAGTTAGCATGATATCTCAAAAACTGTTTATATAATTGAAGTACAGCGTGGTGGTGCACAGTGAGATGTAGAAGCTACATTTTCCCAGATTCTTTGGTTCGTGAAGAATCTTTTAGCAAAGGCTGCATCCATCCGCATAAACAGATTTTTAATCAACACTCCTCCTACAAATGTCACCTAATCTTCACCCACTGTGGTACATTAAATACTTAAATGATCCCCAAAATATTACTTTGTTGATGTTTGTTAATACTCCATATCATTTTCCTTGGTTACCAAATTCTTGACATAAACCTCCATAACTCTTAAGTACTTTGTGCAGTTACAACCTAATTTAGAGGATACATGTGCATATCATCTGTTAATGATCTTGCAAAATTGGATTGCAATTTGCAACAAAGACGACGCCGCAGGAACTTGATGAATTATTTGTCCATAATTCAGCGGCCATGAGTCTGACATTCTTGACATTTTGCACCATTTGTCTCTTCTACAAAGGCCCAATATTCTAGGACATGTTTTAGATATTATCCTAAAACTCATGGTCAGCCAATCAGCATGATGACATGATCTATCACCATGGATATTAAGATGCAGATAAAAAACGTCCTAACATGTTCTATTATTAAACATGTATTAAACTCTCTGAGTGCTTTGGTTAGACAAAAGAACCATAGTTAGCTGACTGCAATACATTTGTATACTGTAACAAAACATAGGATCTAATAATATAAGGACCTGGGAAAATGCCTTGTGTTGACTTCTTTTAAGTGTCTTATAAATCATACCTTTATTGGAAAGCATCCTGATTTTATCTGACTTGCCTGATTTTTATTTATCTTTGTTTATCATTTTGCCCTTCATGTATGATTCACTTTGTTTTTTTATGTCATTTTTCTCTATGTGAAGCACTTAGTACTTGTTTTGATAAGTAAATAAAGTTTATTATTATTGTAACTTAAGTTATGTCTGTGTTTCCCATTCAGGCTCTGATGTCCTTGTTTGTAATGTACTCTAAGGATGGCTGGATAAACATCATGTATGATGGGCTGGATGCTGTGGGAGTAGACAAACAGGTATTTTTGCTGGCAATATGCCTGATTTATGTTTTTTACACTGGTACAGGAGCAATGCACAAAACAGACTTGATGTTCATTGTGATGGATCACACAACTCAAGCAAGTTTCATGGGTCTGCCACTTAATTTTCTTATGGTACAGGAATAAAAATGGAAAGTATTGGCTGCCTGGAACAGTTGGAAAAATACAGCTAAACATTTAAAACTGTACAGCGTGCAATCTGACTGGGGACGACCTACTAACATTTCCATTATGCAGACACATTAATGGAAAGGCTGCAGCAAGGACATGTCACCATGCAGAGAGAGAGATTAAATGCACAAGTTGTTTTGCCTTCTTGAGACAGCAGTGTGATGAATGTCTTTTATTTCTGATGCACAAGAAAATACACTCTGATGTCTCCTCTCTTCTCTCCTCCCCTCAGCCTGTGAGGAACCACAACGAATGGATGCTTCTTTTTTTCATCTCCTTCATGATAATGAGCTCCTTCCTCCTCGACATGTTCGTCGGTGTAATAGTGGAGACCTTCCACCAGTGTCAGCAGGAGCAAAAAGAATTACTGAAGGTGAAAGAAGAACTGCAACCCCAGCGCACAGGTGAGGATAATGGAGGGGCTTGTTGGTGGTCTATTTTTGTGAGCACTGCCTTTCAGGGTCTAAAAAACAAAAGGGAAAGACTGCTGGTGTACATCTGAATATCTGCATGTTTGTGCGTGTGTGTGTGTGTGTGCGTGTGTGTTCCAGAGCCTGAGGAGATTCCATATTACACACACTACTCCCCCATGCGTCGCTCTATCCATACCCTGTGTACCAGCAACTTCCTGGACCTCTTCATGACTGCCATCATTGTCATGAGCGTCTTGATGATGGCTTTTGAACATTATAATCAACCTCAGGTAATGCACACACACACACACACACACACACACACACACTCAGAACTGCCACAAAAACTGAATTTGCATCAACTCTGTGAGGGATACAAATAAACCTCTGTATGTGTGTGTGTGTGTGTGTGTGTGTGTGTGTGTGTGTGTGTGTGTGTGTGTGTGTTCAGTACATAGAGGATCTTACGGAGTATTCCTACTATGTGTTCACCGCCATCCTGATCATCGAAGTCCTCCTGAAGCTTGTGGCGTTTGGCGTGTTGAGGTTCATGAAAATCAGGTAAAACACTAGAACGAGTGAGAGTTTAATTTCCCTATTTGCGTTTCCACGTTGGGTATTATGAGTGCCCAAAGTGTTACGTGATGTCATGTTTGTGTGTGTGTTTAGTTGGAACCTGCTGGACGCCGCTGTTGTCTTGGTTTCCATCATCAGCATTGTCTTAAATAAGATGAAAATCGCATTTCCCATCAATCCCAGCATCCTAAGAGTCTGCAGAGTACTGAGACTAGTACGAGGTATACACACACACACACACTCTCGACAAAGAGAAATCTTGGTAGTTTTAAAGGTATCTTTGGGTGACAAATGTCTAGTTGTGTGTGTGGCCAAGTCATTGTTTGTAAGTCACAAGTAAATCTTTGCACTCAAGTCCTAAACTTTGAGTTTCGAGTCCTAAACAAGTCATAATGTGCTCTTCACTAAATGTAATGCAATTTTAACAACAGAGTAATAATATATTAAATTTAAACAATGTTTTTTTAAATGTGTATTTATTTGTTAAAACAAGTGCAACTGAACTTGATCATAAAAAGTAGTTCTGAGTAAAAGTAGTCCAGTATTTTCAAGTCAAAAGGCTCAAGTCCAAGTGAAGTCAGGAGTCATTGGTGTTAAAGTCCAAGTCAAGTTGCAAGTCTTCTTTGATTTTTTAATGTCGAGTCTAAAGTCATCACATTTGATGACTCAAGTCCACACCTCTGGTGTGTGTGCACATATATGAGTTATCCATGACAGCTCCTGCGTGTCTCTTCAGTGCTGAAGGCCAAAAATATCCGGGTTTTGCTGAAAACAGTTATCAAGACGCTGACACAGGTAAACAGGGACACTGTGGGGTTTATTTAGTCTTTTTGTGTGACTCATTGTAAATGTAACGTGAGTATGAATGAATTTGTTTTGCATAGGGATAAGCACGCTCCTGCTGCATTTGTGCTTGAGTCGATGAATGATGAATGTTTACAGTGTGCAGATTCTGACCATTGTGCCGCAGATCTAATGTGCATTTTGATTCCAGGTTGGAAATATTTGCCTCCTCTTTATGTTCTTTTTTTTCATCTATGCTGTGCTGGGAGTTGAGCTGTTTGGTAAGCTAGGTCAGTCACGCTACTAGCAGAACACACACATATACATAGGCTTACAGCAAAGGATCATGGTCCCAGGGCTGATCCCATAGTCGCTCATGTATCCACACTGCTGCCAAGGAAAGCAAGAAATCCTTTAGCTAAACCTTAAGGAGTAGTCAGCCTCAGGAGGCAGCGTAGTAAACACCACCAACCCAGAGCATCATGTAGCCAATGTCATTTAAGATAATCTTTTTGTAAAATTATAATGGACTATAATATAATTGAATTGGGACAAATACTGTAGGCCTACTCTCACTCACACTATCAATATGTCACAAAAGCTGACGTTTGCACATTTCACTTTTAGGGACGAATAAACTGTGTGCGCTTGATTCTTAGTTGCTGACTCAAACACATATCTGAACCAACATGTCCACGATGCAGAATGATTTATATCTGTATGTCTGTGTTGTGCGCTTCTTTGTTAATCAGAATGCACCGACGATCACCCGTGCTTCAGTTTTCATCAGTACGGCAACTTCAGGCATTTTGGGACGGCTCTGCTCACACTATACCAAATATGCACTGGAGACAACTGGAGCTGGATTATGAAAGTATGCACACACTCATATATGCACACACACAAGCAATATATTAACACTATATTGTCCCCTAACGACAGAGAAAGCAGTGACGTCAAAAACCCATTTCCCCATTAAAAAACTTTGGTAGCCCTTTATTTCATGGGTCTGTGATTTTCTAATAATAGATCCATTAATATTCTGGGAAGTGTCCTGGAAAGAAAGCATCAGTTTGGTTCTAATTATAGGGAAGATGGAGACAGTGTTCAACTGGTACATTTCTAATTAGTTCATTTCACTTAATTGCCAGTGTTTTAGTCAGTACACAGCAGGTCCGCTAAATATAAGAAAATATGAAATGTGTCTACAGGCAGCATACATTTCAACATATATGCAGAATAAAGTTTCCTATAATAAATGAATGATGAATTAAGTTAATTGGGTTTAAAATGGAGAAGTTCTTTCAATGAAATTCTCGCTGTAATTAGAGCCAAATTTCATCGTTCTTCACAGGTAACTTCTCAGGAAATTAGTAGTAAATTACAGACCCATAAAATAAAGCGTCACAATAATGTTGTGTCCTAACTTGTAAGATCAGATCTTTCAAGCTCAAGATAAGAATTCTGTATATTTTCTACATTTTTTAAAATATTTCTGCTGTACTATTAAGTTTCTTATTGTCAGATTATTCAACTTACTGTGGTTAATATTTCAAGGTGAGAAAGATTTTGTAACATAGCTTCCAGCCTGTGTGCCGGCCCCTCTGCCTTTCTGAATCCTGCTCTGCGTCTCTCAAGGACACATTCAGGGAGTGCCGTGCCGGTGACGATGACTGCTTGACCTACCTGTCCTGGGTCTCGCCAATATTCTTCATCAGCTTTGTGGTGATAGCCCAGTTTGTTCTGGTGAACCTGATAGTGGCAGCCGTCATGCAAGCTCTGAAGGACAGCAACGAGGTACAGTTACTACAAATGCACAGACCAAGAACGCACACAAGCACACAGCCATTCTTATTTTCTTAACAAAAAAAGAACTGTGTAATTTGGTGCTAATTATAGGGAAAATCAAGACATTGTCTTTATTTTACTTAAATTATACATACAATTATTTCAAATTAATTGTAACCTAGAAAGTGTTTTAGTAAGTGCAAGTTTCCAATAATTACATTTATTTTGGTTTAAATCGAGCTTTTCTTTTAAGCAATTTCCTCTGATTTTAAAGTTAATTCAAATAATGTTCTCAGAACTTGGTCTCTATTTTTCCATAATTAGCACCAAATTGAACAAATCACTACAACAAAAGAATTCTGTAACTTATTATTGTACAAAAATCACTGAGGACCAGATTTGCTGACATTAAAGTGCATATTTACACTAAAAATGAAATAGTGACTCTCCAGGAACAATGTCTGCATAATCCACCGAAAAAAATAGTCCCCATGAAAACGTTTTTTTCAGTGGATTATCCAGAGTCACAGGGACGCTGTTTCTAGAAAGAGATTTTGCTTCTGATTTTTTTAATGTAATTAATCAACCCAACTTTTTAAACCTCAGCCCCTCTGTAAAAACACACCCATTAGAAACTCATAATCTTTGCCAGCTTTATCCAAAACTCAGTTAACAGACAGAAAGATTGTGCTCTGGTGAGGAAACATGACGAGAACAAAATAATAATAATCATAATAATAATAAAATAAAGTAAGCTATACTTTCTGACTCTTCTGACACACCAATGTAACAGAAGAGTATTTTAATATTTCAGAACAAACCTACTAACTTCTGTCTCCCCCAGGAGGAAGAAGAAGTGCAGAACGATGAGCAGGCCGCACCGTCTCCAGACAAGAGCATCAGATCCAGCAGCTCCAGCAGCTCCAGCAGCTCCAGCAGCTCCAGCGCAGAAGGACCCTCAGAGCCACACACAGACACCATTTAGCCCACTGTTTTAGTATTCTATATATGT
Source organism: Macquaria australasica (assembly GCA_005408345.1). Taxonomy (NCBI): domain Eukaryota; kingdom Metazoa; phylum Chordata; class Actinopteri; order Centrarchiformes; family Percichthyidae; genus Macquaria; species Macquaria australasica. The sequence goes on from SEMN01000635.1 coordinate 49,003, forward strand.
ACATTTGATTTAATGCCATGTGTTGCTTTTGATTGATGTTTTTATCTGAATAATTTCGAAATTTGTTTTTAATAATAACTTGTAAATTTGATTTAATGCCACCTGTTCCTTTTGGTGGCAGTTTTTATCTTAATCTTAATTTTATCTTTATCTTTATCTTTTCTGTTTCTTATAGTAATTGTATAAACTGTGTGTTAATATTTCTTCGTTTTTGATTTGTACATTTTTTATGAAATTAATGAAATAATTTAGCTTGAATAAATTTAACAAACCTGATTTACACCCATAGATAACTGTTATTTTGTCGTTTTAAGTAGTGATTTAAACTGGCTTTAATGCAGTATATCAGGGGATCCATATGGTAGTAGTTGAAGTGTGAACAATGAGATGATTACACAAAGAGTTTTCAGACACCACCAGAAAGTGTTTTAGCTACTACGTAAGACAACAGATAGATGGTACACAGAAGAAAAAACACACTTCAAGAAAGAAAATCCTCAAGAAAACCCTTCTTTTATTAAAGAAATCCTAGTATTTTGAATCCTGAACACATAAATACGTAAATTATTTGGCTTAGGACTGAGGTCCACTTCCTTTAAGGTTAGGGTGTTGCTGGGAAAATGTTACAAATACAGAGCATGAAAACCTTTGGCTGAAAGCTCCTTTTGAACAGGGAGTGCGTGCAGCAGGTTGTGGTCATCTTACTGCACCTTTTAGACAGGTGTCCCAATTCCATACTACATACTAACTGTATATTGTCATAGTATACTGGTTTTTACAGTTAGTTTACAATAAATCATATATACACGCTGAACAGTGCCATTTAGTGGCTATTTCCCCCCTCCCAGTACCTTTTCCCACCCAGCACCTCCGGCCCGCCAGGAGGCGACAGGGCGCTCTCAGTGCGAAGAAGACCAGGCTGCAGAGCAGACATGGCGGCGTCGTTGGTGCGGCTCGTCCGCGGAGGTCTTGGAAGGAGTTTAAACAGTAAGTCTGTTTGTACACCGCTGCTCGCTGCAGTGACCCGTGTAACTCCGTGCGCCTTTGCCTGCCACTGAAACCGACACTGTCTCATTTCCAGCCGCCAAATGTCTCAGGGTTGACCTTCGAGCTGAGCTACCTGATGCTAAGCGCGTTAGCCCGCACGATGGCTTTATTTAGGCAACACATGTGGGATGAGCTTCTGCCTTACGTGTTGTTCCGCCCCGCCGGCCCCTCTGCGGCTCTGTAGAGTCAGTTTGTTCTCCTGTGTGACTCCTTCCTCCTGCTTTTCTTCCAGTTGCACGGAGGCCGTGTGTCCTCCAGCAGCGGGCCAGGCTGCAGAGCTCCACCACCGAGACCAGTCGTGAGTACACCCTGAGGCCGAGACCCAGCAGTCAGAAAGGGGCTCTCTCTCAACCCACATACACCCCAGCTGGTGCCTCTCATGTGTTACCATCTGCGCTGAGGCCCCAGAGCTACATGGGCCCCCCAGAGCTACATGGGCCCCCCAGAGCTACATGGGCCCCCCAGAGCTACATGGGCCCCCCCAGAGCTACATGGGCCCCAAGAGCTCAGGCCTTACTGAGAGGCTTACAGAGTTTATTGTAAATGTGTGAGTCCGGACCATTAAAGCACAGTTTCAGTCGGCAGGTCCTTCAGGTGGCTCCTGTGTGAGGACGGGGGTTTGTTTTGTCCCAGGTCCCCTTATAGCAAGTGAATTTGGCCATAACTGTCATTACATTCAAGTCACAGTGCCAAGCGTCCGCTTCTCTGAAAGATAAATTACTGACAATCTTTAAAACCCCAGAAGGTCATTAAGCAACACAAGTACAGCAGTTTTTAAGGTGTTTGCGGCATCCGTAGACTCCTCTGACCATTTGGATAAAAACATGTATATATTCTGTCCACTGCATGACTCATTTCAACATAATCAGCTTGCTGAAAGTGAACAAGCTGTATTATCAGTTTTATTTGTCTACATTAATGTTATTTCTCAATATATAAAAGATAAAAAACAGACTTTTTTTGATCCAGACGGTCAGAATAGTCTTCTGGAAATACAGTCGAAACATCGATAAGTTTTGTTAAACGACAGATTGTCAAGGATTTATCCTTCAGAATAACGAATTCTTAGCTCTGTGACTAATGGTGCCTTCAAATGGGGTCGTGTTTTCCGTGTTTACGAGAAGAGTCTATATGAACGCCCCCCTCTTGTGGTGTTCACGACCTCAGAAGAGGAGAATTTCTGAAAGCTCCGAGTTCACGAGTTGTGACGTGTTTGCTGACGTTTTCAGAAATGGTGGAGGCCATTTTAGTTGTGTAGAGTTCTTCTACGTAATTTTATAATGTGTCTGAGGAAAATGTTAATATAAATAGAAAGTAAGAATGAATGCCGTTGCCTAGCAGCGGCGTTCTCACGACTTTCCACTTGGACGCCACACATATTGCGTACACGACTTCCCATGTCGTAACCACGAGCCCACGAGTTCCGTTCGAAAGGCAGCATAAAATGTAATAATACATTAGAGGCACAAACTGGATCTAAAGTGACACGACAAAATGTTGAAGAACCCACTGCTGATGTGAAGACTGACTGGATGATAGATTTCCACATCACATATTCACTTGAAATAGTTATCACAGAAAACCAAAATTTCTCACACATTCAAGCACAACAAACAATGTCACACTGCGACCTATTCTGCAATGTTAATGATGAAACACGTCTGTCATGGAGAGCGGTAATAAACCTCTTGTCTCCTCCGTCCTTCATGCAGCCACCGTCAGGCCCAAGGATGCCGTCACTCACAACCAGCTGGCAGCGTTTGGGGAGTATGTGGCTGAGATGATGCCCAAATACATCCAGCAGGTCCAGGTCAGTTCATGTGCCCATCAGAGCTCATCCTCCCCTTGTGCCACTTGCTGCTTGAATGACCAAAGTACCTGAAGTGTGCAAAAGCATTAAAGTCGCACTGTGTAGCCTAATAGAAACAACCAAGATAACAATAGAAATGTTTTGAAAGCATGCCACATGTATCTACATGCTATTTGGCAATAATTAGGGGAAATGAGATGAAAACAGGCAGATCTCAGACTGGTGTCAGACTTGGTGCAGTCAGGCCTTCTTTCCACCTGATCAGCTCTGGTTCTTGAACCGGTTCCATTCAGGATTCTTGGAACGTCAGTGTTATCTAGTGAACCGGCCCGCGTTTCCACCAGTTTTGAGTGGAACCATTGTAATCAAGGATGCGTCATCAACGGAGGGCGTTGCACAACGGAAGTAAACAGTAGGAGCAAGATGATGGATCACATTGATTAGCAGCGAGCTTTTGTTCTGTTATTACAGATTTTTGTTTTTGGACCAACTATTAATGATAAGAAGACGTAGAAGACTATCACCATAGTAACCAGAGACCATTGCCTTCTCCATCCTCTATTTCCAACCTGGAGAATAGGACACGCCCACTGATGTATTAGCAAAATGTACTTAAAGTATCAAAGGTAAAAGTACTCATTGTGCAGTAACATGTTCCCTGTCACTGTTTTCCTATGTATCTGTCTCTGGATTAATATTACTGCTGCATTAATGTGTATGTATTCACCAAATTTGGAGATGCATGGTTTTCACTGGACAGGAAGGGGATGAAAAACTAATCTGTAAAATAACTAAAGCTGTCAGACAAATGTAGTGCAGTAGAAAGTACAATATTTGCCTCTGAGGTGTAGTGGAGTATATTTAGATCTCATGCAGATGGTTTGAAAGTGTGTGTGTGTGTGTGCGCAGGTGACCTGTTATAATGAGCTGGAGGTGATGATCCACCCTGACGGAGTGATCCCCGTGCTCACCTTCCTGAGGGACCACACCAACGCCCAGTTCAGGAACATGGTCGACCTGACTGCTGTCGACATCCCAACACGGCAGAACCGCTTTGAGGTAGCTGTCAATCTGTCACACACACCTACAAACCTGCCATAATGGTGACATATAAGACGTAAAATACCTTTTGTCATTTAACTCCTTATTCCATCTCGTGCCCCATTTTTCCCTGTGAAATAAACTCAACTCAACTTTATTTATATAGAACTTTTCATTCAAACATGCAGACCAAAGTGCTTCACAGACCAAGGATAAAACGGCACACACAAAAAATAGAAAAGAAAATGGATAAATAATGACAAGGGATAGAACTAGTATGAAAACCAATTATTAAGACTTAAAAACTAAGGCACCTTAAGTAAAAGCCAGGCTAGAAAGATATGTCTGAAGGGTTCTTTTAAAAGTGTCCACAGAGGTGGAGTCCCTCAGATCCTCAGGCAGATTGTCCCAGAGACTATAGGGCCACAGCGGCTAAAAGCCGACTCCCCATGTGTTTTTGATCCTCGGGACGACCAGGGGGCCAGCTGCAGAGGATCTGAGGGACCTTCTATCTACATATCTAAAAGCATGTCTGAGAGAGAGGCTGGTGCCAGGCCATTCAGTGATTTAAAATCTAGTAAAAAAATCTTAAAATCAATTCCAAAACTGATTGGCAGCCAATGCAATGACTTTAAAATAGGTGTTATGTAAAGCACGAATGTCCTTCATAAGTACAAATATATTTTGTTTGGACAAACACACGAGCAATTTGTGTTTGTAGAAAAACATCTTGGATGTTGTACAGTGGAATTTTGAAGTCATTAAACTATCAAAGTACTGTAGAGTTTGGACATAACTTTGTAATTGTGTGACTTTGGATTTGCAGCGCAAACCTCCTCACAGCGACTTTCACTCTATCTGAAGTAAATGAAACAGTTTAACCATGATCACTTCAGGTTATAATGAATGCCCACCCTGCCTAATAATGCATGACACATCTGTCAGTGCTGTTTCAGTCAGAAGCTTTAATTTTACACTGAACTTTAAATTCATCCCTACGTTGTTGGTATGTATGTACCCATGGCAACACCTTGACAGGAAAGCATTATTCGTTTTTATTCAACACACACATTCTCCTCTAAAGCTAAATGTTTTATGGTAGAAATAAAATATTTAAGTGCAGATGCCGTCCTGGTAATCTAAGATGCATATCATATAAACAAGCTGTCTGAATGTTTTATAGTGATTGTGTGTGGGGGGGGCGCTGGTCGGTTTACAGATTGTCTACAGCCTGCTGTCGCTGCGCTACAACTCTCGCATCCGCATTAAGACATACACAGATGAGCTAACACCAGTGGACTCGGCGGTCCCGGTCCACATGGCTGCCAACTGGTACGAGAGGGAGGTGAGTCCCAACCTGCAGGCCCAATCTGAGGATTCACTACAGTCTTTATTTCATTCTTCCTTCACAATAACGGTGAAGTAGTCATCAAACTTTCTGGCAGCGACACACACAAACTGAGAGTAAGCGCGCGTGTGTGTGTTTATACAGGTATGGGACATGTTTGGTGTGTTCTTTGCCAACCACCCGGACCTGAGGCGTATTCTGACAGACTACGGCTTCGAGGGTCACCCCTTCAGGAAGGACTTCCCTCTCTCAGGATACGTAGAGGTGAGTTCTGCCAGCAACATGTGCGCTCAGTACAGCAGTCCTCTTTATTCAGCAGATAGATGTAGCAGTATTGGCAGGATGTCAGTAAGACAGACAGGGTGGAAGCTGTGCCCACATGCTTTGGATCTCAAACTCTGCTGGATCCTGTGATTGTTATTTGTTCATTCATTTATTGAGCTTGTGATGATGAATTCAGGGTTCCCACGAGCCTTGAAAATCCTTGATAGTTTGGCTGAGAAAGAATAATTTATGGTGTAAATACTTTCTGAAGCTGAATAGATTTCCTTGAAAGAATGAATTATTCATTTCACCACAGTACCCAAATTCATCTTATTTACTTCTCTCTGTCCAAGAATGAACACTTCATAAGAGATTTCTTTTAAAAATTCATCATTTGATCTCATGCAATTTTGTTTTTATATTTTCAAGAGTGGAAACAGTTCTTATTCCCTGAAAAATCAACCCTAACCATGAAAACACTGACATTACTTACCTAAAATTACAGCATTTAAAGTCTGTGTAAAGGGAATTCAGAGATTTGTTTCTAAACGCATTCTACATGTTAGAAAATAATTGTTGAAAACATGTGAAAAGACTGCAAACTGTAGTACTGAATTGTGGCATTAGACCGTTAAACTGTTTTTCACCATTTTTGTGTTGAGGATTTTTTGGGCAGGCCTGAAATCTTGGCTCATTCCACTGGAGCCATACTGAGCATGACCCCTCCCCTAACACTGTATAAAAGCTAGAGCTTTGTGATACTGTGATAGCTTGCTGAACGAGGGTCTGTCAGTGGTGCAGTAAAGTTTTCTACCTGCGCCTTCAGCGGACACGCCCCCAGCATTTCAGAGCAGAGAATACTGCTTATTTTTTCACTATTTTGAAACCTAATTTTATATACTTGCTGATTTTATTTTATTTTTTTAATCATTCAAATTTGTCTGGGTGGTTAATAACACATTTTTCTGTGGTGTGACAAACTCAAAACACATTTATTATTGCTTTACACAGACTTGCAAACTGAAGCCTGTTTCCCTCTGCAGGTGCGTTATGACGACGAGGTGAAGCGTGTGGTGGCGGAGCCTGTTGAGCTGTCGCAGGAGTTCAGGAAGTTCGACCTGAACACGCCCTGGGAGGTGTTCCCCGCCTACAGAGAACCCAAAGAGGCCGCACCCAAACTGGAGGCTGGAGACCAGGCCCCTGAGAAGAAATGATGTCCCTCTGTTTCATCACCGTGTGTTTGTCTGTCAGCGTCAGTTTGGGATTCCCAGCCCCTTGAACAAACCCACCTGAAATATTTATGTAAATAAAAATACTAATAAAACAATCTTCAAAAGATTTCTTTTGTGGAGCTGTCCTTTTTGCAAGACTTCAAATTTTCTAATTTAAGTATCTTTTATGGCAAAAAAGTATGTGGACACCCGAATATTACACCAACGTGATTGTTGAACATCATGGGCATCAATCTGCTGCTACAACAGCCTCCACTCTTCTGCTTTCAGGCATTCCACAAGATTTTGGCACCTGGCTGCAGAGATTTTCTCCCATTCGGCCACAAGAGCATTACTCTAAAATATCACTGTATGCTGTGGCATTAAGGTTTTGGCCATAAATTGTACCTGTTGAAACATTTTATGCTTTGCTAATTTCAATGTTTGAATCGACAATTTTCGCTACAATAATTCAATAGGTAGAATCGGTAAAGCTTTTGAAAACGTGGATTAATCAGATTTCTCCATAACACTGCATATTAATGATGTAAATAAGAAACAGAAAAACATCTGTATTATTAATTAATTATATGTTTAACACTCAAAAACTCAGCCAATCTGCTTCATCATGACTGTATGGGTGGGTGTGGTTTGGTCAGCTTTGATTGACAGTGGCCTGGCAACATGAGCAAACAGTCCCCCAACTGTCAGAAGATTCAAATATTGCTAAATCCTGATTGGTGCACAGGATTTCGAGCCCATTCTCACAGTAAGAAGCTGATTGAGAAAATGTGCTTTCAGGGCCTTTAAATCAATCAATTAAAATTATCTTACTTTTTCTTTTTTTTTTTAAATCTGAATTGTAATAATTATGACACGCTGTTCCTCCCATCAGTTTCTTTTTCTGCCATACTGGAGTCGCCCAGCAGGTGGTACTGCAGCACAGAATATAAGATCAAGCATGAAGACGAGCAGCTGTAAACTTCTAAAACGCTTTTGTCCATCAGTTCATGATTTCTGACTCACTTCACACCATGGATGCAATAACAGTTCAGGCTGTACATTTCTTGTTTTTTTTTATTTTGTCAAACATTTTTTTGAAGCATTCATTTTACATGTAAGAAATACTCAAAACATTTCAAAGAGTCAACATGAGCCAGAACACAAGACATGGGTCACAATGTTTTCTTTTTTAATTTTTTAATTTTAAATATTCTTTTAGTTACTTTTCCGTCATGGTTGGATTTGTGCATTTGGGACACAACATTGCAAATTTTGACACTTTTGCGAAGCCAAATTGAGCAATAACCAGGAAGTACTTTCAGCCACATTTCGACCCATGTCTGCTCGACATAGTTTCTAATACACACTGATCAATCTTTCGTCAGGATTATCAGAAAGAATGAAGCACAGACAACATATTGTCAATTACTGTACAGATAATTCACTTCTAATAAAAATACACAGTTAACAGGCGGCGACTGGGCCTGTGAAGCTGTCCAGCCATCATGAGAAAGTATCTTTTTAATCCATTGTATTTTCGGTTATACGCATGCATCACACAAGTGCTTCTGAGTGTGTCGGATGAGTTATGCTCAAGTCACTTCACACATCACGAGTTCTGTGTATTTGTTAACAGGCATCACCTTCACAGACTGGACATGATTTACTGAAGTGGGTCAGGTCTGTCTTAAAGTAAAACTGAACCACAGGTCCGCCTCTGTACACTGCTCACTCACTGGACTGAAATAGAGAAACCACCAGGGGTTAGACTGTGACAGAAGATATTATTATCTGAAATTAGGCACACTCGCAGTATAATTACATACTGTGAAAAAAAAAATTATCATCTCATTGTCCAAAATGTTGTCACTTTCTTAGAAGTCACTGCAGCCGAACAGGACAGGAAATTGTTGATTAGTAACACTGTGGTGGCGAGCGGCTGGTGAGAGTGTGAAGCCCGAGACTCGCTGTCTGTTATTAGTTTTTCAGAGAAGGTGCGAGACCATTTCCCCGGCGCCAAAGAGATCACAGTGAGGTCAAGACGTGGTTATGACTTGAAAGAAAATTCAGCTTTTCACCGCTCTGACTGCACAGTGTTTCATGTTTATCTTGATGGTATTTAATTGGACCTTTTTTTTAGGTTTTGATATTTCATAGTAAATATATCAAGTGAAGCCTGAATGCAGCTCTTTAGAGGAATTGTTTGCAGGCAACAGTACAGCATCACTTTCCACTAGCTTTTTGTGATATTTGATTTTAATGGAAACTGAACTATGAGCAGCGAAGCAGTTAAACCACAGAGTAATGTTCTCTTCTCAGATTGTTTTGATATTAATAGTTCTTAAAAGTCTTAAAAGGTGAAAGTCTCCAGTATTTAATTTGAGAAAAGAAAAATATCCTTCTATTGTTTTGCGTTGTTGTTTTTTTCTTTTTCTTTCCTATCTTGGTGATCCTCTTGTGACTCCTTTAATTTATCTTGCGACCTCTTAGGGGGTCCCAAACCCTAGGTTGGAAATAGAGGATCCCAGGCAGCACCCAGAAAAATTAAGCAACTATTACTGAACTTCCTTAAACCTAAAACCATCTGATTTTACCTGGTGATACACATAAATATACCGTATTTGTATCTCAAGTCATATCTAACAACTAAACTCTGTTCCGACAAAACCTAGCATCTTTTCACCAAAGGGTCTGTGTTGCAAAGTCATTTTGTTGGGTTTGTTGGAGATAACAGAAAACTAGCTTGCCACTAATACAGTGAGCTTGACTTTAGTGATCACATTTGCCTCCATTTTAAAGAATCTATTCATCAAATTAAATAAAAAAAGCACATTTTCTCAAAAGCTAGTTGTATCTAACCATGATGATAGTTTTGGTGTTATGTGCCGAGGTTTTGGGATATCTGTCTCTGAGATTTCTGCCGCCATCTCAATACAATGGAGGTGAATGGAACATTGACAGAATCCCAATTCCTCTGAATAATTCACACAAGGACTATTTCTTTGGTAGAAAGTAATTCCAGTAAAACTGTTTCCATTGTGTACTGTGGATTATTGTCCATTGTTCACCTCAAATTGTTTCTGGAAAGACAAGTTGCTGTTGAAAGTGAAGTTTTTACTTATTGGGGCCAATGGAACAACTTGTAAACACAACCCTGACATATTATCACCGTATCGTTTCGAGTTAGCAAACACTTGCTTATTTACACATCCAGCAGACACAGAGCAAAATTAGCATTTATTTAGAGTCATGTTTGTGTCACCTGATGAATGTAAGTCCAATATTCACTCTGCTTTTAGTTCTGTTTGTGGTCTCCACCAACTCCTGAGGGAAATATCGGGCTCTTTAGCTGCTAAACGCTCCACTATGTTCACCTGTTGGTCGCTAACTTTCTCTGTCATTTCGTGATTGGTAGGTTTTTTTTTGGCTTGAAGCGAAGTTGATGAGAGCAGTGAGAGTGAACCAAAATAGTAAAATTCTGGGCTGTAAAACCAAAAACATTGAGCTAAAAGATGCTAAAAATGCTCCATAGAGCTGAGGAGAACTGAGTCAGGTGATGAATCTCTAAAAGGGTTCGTCTCTTTAAGCAACCCCTTTCATATAACACATAGTTAATGCTTTAAGGGCCAACACACAAAGCTCTTTTCATTTCTATTGTATTGAAGTGGCAGCAGAAATTGGGTGAACCAACCCTTTAAAATTGTAGTCCAATATGTTATCATTTTAATTCATGAAACTGAAAACAGTTCTCTCTCTCTCTCTCTGAGTAAATTGGCCTGCTTGCAGTACACTGGTGTGTTTTGACCAACGTTTATATCAGAACTCTTCAGAAATTCACATCCAGTTAAGTCTAATAAAAAAAAAAAAATGTAAATGTTCAATCATAGTGAAGTATCACTTCACATGGTGCCTCTCTCCGACAGAGAAGGTGATTTCATGAAGTCAAGGTTCATCACAATTTGAACAGCATCATCTTTCTCCCGGCGGTGTGAAATTAAACAGACATGCATATTACAGTGGCCCGGGAGAAGCAATTCAATTTTCCCCACAGTGGTCGCCATCTGAAGAAATGAATTAAACGCTGCTAGAATTAGAAATCAAATTATGGTCCAGATCCCCGCAGGCCCAGAGGTGGCATGTGGTCAACAGGCGGTACAGGACAGATATACAGTCTGCACTTTCCCAAAACTATGTCGGTTTCATCCTGTTGTCCTCTGCTCCCGCTGTGGCTGAGAATCAGGGCAAGAAACACTTCAGAATGAAGAACATAAAGACTCATTTTGACACAAAACACGCTGTTCATATTGTTTTCACATGCCTCAAAAGACATAAAGAAAGTAAAGTGACTTTTTTTTACATACAAGCAGAAACACCAAGTCTTTGACAAGAATAACAAATGCACTTACAGAAATATTTCACTTCAAAATGAAAATTCTGTGATGACCTCCTCACCTTCACGTATGTAGGATTACCAAACTCCACTACTGCTGCAGTTAATGAGCCTGGCTTATAGTTATAGTTACTTATAGTTTTAATCATCATTTTCTTTGAGCCTGATAATCAGACTGAATTGCCATTTTGTTTTCACTTCAACGGGAGATGCTGGCTACAAGGTCTGGAACCAACTTTCTTCCACCAGAGGATGTGTGTCAACTTCATCATTTGATTATGAAATACTTCAATCATAGTGTACTAACAGCGGACACAGAATAGGTTTTTTGTGCTGTAAAAAAAGAAGGCAGGAATTTCAGTGACACATACGTACAAAAGCTAACTCCTTGTGTGTTTTGGTGGTCGCGCTAACTTAAATGAGAGTTCGGCTGACACAGAGGTGAGCAGGTAATGATTGAGTTTTCATTACAGAGTGAAATATTCAGAGTTCACATTACTGTCATTCAAAGGTTCCACATTTGAGTGCGATGAAGTCATATCCCAGGAAGCCATTAGCTGGAAATTGAAGAGATTTTCATTTAAGCTCTGCACTCAGTCCAAGGTTCCTGTGACTTTGCGAAGGAATTCATATGAAGAGGAAGCGTCAAAGACAACCACAAAGCAACATTCATTACGAGTATCCTCCACTCTGCACACAACTCAGAAAATGCCCTTTTGTGGACTCTGAGACTTTTCCACTTTGCATGAATTCCTCCCACAATGTTCAGTCCCTAGCGCATGTGCTGCAGCTAGGGTTTCTTGTTTGCATATGATTGGCTGGTGGTGGTAATGGTGGTGGTGTTGGGGAAGTCTGGATAAACCAGGAAGCCAGTGAAAGTGATGTACTTGGCATGGTTGCTGTAAGCCCCGAAGCCGTCTCTCTGGTGGGAGTAGAGCCAGACTGTGTCTCCTGGTTTCAGCGACAGCATCAAGCTCTGACTCTGTAGAGCTTTCTCACCCTGGCTGTCATCGTAGATCATCGCCTGCACCTCCAGACGGTTCTTCATCAGCTTGACGGACAGCGTCTTCTGCGGCAGCTTGCCCACGTTGAAGGAGAAGTAGTAGGCCCCGGGGACGCGGCAAGTGAACACCCCCTCCGTCACGTTAAAGTCGTCCCCGATGTTGACGAATGCTGTGTCGAAGCTGACTGGCTGGTGCTGCGGCATGCCCACTTGGTCTACTCCCACGATGCTTTGGGTGCGCCCCACCGAGAAGGCAGATCTCTGGTCATCCTCTTCGTCATCGTCATCCTCCTCCTCCTCCTCTTCCACCCGTTGCTGCAGCTCCTTCTCCTCCGCCGTGTCTCTTGTTCCAGACCTGACATGCTCTGTGGCCTGGTTACTATCTATCAGGGGGGTGTTGTCTTGCTGGGGCTGCTGGGAGTTGAAGGCCGGATGGTGTTGGTGGTGGTGTGTCTGGTAGCCGTAGGTGTCGGGGTAGACGAGGTAACCGTTGAAGGTGGTGTAGTGTCCGGTGTTGCTGTAGAGTGCATAGCGAGGGTCACCATGGAGACGCAGCCAGACGGTGTCACCGAACTCCAGCTGCAGCATGACGCTCTGGCTCTGCACCTGAGGATTGGAGCAGACTCTATTATCCCCGGAGTCATATCCAGGTCTGTTCTGCATCAAGGCACGGACACCTCACGCAGCTCCTCATTCAGGGGAATCTGATGTGTAATCCCCTCTGTTCTGCTTTCATTCCCCAACACAAAAACACCCTCTATGATAACACCTGTAAGACAGGTGGAGAGCTTTGACATGATAAAAGACCTTTTTAAACATTTCGTCAGATAGACAAATCCATACTGAAACAGAAATCAGTTATAATTTGAACCAGAGGTTCTGACCTCACTGAGATACATGTCAAAATATATATACTAGATGTTAGGTGGCAGTTAGTTTAGCTTAGCACAAAGACTGGAAGCAGAGGAAACAGCTAGCCTGGCTATCCAAAGTCCAAAACCAGCATCTCTAAAGCTGAAGACAGGGAATAAGCCTATTTTTTTAAAATGTTGAGCTATTCCTTTAACTTAAGAAGTCCTTGTGTGTCTTAAGTTAATTATCATTAGCCTGATATTCATACAGAATCATCATTTTGTCATTACCTTCTCAGGGCATTATTACAGTCGACGTGGACACTTGCCCAACAAACAAAGGAGAGGCTGTGTTTAAATGATGACACTAACATTATATTTTTCTGATTGTCAAAAAAACTCAAAACCAACAACGTGATAGTCTGTCTCTCAATAGTTTCTGACTTCCTGACCCTGTCTCTGGCAAATATTTAAAAGGAGCTCACAAATATATAGTTTCATTTTTTTTTAAAAGCTCAGTAATTTCCTAAAACAGTGAAGTTTTTATCAAACAAACAGGAGGAAATAGTGCATTTGTTGGGGACTATTTTCAGCGGCGGATTAATCCACATTTGGTGCTCTAGTGAGTATTTGGGGCAGCAGGATGGTGTGTGTGGGACTGAGTCAGAATAAACTCCAGTGTGTGTGTTCATGGTGATGAAGGAACAACAGTGAGGCTCACTGCTGTGTTTAATAGTTTTTGGAGCAACTGTGGAGCTCTGTGGCTCAGAGGAAGAAGATACATCAGGCTGTGATACACACACAGTACTTGTTAGTAGATGCATTCATTGTTGGTTTGGGTCTTCTCATGGGATTTTATTGACAATAAGAAAAATATAAAATATCGCCAGTGCCAGTCTGATAACTTTAGTCCCACCCACAAATGCTCCGATTGGCTTGGTGGGAGCTCCAACCAGGAAACAGCCATTCACAAGAACAATACTCAAACTCAATGAATTCAGAGGTCTGAAACCTACCTTCCTCTCCTCTCCGGCGTTTTCCTCATACACGATGGCCTGCACCTCGTTTCTGTTCTTCATCAGCATCACAGACAGGTCTTTGTGCGGAAACTTTCCCACTGTGAAGGAGAAGTAGTAGGCCCCGGGGATACGACAGCGCAGCAGGCCGGCCTTGGGGTCAAAATCCCCGCCGATGTTGACGTAAACAGTGTCAAAGGTCACTGTCATCTTGGGCCCACCTTCCATGCTGTTGGTGCGTGCGACCGAGAAAGCTGAGCGTAGCTCTACGTCGTCCAGCAGACGGGCAAAACCCCACACACTGCCCACACGGCTCAGGCACAGCAGGCCAATCAGCACGCTCGCTGGGAGCAGCATTGTATCTGCAGAAACAAAACAAAACAAAAAAATCATTTTATATATATATACAACTTTAGTTTAGTTAAAGACACCCTCAGTTCTTTAAATACTGCAGGTGCGACATGGATGCAGTATTTTTGTTGCAGAGCGTGACATAAAGAGAGTTTTGAGATGATCACCTTTTTTCAGTTGTGGTCAGTTGCAACTCATCGGTCCCTCTCGTGATGAATTTCACTGATTCATTCAACAACTTGATGTAACATCACAACATCAAGACGAAGATCTAATAGTTGCCTGAGGAGTGTGTTTGTTCATTTTGTTGCTCATTGATTGTAACTTTTGTAATAATATCTGTAACACGTCTCATATTGTCATTCATTTCCAGAATGTAGAACCTCTGTCTCCCCACATAATTTCACACTTCGCTGCTCATCACTAGTCAAACCACGGCTCTGTTTTATGCAGGAGAGTTTCTCCAGTTTTTCCTGTTGATTGTTGGTTTCCTTACTGGAGATCAAACCTTGCTTATGTGGGGGCCATTTGACATATCTTATATACAGTCTGGTCCATAAGTATTTGGACAGTGAAACAATTTTTGTAATTTTGCCACAGTGGATTTGAAATGAAGCATTCAAGATGTGATTGAAGTGTAGAAAAATCTTAGACAAACGTGGGCAGCAACAGACAAAGCTTCACCTCTCGAGTGAAAACACAAGTTCACAAGAATTTGTGAGCACAGGTTTGCAGGTAAAACACAAAAACCACACACATACAGAGACAATAGTCACATAATGGAGCAAGCATATGTGACGGATGGAATGTGTATTAACCAGCAAGTCTATGGTCATATCAGGTAGTGAAAGAAGGAGTAGTTACCAGAGGGCTCCAGCAGGGGGAGTGTAGCGCTGCTGAGCTACGTTAAGGGGCACCCCGCTTCCTCCTTTCAGTCATTACACACAAGATCTGAGTAAAGTTTGTGTCCGTGCATCCTTCATCTAACTACTCCCTTTTCAGGGCTTTTACACATACATCTGCACATCACACAAACACACAATCCCTGTGCTGTGTTTGAGTCGTTCAGGCAGATCGCTCTCAGTAGAGGAGGCATTAATGTTTCTTTTATTAGCAGAGACAAGCGCTCTCATTGTCTCATTGTCCTCCTCTAATGAAGCAGCAGGAAGCAGATGCACACAGGTGGAGCTTTCAGCGCTCTCAAAGCACCCTCACCAGCTCGTGTAGGTTGATAATATAAAGGAAGGAAAACATATGATGCAGTATTCAGAGGTAAAACTGCTCCTTAATCCCCTTAATAATGATGTCAAGGAGTAGGTAGTGTACAGCAACTGGATTTGCTGTTTTTATCTTAAAGATGTTTCCCCCCTCATCCAGAAGAGGCTTCAGCAGTTTTACTGACTGTGGTAAGAAGTCCAGGTATATGCTGTAAACCTCTTTAGCTTTTCATTCAGCTAATCCTCCCACCGTCACTCCTCCGCCCTCCAGCCTGCGCCCCACAAAGTGACTGAGGTCCACCATCATCAAGGATGCTCCAATTACTTAAATGCGTCTCAAAAAAAGGAGCTTAGAACAACAAACCACAGGTTGTTGTTGGGTTTTTTTTACCTAATGGCAAAACCCCTTCAATCAGTATCTGTTTGGTGATTGGTCGGCTGAGCTGATGGGATGGTAAAAGTTACAAGTTATAAGGAATCACAACACAAACCACAGCTCTTATTATTATTATTATTACAACATTATTCATATTTTTCATAAAGTAAAAATTATATTATACGTGTGTCCAATTTGAATGATGAATAAATCATATAAAAACGTGTGTCTACTTTTTCTTTATTACCCAAAAGGCTTTTCTTATTTTTTCCCTTTTGCTCGTTCAGGAAAACTAACGTCCAAATATTTATCCTCCACAGCCGTACAGTCACTATACCAGCCTTGACATAATAATAACTTTAATAATAATACCTTTATTTATATAGCGCTTTTCAAAAGAAGTTATATAGCACTTTACATACAATTTAAAAAAGACAATAAGCAAACAGTTCATAAAATATTGTGATAAAATACAACAAAAGAGAATGAAACAGACTGTAAAATCAATAAAAAGTTACTTAAAAGAAGAAAATGTGTTAGCTTCCCTGATCTTCTCCAGTAGGTTATTCCACAACTGAGGGATACAGTAAACTACCTGTAGCCTTTTACAAACCAGTTATAGATTTTATTTAGAGCATCTACCTGATTTTATTGCTTCCTCACGGCTGCTCTGTTCTTTCAGTAATAAACAAATTTCAACTGTCCAACTGGGTCAACTGGGTCAACTGGGGGCAAAATCACTTCATGGTTAACAGAAGCCAGCGGTGACTGTTGGTAGGAGATGGGACTGAGAAGTAACACACTTAGTACATCCAGCCAACACGCTCCCTGGAGGTGAAGACCCAGTGAACACAGCACGACACAAAACAAAGTTTATTCATTTTCTATGGAGACACAAGTGAATCTGGATAGCATGTGATGCAGCCCTGACTGCCACTGACAGATGAAGTATTTTAACTTTAACTGCAAAACCAATCAACAGAAGCTGTCATGATCCACCATGGACTGTGTGTTGTTCTTGTTTCCTGTTTTATTTTGAAGTTTCCTGTGTGCTAGTCTGTGTTTGTTTTCCCCTTGTGTGTTTTATTGGAATCACCTGTGTCTTGTTAAGCACCTGTGTCTGCTTCCCTCATTGTCTCCTCCCCTATACACAACAGTCCTCTCCCTTTGTTCTCTGTCGGTTCATTGTTGTTGGTTGTCTCTCTGTGTCATGTTCCTGGTGTTTCCCTGCGTGTGGTCCTGAGTTTTGTAAGTTTATTTTGTATTTAATAAATATTTGAACTGCTTCAGCCTCCCCGCCTGTCTGCACTTGGGTCCTCTCCCTGCTGCCTAGATGGCAATCTGTGACAAAAGCCTCTTTGAAGAGAGATGAAATGTCCTCAAACTAAAACAGCGAATCTTAGATGTACAATAATTCATGGTGAAATTCATGGTATGCTAATTCCATCTACAATATCATTCTGATGTTATGATGTTGCCTTCAGGGACATTTTTGGCAACAGAAAACATGGATGTGTGTCACACTATGGCATGCTGTGAGGAGTTTTCATGGTTATCATATGGGATGAATGGGATGAATAACGGCTTATCATACCATGTTGACTCTGGCAGCCTCCTCTTCATCATCACTCTGATAAAACAATTCAGCCGATGTGATGATATTAAAAATTATATGTACCGTCTAATGCAGCCATTCTCAATGGTGGGCCTCAGAGCGCCATCTAGTGGGAGGCAGTGGTACTGCCAAATGTTTAGATCAAATCATTATATTTTTTTATTTACAAAGCTAGTTATTTTTATATCTAAATGTGCTCAAGAATTCACGAATAAAAAACGTCAAATTAAACTGCATAATGTCAATGACCACGCCAACCATGTATACATGAATACATTAAATTTGGATTCATGATAACAGGCAGTGATGCTGAGCCGAAAGCACAGTGTGGTGAAATCCTGTCAGATGAGCTCCAGAGATACTTAGCACCCAGGATGTTATGGGTTTTTTTTCTCATTTATTTGCGAAGGTGATCCTCAGAAATGTTTTAGCAATCAGAAGAGAAGCCCTGGTCTAACGTGTTGCATATTATCAGTTTTATCTTTAACATGCACTACATCTACTTTCACAGTCGCAGTGCATCACTGCCAAGGCCTTGAAGTTATTTACTGTTGAAACCAAATGTTCTTCTTGTATGTTTATACTAAATCGACCTCTTTAAGTGGAAACTAATTATAGCGATTAATTGTACTTAAGGCACTGAGGCACAGCTGATTGTTTCTGTCTGATTACTTGTCCCGCTGCAGCAGAGGGAGATATCCATTCTGCAAGAGCACAAGATGCTGCAGTACCAGCTCGCTGCAGATATTATCATTTTCCTTCATGAATCTGAGCACACTTTTATTTATTTTTTTTACAGCAGCCTAAAGTAATAAAAAAAACTACAATACTGACAATGCAGCAGTTAGGCTTGTTCGTGTAACGGCAGCTTGCACTAAGAAACAGTGTTTGTTTGTCTGTGTAATGGCAGCAGTTTTAACTAGTCATGTCGACAGACTGTACTCCTTAGAGAGTGTGATGCTTCAGGTTCAAACAGCAACGAAAGAATAGATCAAACAAACCTCTTCCATAATGAGCACCCATGGGAGTTAAGCACAGAGAGGAGCAGCTGAACAGAGCAGAATTAGTCCATGCAAGTGGTAAAAGTACTGTTATGCATTTTTTAAAATTCGACTTGTCACTTTCTTTCGTCTCACTTCTTCTACAGTTAAATGCACCATTTTAAAGGAGTATTGTGCTATTTTTTTCTAGATTGGTCACATTGTGTTACAATAGGCAATATTTATTTCATTTAATTTGGGAATGACTTGGATAAGTTTATATGGTTTAAGCACTATTAAGCAGCTATTTGTTGGAATAATTGAAGGGCAAAAAGTAATTTTCTTTAAACATACAATTTAATTTACTGTGTGTTGGTGTGTTTCTTGAAAATGGCCGCTTAAGCTGGAGTCCAAGCACATAGTTGACGAATGCTTCAGTAAAACTGTAGTTCATGTTCTTCGTTTCAGCCGTTTACTGAAAAATGACCGGTTATGCTGGCAGATCTGTGATGTTGCAATGTTGCACTGCAGTGGACTGAGCTAAATGCTAACGTCAGCATGCTAACATGCTGATGTTAAGCAGGTGTAATGTTGACCATGTTCACCGTCTTAGTTTAGTGTGTTAGCATGCTAACATTTGCTACTTAGCACTAAACACAAAGTACAGCTGAGGCTGATGGGAATGTCTTTAGTTTTGCAGGAGATTGGTCATAAAGCGACCTGATGGTGGCGCTAGATGAAAAGTTAAGGAATCTCCAAAGTTATTACAATTCATCCTGAGGGAGACGTGAAACAGTTGTTGAGATATATTTTAGACTGGATCAAAGTGGCCGTGCCACCATGACTAAAAATGAAACACGGTAAAATCACGTGTTTACCTCCAGGATCCAGAGCTTCATCGTAACTGACTACATCAATCAATCAGAAGAGGAGCTGACGGAGGTCGTTATTGGTCTTTATTATGTATTCTACAATGAAAGTAACTAAGTACATTTACATTTAAGCACCGTACTTAAGTACAATTTTGAGCTACTTTCTACTCCGCTACATTTCAGAGGGAGATATTGTACTTTTTACTCCATTACATTTATCTGATTACTTTAGTAACTAGTTACTTTGCAGATTCAGATTCATAATAAATTGATGTAATATTATGGATAAAGACAATCCTTTATTAATCCCTTGGTAAAATTCATGAGCCTGGCAGTATATATAATAAAGAATATGCTCCACCTTCACCAGCTGCAACATTAAAGTGAACATATTAATGCATCAATCATTATTTTTCAACCATATAATGTACAATGTACAACAAACGAGTACTTATACTTAAGTAAAGTTTTGAATGCAGGACTTTTACTTGTAACAGAGTATTTCTACACTGTGGTACTGCTACTTTTACTTAAGTAAGTAAAAGTACTTCTTCCAACACTGCTACAATGAAACTATGGACCGAGCTATCATTAGCAAATTAAGTCATACAAAATAATAATTATTTGCAAATACTTCCCTTTTGCTTGAATGGCTCTAACATTGTGTTTCTGGATGATAACTGCGTCGTGTTTCCTCTTAAACTCAAAGTGAATCCAAATATTTGGTGAACACTCTTCCATTCATGTGAGCCTGTCTCTTTTCCACTGAGCAGCTTCACAGGAACCTGCACAAGTTAATTACCTCGACGAAAGCTGTCGATGACACTTGTTTCAAGAGGAGACTGAGAGGATATTATATACTCATTTCCTTCCCTCACAATGGTGCTACTCCCGCTCGTTCGTAAAATGTGAACCAGTAACCTTCCACCAAATTATAGCTTATGCAAACTTAATGTGACCACGGGCACTTTCTTATGATGTCCAAATGCCAACAGATATTGAAGGAAATCGTCAGTCTAGCTCCATTTTTGAAGCAGATTATGTTAATGACTGAGGCTTTGAATTGTGTAATTAATTCCATTGTTTTCCAATCTCCAAACATCCATCCATCATCCAGTTTCTCACTGCTTATCTGGGTCAGAGCTACAATCCCCACAGGATGAGCCTCCCAGCCCAGACTCCTTTACCCAGCAGCTTCCTCCAGGTCCTCCTGGGGGGATTCCCAGAGGCTCGAGCAGACCTAGAGATCTCTTCCCCCCAGTGAGGCCTGGATCTACGCTGGGGTCTCCTCACAGTTGGCCATACTGTTTAAACCTTTAGACAAAGGGAGTCTGCGTCCATGCAGCAGCCTCAGGATGGTGACATATTGTATAGTGGGTTTACTTTGATGTGCCGGAGTAAATCCTCGTTCCACTTCTAAATGTGTTTTCTGATACTGTTTTCTTTCTATTTTTTTTACAGTTTCAGAGTAAGTACACTTCCTTGCAAAGGTTGGTCAGAGCTATACTAACAATTTGCCGAGAGATAATCACTCTTTGTATACTCAAAAGAATCCTGTGCAACAGAATCAACATAGAGGGATCAGGCGTCGTCTGCACGTCCCTCACAGACCTTAAAAGAGCTTTAATAGCAGCCAAAATAACCAAAACCACCTATGTGAATGTGCAGGGCCTTTAGGAAGATTTCCATGTGTAAACAATAATTTTTTTCCCAGGATGGTGAGGGGAAAGACGCAAATGTTTCCACCTGATTTTCAGGCCCTTCAGTCATGCCACAACCTAGTTTTAAGTTTTTAAAGGCTATGTGCCACAGTCCTTTAAAGTAGCTGTAATTAAACCTCTTCTTAAAAAGCCCACTCTTGATCCAGGGATTTTGTCAAATTATAGACCTATATCTAACCCTCCTTTTCTCTCTAAGGTCCTTGAGAAAGCAGTCGCCAATCAGTTGTGACTTTCTACACAACAACAAGCTGTTTGAGGATTTTCAGTCAGGATTTAGAGTACATCATAGCACAGAGACAGCACTGGTGAAAGTTACAAATGACCTTCTAATTGCATCAGACAAAGGACTTGTCTCTGTACTTGTCTTACTAGATCTTAGTGCTGCATTCGATACCATTGACCATCACATTCTATTACAGAGACTAGAACATTTTATTGGCATTAAAGGTACTGCACTAAGCTGGTTTAAATCCTATTTATCAGATCGATATCAGTTTGTACACGTTAATGATGAATCCTCTATGCACACCAAAGTTAGTCACGGAGTTCCACAAGGTTCTGTGCTTGGACCAATTCTATTTACCTTGTATATGCTTCCTTTAGGCAATATTATTAGGAAGCACTCCATAAATTTTCATTGTTATGCAGATGATACCCAATTGTATTTATCGATCAAGCCAGATGAAACCAATCAATTAGCTAAACTTCAGGCATGCCTTAAGGACATAAAGGCCTGGATGACCTGCAATTTTCTGATGTTAAACTCAGACAAAACCGAAGTTATTGTACTTGGCCCCGAACACCTTCGAAACACATTATCTAAAGATATAGTTTCTCTAGATGGCATTGCCCTGGCCTCCAGCGAAACCGTAAGGAATCTTGGAGTTATCTTTGATCAGGATATGTCCTTTAACTCCCAAATAAAACAAACTTCAAGAACTGCCTTTTTTCATTTACGTAACATTGCAAAAATCAGGCACATCCTATCTCAAAAAGATGCAGAAAAACTAGTCCATGCATTTGTTACGTCTAGGCTGGACTATTGCAACTCTCTATTATCAGGCTGCCCCAATAAATCCCTTAAGACTCTCCAGCTGATTCAGAATGCTGCGGCACGTTTACTGACAAGAACCAGAAAAAGAGAACATATTTCTCCAATATTAGCTTCTCTACACTGGCTCCCTGTAAAATCCAGAATAGAATTTAAAATCCTTCTCCTCACCTTCAAAGCCCTAAATGGTCAGGCACCATCATATCTTAAAGAGCTCATAGTACCCTATTACCCCACTAGAGCACTGCGCTCCCAGAATGCAGGGTTCCTTGTGGTTCCTAGAGTCTCTAAAAGTAGAATGGGAGCCAGAGCCTTCAGCTATCAAGCTCCTCTCCTGTGGAACCAGATCCCAGTTTGTGTACGGGAGGCGGACAACCTCCTCACATTTAAGAGTAGGCTTAAGACTTTCCTCTTTGATAAAGCTTATAGTAGGGCTGACTCAGGTGACCCCTGAGCCCCCCCTTAGTTATGCTGCTATAGGCCTAGACTGCCGGGGGACTTCCTATGATGCACTGAGCTCCTTTCTCCTCCTCTTCCTCTCCATCTGTACGCCCTCATATCCCATCAATGCTTGTTATTAATTCAACTTCTTCCCGTAGTTGTGTGCTTTCTCTCCTCTCTCTCTCTCTCTCTCTCTCCCCCTTCTCTTGCTTTCTGCAGGTGTTTCAGCCTCTGGAGCTGTGGAGTCTGGGTCTGTGGTTGCTGCCGCCTGCTGCCCCCGTGCTCCTGCTCTGCACCCGCTGATGCTATTGCTGTTGTTGCTGTTGTTGTTAGTATTGCTGTTATAGTGTTGCTCTTAGTGTTGTTTCCGTTGGTGTTAACATCAATGCCATTACCATATCTATGCTGTATTGAGCTGCTGTATGTTCTCTTTCCTCCTGCTCTCTCTCTCCCGCTCCCCCCTTCCCCCTTCAACCCAACCGGTCGAGGCAGATGACCGCCCACCTTGAGCCTGGTTCTGCTCGAGGTTTCTACCTGTTAAAAGGGAGTTTTTCCTTGCCACTGTCGCATAGTGCTTGCTCATGGTGGGAACTGTTGGGTCTCTGTAAATATAAAGAGTCGGTCTAGACCTGCTCTATTCGAAAAAGTGCCCTGAGATAACTTTGTTATGATATGGCGCTATATAAATAAAACTGAATTGAATTGAATTGAACCTTCAAGGTCTCCAAATTAAATGTCAAAGTACGTC
This sequence comes from Macquaria australasica, assembly GCA_005408345.1. Taxonomy (NCBI): domain Eukaryota; kingdom Metazoa; phylum Chordata; class Actinopteri; order Centrarchiformes; family Percichthyidae; genus Macquaria; species Macquaria australasica. The sequence goes on from SEMN01000635.1 coordinate 72,359, forward strand.
ATTTGCAATCGCCCTTTAGAACGCTTTCTGATCTGACGCCTCTATTGGCTAGACGACATAATTTACCTTCCAAAAACTACAAATCACTCTTGAAAAATAACACTAATAACGCTATGGTTAAGGTTTGATGAGGTTTAGGCACAAAACCAACTTGGGATAGGGAAATATTATCATCATTAAGTTTAGGGGATCGATCGTTGGTTAACTGTCAGTTTGAAACAGGAAATGAACAGCAGTCATCCTAACGTCACTCGACATCCTCCTTTGCTCCAGACGGACAAGAGCCATAATTCCTCCGGCCACTAAAGGGCTTTGTCACTTTAACGTAAACATACGTCAGTTTAGCGCATTTGCTGAAATGTCAATTTTCTTTCTCCGTGGGAGGACAGTCTCGACTCCACCCACCCTTCAGACTTTTATTTTAATGCACTCCACTTCCATGTTTGATTTTCAAAGTTAGAAATGTTGAGCTATTCTATATTTTCCAGAATGAGTAAGGAAACAAGCATGGCTAGAGTTAGCTGTGGGTTGCAAAACAGATATTAGAGTTAGCAGTGAGACACATTGATCCAGCAGATCTGATAAGTGAACATCTCCTGCGTCAATATAGATTTGCATAAAAGTCCTCCATGTCACTGTCATGTGGGTTGCAGTGAGGATTACTTGAACAAAGTTGCTTGAGCGACCAGATACCCAAACCACCTTGCTCTTCTCAGTGTGGGGCGGCAGCACTTGGACACGGACGTCCCTCCAGATCATTCAGCTCCTTACACTCATAGAAAGTAGAGCAGAGCAGAGGAACACTCGTTCAGCTGCTTGTATCATGGCGGCTTGTTTCTGTTCTGCTGCTCTGAGTCGCTGCCGAGGGATTATAACCATAGCTGAGGGACAGAATGAAGATTTGTCTGTGGATCCAGAGCTTTGGCTCAGCTCTGTTATCATGACCACAGTCTCATGAAATGTCTAAAATGCTGTAATATTTAGAGCGGCAGTCAATCTCACAGTCCCCTTCATGACAAGCTACAATGACTTGAATTCCTTCATCTGGGCAGGTGCTCGGATCTCACCTAGATAGGACAGTGCCCCCAAATTGACAGGAGCAAAGGGCAAAATCCACAGGAAACCAGGAAATGACTCCTTTAAATCAATCACAAATGAGGGCCTCCTGGGGAACCATTAAAAGATGTTTTCTAACTGCAAGCAGCGTGAATCCTTGCTCTCTGTTCCTTTATGTGGTTTCAAACCTTTTTACATTCTGTTTTTTTTTGGCCAGTTTAATAGAAGCACCACATGGAAATGCTATGTTATCCTGGAAGATGAGGGGTTGCACACTTCAGTGACCCCGGCAGCGGTGTTATCAGAGGACTCTGATCTTACGGGGGGGGTGGCACCTGAGGCAAGCTGGTCTCAGGCGAGCAGTCGCTGTCTGCATGGACAGGTGACTCCCCGCGGCTCTGCTGAGTGATGCCTGAAGTAGCAGTGTGTGTGTTCGCCACACATGATGTGAAGGGTGGAGGTCTGGTGCATGTCTGATGGGCAAAACACAGTATCCATAGGACGATTCTGCACCCTGCGATTTACATCCAGTGCCCATGCAGGAAGTAGTGCGTTCTTTATGTAGCGAGGAGGAAAGTAAGTCTGTTGAAAGCAGACCTCCCTGTTTGTAAAGTGTGGAGAAGACATAATGATGGTAGTGTAACATAAGCCATAAGTCAGGTATCGCGCTCTCCTCGTTTCCTCATGCAACAGTCGTCTCTCCCTCCACAGCTGGGTAATTATTTCAGCCATTAAACGCTGTCATCTGATGCCTGGTATCTACAAAATCTCTGTGACTGTGATTTTAACAGTGTTTGACATTCTGAGTCAGCCTGCTCAGGCTTAATGGATTGATGTGCCCTTCTAAGAAAAAGACAGAGGGTGCAAGGGAGAGACGGAGGGACCATGTCACCACACCATCCGTTATTTGTGTGTTTGTGTTGTGTCAGCTGAACCCCTTTTGTCTCCAAAAGGTCAGCCTGTCGAGGATTTCAAAACCAGCCTTATTTTTAGACTGACCTTCATGCATTTTTGAAATTATGCCGTGGATCGTCGTTTCCCAGCCCCTGAACCTCCGTCTAACTTTAAATTTAAGTTAAAATGCAAAAATATAAAAAACTACACCACATTTTCATATCAGTGTGGTTGTCTTCACTTTCAGTCAGCGTTTGCACTGGAGTGAACCGAACACCCTGAACATCTGCAGGTTCGTTACTTTACGGGCTCCCTCTTTTTTCACCTCTTGTATCGCCTCGCCATCAAATTAACCAGCACCTCGCAGTATCAGCTGCATCTGTGCTTCTGTTCCATCTCTCCCTCTCAGGTTGTGGCACTCCCTGAGATCTTCCCTATGACTAAAAATAGAGGAAGGAGAAAGGCTGATTTCTCCTCCCGGGAGACAGATCAATAACTGATGATTGAAACGGGGATGAAAAGGAGGAACAGGAGGAGGGAGAGGAAATGGAAGACGAAGAAAGAGAAGGAGCTGATGATGAGAGAGGAAAGCTGAACAAATGTGGCAAAATTTCTCGTGAGCGTGGATTTAGAATAGAGCGTGAAGATGTGGGAAGTTGTTTGGCAGTGTTGCTGTTGTCTGTGTGTTTACTGTATATACAGTTAATGTGTGTGTGGCCGGTGTAACTTTGTTGTGTGGGTGGTGATGTGTGCGTATGCGTAGTTCTAGCTGCGTAGGCTGCTGTTGGTGTGAGTATCCGAAGAAATGTGTGACTGGATTTACGTATATGACTTGTGTAAGTGTGTGTCCTATATAATATTGTGACGCATTATGTGTGTGTGGTGTGCAACAGTGTGTTTTTGTGTGTAGATGTGTATTTCTGTTTGCTTTCTCCTGTCCTCATGTGTGCGTGAGTACAGTACGTGTGTGCGCATGTATATACGTATTTAGCCTTGTGAAGGGTGTGCGCATGCATGATATGCATGTGTGACAATGCTTTTGTGGTTGTGCATATGAGTGTTTGTTTGTTTTTCTGTGCGTGTGTGTGAGTGAATCTCTCCTCCATGCTGGGCCATCTGCTCTAGGTGATAACAAACACATTAGCCCTCAGACTGAAGCAAAACAGCCACTCTCCGACTCTCACCGGCTGCCTGAGGATTACTAGTTTATATTACCTTTAAGGCTGCTCTGAGAACCTGTTAATATATTTTCATATTTCCTCCTGCTGCAGTGCACACGCAGCAGTGTCATCATCTAAATCTCTCAGGAGCCCATTTAACCCTCAATCAGGTGCTCCTGAATTTGTCTCACAGCTACCAGTTAGAGGACGATTCCACTGTGACTGGAATTGTCTGCTTATAGCTACATTTTTATTAATATTTTTATATTAACACTGAATCCTTGTATGGTGAAAGGGCTCAAACTCTGCAGCTCTATGGAGCTTTTTTTTTTGCCTCTTTTAGCTCATTGTTTTTGGTTTTATGGCACATTTATTGGGTGGTTCAGACTGAACGCTCTTATCAACCTCATTTCCTGCAGCAACAAGCAGCTGTTTTCATCAAACAACTTCTTGTCAACCCACTGTACGCGACCTGGCCAGCACCAAACGGAAGACTGCGGCTCATCGAGCAGCTAAAGAGCCAGATATGTTTCTCAGCAGTTGATGGCAACAAAACCAGAGCTAAAAGAAGAGTCAATATTGGACTTGCATTCATCAGGCGGACAGAAAAACAGCTGGAAGGGATGATGTTAAAGTGGTTGCCAACACATTAGCCATAACAACTGATGAATAAAATGTCAGGGCTGTCAGTTGTTTTGGAGTTCTCGCGGTATTGCAGCGAAAAATACCGCTGGACATATTCAGTGGGCCACATAACCCGGAAGTAAACCTGGAAGCTAGAAACTTTTTCGGCGTATGCGCCAGACGAGCATTTCTCATTGGACTGAATAGTCGCCATCTTTGGGTCCAGTATCCAGTTCTTATAATACATCCGTGGTCCACAGCAGTTTAACTGACGTCGTTACGTCCACCATTTTGTCAGATCTGTGACAAAGCAAAAATACTGACAGAAACCCTTTTTTTTTTACTGTCCAAATACTGATTGTTGGAGCACAACAATGATTTGTTCATTTGGTTTTTCTGTGATCAGTGTACTGCTGAACAACTAGCTAACGTGTTGCTAATACGAAGTAACTGTTAATTACTGTTGGGCTGTTACGTATTTTAGTCTTTTTACTTTTACTCTTGTGCACTTGCATATCTCTACTAAATTAATGACTTTGTTGTGCTGTACATAGTTTGTTTCTTCCTGGCATTAGAGACAATGTAAGTAATTTGACGGCTAGTCTAAACTTTTGTGAATCCGTTGTCCTTGTTACTGTACTAATTCTTTTTCTGATTTGTAACGGCTATCATTGAATTCGTCCAAGACTGTCTTTACAATTTCTTCCACTAAAAAACCTCAGAGGCCAACTGCGGTCTTAAACCTTTATTGGTAGCGTGTTTAGCTAGCTGCAATAGCTGTGCAAGTACACACACAGTAACGGCAGAAGACTTGAGGCCTTGTGAGTAATTTGCACGTCAATATATTTTTTTGAACTGTTGTTTTTGTCATGAGTACGTTCACACAGAAAGCGAATATTACGCAGCGAAAAAGCGACGTAATTGTTTTTGGAACGAGGTTGATTTTTCTGAGCTTTTGCACACCAAATAAAGGCATCAACCAATCAGGTTGTGCAGAACGGACGTTACATCACAACTCCGGACCTGTTGATTGTTTGTGTTTCTCATCAACCTGTATTATATGACAAAGGACACAAAAACTATACAGTCAATGAACTCAAGGACAACGTGTGGAGCAGCACCGCCGGATGCAGGACAGTGAGGAGATTAGTTTACTTTTGGATGCAGCAGAGTAAATATTCGCAGGTGAGATTTTAGCATTTTCTTGTTGTTTATTCGCTACGTCGGCTAGTGCTCTTATTTTGTTTCAATGAGAAGCCAATAACTGTAATTTGCTCTAAGAAATCGTACTGGTATCACTCTTCAAAACCAAATGGTTAAATTGTTATTGTAAGCTCTCTGGTCAATCAGTTCTTGGAGTAGCTGTTTCACTATCAGCGTGATCCAAGTGTAAATCCATCTCTCTTCTCTGCTTCCCTGAACAACCTTGCTCTCTCTCGTAACCCCCCACCTCTCTCCCTTTCCCTCTCTCATTAGATCAAAGCCACACAGAGAGAACTATTGTTCCGCTGTATCGTCGAGCACGGCTGCCTGCCTGCACCGAAGCCAAAATAACAAAGAAATCGCACATATGCATGGCTTCACACACACACACACATACACACACACACACACACACACATACACACACACACACACACACACACACACACACACACACACACACTGGTTATTGTTTTGGGTTTTTTTTGCTTCTTCATTTACATTCAACAAGGAAATTTCAGCCTATCTGGGACTCACTTTGGGATGTACGCTTGTTTGCTTTCTTTCCAAGAGTTGGATGAGAGGGTTTATATAAATCTCATGTCTGTGTATCATGGAGCTAGAAGCAGGAGACAATTAGCCTAGCCTAGCACAGATGGCTGGCTACCAACACCTCTAAAGCTCACTAATTACCACATTGTATCTTAGTTTAATTTGCACAGAAACAATTTCTGGTTTTATGGGGAGTTAAGTGCTCTAACTATTTTTTTTGGCATACAATAGCCTCGGCCGTGTCACTAGTTATTTTCCCTTGTCTTTTCTTTCCTCTCCCCTGTGTGTGTGTGTGTGTGTAGCGTGGGCGTGGCTTCCCCTGGTACTCTCCTGGCTCCCTCCTTACTTCATTCAACTCACCTGCTCTTATCTGCACACCTGCCAGACATCATCGTTGTTTCACCACAGTTGGTTGTCCTCGTGCCTTCAGGATCATCACGTGGATCACCCTGCCTGCTACGACCAGGACTGTTTCCTGCCTGCCGCGTCCACGCCATCCTCAGTCTCCCCTGTTCATCTACTCTCAGCCATCATCATCTTCCCCCTGAACTTTGCAATAAACCTTTTTTCACTAAATTCCTCTGGTCTGAGTCTGCGCTTGGGTCTGTTCTCATTGATCGTAACATTGTGTTTTTAGTGGTGTAGCTGTTTCTTGGCAAACAACAGCCGGGTGCAGTGCCTGAACGCAGTATCCTCAAGTATTGACCTCAGTGGGTTGCCAGATTTGGAACCATTGTGCCTGTACGGAGACCAAAACCAAAACCTGTGCTCACCAACCGTGTCTGGCAGCTGGCGCTACAGCCGGAGGCACTGCACAGAAGTACTGGCTGGATGGATAAACGGTTGTCATGAAATAGCTCCAACATATAACTTTCCCTGTTTCTGTTTATGCTTCACAGATTTGTGAGCTTTAGAGGTGTTGGGAGGTGTATTTTTGAACTTTGCAGCCAGGCTAGCTGTTTCCCCCATTTCCTGTCTTTATGCTAAGCTAGGCTAACTACATCCCGACTCCAGCTCCGTACTTGTCGTACAAACAATAGATCAATATCAATCCTCTCATCTCACTCTAGTTAAGAAAGCAATCTTTTCCTTTTCATCAGCAGTAAATGTATGATTAGAGATGTGGAATATGCTTCATTTCACGAAAGCTTTAGTTAAAAATCCAACTTGGTGAGTTGGCATGTTTACATAGGATTCATCATACACCATCCCTGTCCCTGTGTCCAGGCTCAAAAACATGTGCTGAAGGCATCTCCACTGACGCTCATGTTTACCCACACTCAAAGCATGAAACATCTTTTGCTTCATGAATTCAGACAAACATCCATTGTGAAGGTCCAGCTCAAGGCCAAACCCCCCCTCATCTCCTCACAACAAAAGGGGGGTGGGGGGTGGAGGCTGCTGCTTTCTCCTCTCCCACTGCCATCTGAGTAAAAGCGCCTTTGAAAATGACTTTTGTTAGAACTGCAACACGCACCCTTAAAAGCCACACAGGCGCGACATCAGTGAGAGCAGGTCCAAATCCTCGGCTGCTGACGGGAGAGAAGCTTGATCCTGATGAGAAAATAATCACTGTCTTTGACACTTAGTCTTAAGCAGCGTGGATTCTCATCAAACCATATGAATAAGCAACAACATGAGGTGCCGAAGGCCATGGAAACTGACTTTCTGCTTATTCATGATAATGGTTTCCCATCTCTCCTTAAGTGTAATGTCATCAACCAGGACGTTAATGCAGATTAAAGCAAAATCCATCCTCTTTCACTGTCAAACAGCCTCAAAATGTGATGAAGTATCCAGATTTTCTTTCCTGGGAATCTAAAGCATTGTCAGAAAGAATGAGGACAGTGATGTTTTCATTGTGTTGAGTTTGAAATGCTGAGTTTCAGCTTGTGTAGGATTTGTAGAACGTTTTACTTTAAAGCAACTATAGTCGATATTTTTTATAATAAAGTGTCAAATGATAATTTGAAAACAATGTGACAATGTGAAGGGAGTCATTCGTAGTGACGAACCTACAGTGAATTGTCGCCCAAATCGGCTTTACTGAGCTTTATAGTGACTGTTTATCTGTCTGCCTGCAACTTTACTGTTTTGGTTCACTCTCACCGCTCTCATAGCATCATTTTCGACTGCAGCAGGCAGCCGTTTTCAGATAAAAAGCTCCAAAAAGCCACTGTTCACTACCTGCTCAGCAGCAAACAGCAGACACACACAGTTAGAGACTAGCTGGTGAACATAGTGGAGCATTCAGCAGCTAAAGAGCCAGATGTTTCCCACAGGAGTTGGTGGAGACCAAAACCAGAGCTAACAGAGAGGGAATATTTGACGTACATTCATCAGGTGGACACTAACACGACTCCCAGCGTTGCCAGATGTTGAAATCGTACAAAGACTCCTGTGCTGCCGTATTTCAAGAGAAACTATTGTACATTCAAAATCCAGACTGCAGAGCACCCAAATTTTAGGTTTTAAACGTATATGAATCGCAGCGAGGGGCTAACAAATCAACTGCAATGGGCTCAGACAACAAAGGCTACAGCACGCACAATGACTCTAGTGTGTAAGCAAACAGGTTACAAGTAAATATTTTCTCTACCGTAAACTATACCAAACAAAACTGGAGGATACCCAAACGATGGTTTGACCACAAACAACTTGTGAAATACAGAAACAAAGAGTTTACAAGAGGTTGTGAGTGGTGACAGTGCAGAGATGTGATTGGATCATTAATGGCAGATCCAGGGTCAGCTGTCTCTAACATATTATTGATATGGTAAGTGTATGATAAATAACCACGCTGGTTCCAAATCAGCTCTCCTATCATACAAAGGGATAAATTATCATATAAATACAATAATTATTGTACAGATAAAACAACACTGACTCCAGATGAATGATAATGTTGCTCTGTAACTGCTGGATGTGTAAATAAGCAACTGTTTATAAAGTTCACTGTATCAACCTAAAAGGCCATTATGTGTCAACACTGTTCACAAAAAAGCCCTACAGTTTCTACACGGTTCATCATTCTATAGTTGATCCTCAAGTTTAAAGCTAAAAGTCAGCACTTTAACCACATAGTCAGTGTTTCATTTCAGATCCAATGTTCTGGAGTACAGAACAAAAAAAAACACTGTACACTGCGCTTTCCCTCAACGCAGCCCCCCCGCACACACACACACTCACCTACCTCTACATGGGTTTGTGATTATGTGCTTTTTTTTTCCAGAATGCATTTCAGCAACTTCTCGTCTGACCTTGATCCATATTATACAGTTCAACTGAAACTGTTGTGATGGCAACAGTAACAAAAGAGAGAGAGAGGAATATGTCTGCATGTACAACATGGCCCAGCAGACTTTCAAGGTTCCCAGAGGATCAATCAGTTGTAAAAAAGCCAACAGTTTAGCCAGTTGTTGTGCCTCTAAAGCACTTTATTTTGAGGTAAAACCAAAAATGAGCCCACCTGAAATATCTGTAATAAGCCCACATTGCATAGGAAAGCTTTACAGTACAGGAGCTCAAAGATGAACCAGGAAGTCCCATAAACTGTGATGGATATTTATAATGGACAGTTTGGGAAATAATCTCACAGTTCATCTTCACTGTCTCTTCCAAATCAGCTTGGCCGTCCTGGGGATTTCTTCTAAACCTGTCTGATCGCCTGACTGCTCGTGTTGTTTGCTCCATCAGGCAATTAACAATTAAGTGAGTAAAATAGGGATAGGAATAATGGCCAAAACTATGAAAATGAGACCCAAGTTGTGATAAACCAGACTTTAACGTGTGCATCAAAATGTTGACTATCGTCATTTTCACTCAATACAATTTTAGAGATATTCTATCGTGTCGAAAGACTTCATCCAAACAGCCACCAGTTTAACGCACTTAAACCATCATCATTTACCACAGGTTGGATGTAAAAGTCGATATAGTTCAGTACATTGTGGACACACATAGTAAGCGCACAACCCCCCCAGTAGACTTCAGTGCCCTTTCACATCTATTGAGTGTTGCCAGTGAAAGGCTGACTCCAACTCAAAAACCTCTCAGGGCTTATTAGAAAGAGCACAAAACCAGTTCTTTCTTTTACTTCCTCCCATCAATTTGATGCAAAACACAAATAAATGCTCACATCTGAATGTGCTTGCCCTTAAATGCACAGAAAAATCCCAGCACATAAAGGTTTCCACCATGATCAATACTGCCGTTCTGTTTTCCATGAAGGCTGGAGGGTGTGACTGATGCTCTGAAGTCGCCTCAGTCGGTCTCCTTCCTGCTGGGAGGGCGAAATCAAAGCACAGGCTTCTGAGGGAGGGTGGATATAAAGGTTCACACCTCTGACTAGAAGTCAATATCAAAATGTGCACGTCGACTGAGGATGGACATCAAAGTGCTCAGTCTATTGTTACGATTATGTGCATTACCAGGATGTGCAATCTTAAGATGGAAAATAAAAGTGTGGGTGCCTGAAATCACAGGACGATGCTGAATGATTATGCTCTTTGGCAGGTTAAGTGGTAAAAAAGGACTTCCAAAGAAAAAGAAAATATGTTATTTAGACACTAATAAATGCAGTTATACTGTCCCGAATTATGAGGTATAGTCCGCCTATTACCCTTAGGTCCCTGGAGACCAGGTCTGTAGTCAGGTGCATTGTTCGTCTATACCATAAACTGTATTTAAAGATGGACGACGTGACAGCTCCCCAAAAGTGAAGCCAAAACATCTGGATCGCCCCCTGGTGGCTGGCTGCAGTATATGTCATGAACCCCGCCTCCTAGCGGATGGGACATGGACCAAACTGAAAAATCAAAGTACACGTCAAATAAGTGTTTTTCACAAAGATGGTTTCTGTCATTTTAGGTAGTTGTTATCACGCTGATGTTTGTTCAAGTGTTCATTTTTCTGATAAGTTTGGTTTTAATTAGTTATTTGATGCTATAAAAAGGGGATGTGACATCATGATTGACAACTGTGATTTGCTCGCGACTGGTTCGGGTGGGTGAATGGGCGGGAACTCGATCACTACTGCGCAGACTCTGGCTCCAAATGACGTCACCAGCACACGATGGCAGCTCCTGTATCCGGGATATTTTGGCTTCATTTTTGTACAATGGGAGGAAGTGGAGATGCGTCGTCCATCTTTATATACAGTCTATGGTCTATACCATATAACCAAACACACACACACACACACACACACACACACACACACACACACACACCTTGTTTGGACCTCCTATAATTCCTTTTACCTTGTTACACAACCATTTCAACCAAATACAGTGGTCTTTAATGAAAACTAACAATATCTAACTATTCAGTGTGGGTATAAGTTTAGTCATGCTCTTTGGTGTTGATGGAGCAAAGACTTCTATTGTAGAGAAATATCTTCAGAGTGCACCGCCACTGACTTTAGTATTGCACAGTTCATATAATCAGGCATGTGTGCAGACAAAAGCCCAGAGGAGTCTGAGGTTTCTGGGCAGGAGAACTAACAGCGAGCACCTGGAGTCTGAACTAAAATACCTTTTGTAGCCCTTAAAGTTTGTATTTATAAATATTTAATGCTTTTACTTCACACTGCCTTGGGTTTTGAAATCTACAAAAGAGAACTTTCTTATAAAAAAACAGCAGTTGTAACGGTTTTATCTGGGACAAACTGGAAAAGGAGAGGAGGATTGAAATTTGGCTCTGCGTCTCCTCTGCTGACTCAAAATTCTCATCCTTAAATAGATATTTGAAGAGATGACACGGATTTCAGTCAGGGACCTGTTTTGCATGAAATCAGTGGAGGTTCCATTTTTCTGTTCACACATCGTACTGCTCTTGACAGTACATATAAACAGTCAGGACACTCTGTTAGCTGTAAGAAGTGTCTGTTCCTCTGTAACGTGTTAGAAGTGTGAGTTCTGTCTTTAAAAACACAGTAACGGACTGAGACTGAGGCTGAGAGCTGTGCTCCAATCAGAAAAAGTAGCAGTCACAAACAACTTAATTAATGTGGATACACAGTTTAAGGTAACAGTTCATTTACGATGTTATGTTGCCGTGGTGCACAGCAATCCAAATTACACCCAAGTTAACATGATTTGAGTGAATTTTATTGTTTACGTGATAGATGTGTAGTGTTTAAGAGATAATTAAGTTACTGTCCCGAGATCAGATGCATATAGACTGCATTTATATGGCACTTTTATTTAACACACTTTACAATTTGCCTCTCAATCACACACACACATACACACACACACACACACACACACACACACAGACACACACGCAGTGATGGCAGCAGAGCTACCCAACCATTGGGTTCAATTTGAGGTTCAGTGTCTTGCTTGGACAACCTGCCCTACCTGCTGAGCCACAACCACCACAGCTGCCAAAATAACAAGGAAAATGGAGGAACATAATTGGTGGGTTTTGATCTCTGCAATAATAGACAGAAGCACTTTATCACATGCTCTATTTCTCGCAGTTTAACTTACAACAGGAAGGCTACTCCACATTCACTGGCCAGGTTACCTCCCAAAAACAATGCCAGCATTTTATATTCAGCTCACCCTGTGACCTCTGTGCCTCATGAGTTGATTCAAAAAAACTGTTTTTGCAGCTGCATAGATCCCGAAGCTATGAGTTATAGAATCAGAACGAATATGGACAACATTGTTTTCACACATAAACTCACATATACGCACACGTGGCTTTTGGACATTTCATGTGAAAACATGAATTTCGCATGTGCTTTTTAAAAAAGAGATTTAAAATTATTTCCTCGTATATTTAACGTATATGTCTGAATGTAATGAAAACAGGTGATTGGTAATGTATGGTCATTAAATCTCAATAAAGAAAATGTCATGTATTTGCATGCATTCAAATGTATATTGTTGAATAATTGTTCTGTATGAGCTTTCCGTTATAAGCTAGCAGTCATGTTGTTTTGGTATTTTCCACATCATATCTGCTACAGTCTCTCCCTGCTGCCTCCTCCTGCTGCTCCTCATGTACACTATCCTGCATTTTTCCTATAAACACAGTGAGGGGTAGAGAATGTATTGGGTGGAGAACATGAGTGTATCGGTAATCCTCTAAAATAAACATTTCATCCTGCCATCCTTTCTCATTATTGGATCTTCTCTTGATTCTGCTTTTGGCTTTTTGATCCATGCGAGGTCTGACACCACCCTCCTCTGCTTCTCCTCCTCCTCCTCCTCCCTTTACAAGTGCACAAAGAAAAAAAAGCCACAAAAAAAAAAGGAAGAGTGGCTAATAAGCACCCCTACCCCTACCTCTCTGGTACAAGCTGAATCTGGAGAGACCTGGTCACTTGGGACAGATATCAAAGAGAGTCGGGAGGGCTGTTATCTGGAGGTGCAGTGACAGACCCCTGCTGCTGCTGTCCCTCTCATTAGTCCCTCTTCCTCACTGCCTCCACTGCTTCTCATCCTCCCGTCCCTCAGCACTTGTCACCGTGCTGTCAGCTGCCTGCTCAACTGTAGACGCAGGACCAGCCTGGGGACCGGCTGGATGGCATGGATGGAGAGAAAGACAGAAAGACGGAAGGAATACAAAAGAGAGAAAGATTTCGAGGTGTAAGCCAGGCTTGTCAGCTGAAGCAAACAACAGAGGAGATCCATTTCTATGAACTCTAATCCGTCCTGTAAACGTCTTCTTTCTCCTGCCACAGTCTTGAGTACAAAGAAAACCTGGAGCAGGAAGACTGCTCTCTCACTCCTGTCTATTCACCCGATACGACTGCAGAGAGACAGAAAAAGGAAAAAGAAACAGAAGAGACAGAAAGAGAAAGGAAGGAAGAGTAACAGCTATGGCAGCAGCCTGGTGTCTTGCCAGGAAACACGACAGGGTTCGATCCGCCAGTGACAGACGAGACACGAGCCATGAGTGAGGCAGCAGACTGGGCCGGCTGACTGCTGCTTATTATGCGTGTGATTATGAGGCCTTCTTTTATTGTCTGAGTCTGGATTTTTCTTGTTCTGCTGGACAACCAACCAAACACACTGAGATATTTTCAGCGCAGCAGGACAAGTTTCTATGATCTAAAACATAGAAGATACACCTCAAGTTTTGGTGTCAGTTCCTTGGAATCAAAGAGCTTCTTTTTAGAGAGGCTATTTTACTTTTACACTGATATATCATACAGGGAGAAATCCATCAGAGGAGGAACAGAGACAGATTTATTCCCTTATTAAAGGTTATTCCATTTAATGCTTAAAAACAATCGGGTTTTATCTCTCTTGCTCATAATTCTCATCTGCTCAGTTTCAGTTTCTCTGATTAACTCGAGGTGTTCAGTTCACGAACAAACACATTTTAAATCCACAAGATGAACCGAGTGTATTGAATCACTAGTGACTGAATCAGTAGCTTTTGCTAACGTCAGCACGCTAACATGCTCACAAAGACAATGCTAACATGCTGATGTTTAGCAGGTATAATGTTTACCGTGTTTACCATCTTAGTTTAGTGTGTTAACAATGTCATTAGTTTTGCAGGTATTTGGTCATAAACCAAAGTATTGGACAAACTGAAGAGGGGTTCATCATCTGGGCACCGCATAAATATCCATCACAGTTTATGGGACTTCCTGGTTCAAGTTTGATCTGTAAAGTTTTTCTGTGCAAAAAACTTAGTGCTTTAGGGGCACAACAACTGGCAAAGCTATTGGCTTCTTTACAACTGACTGATCCTCTGGGAACGTTGAATGTCTGCTGTGCCAAAATTTGTGCCAATCCATGTTGTAATGTAGACATATTCCATTGAATAAGTAAACACTTTGACCTGCTGGTGTCACTAGAGGAAACGTCAGGGCATCACCAACGTCAGTAGACTTTATCCTCTGGGGACCATTAATGTCTGTACTAACTTTCATGGCAATCCATCCAATAGTTATTATTTCACTGAAAGCCATAAATGTCACCCTGTGGGTGGCGCTAAAGATAAAGTCAGGGGATCACCAAAATCAGTAGGAGTCATTCTCTGGGGACCACGAATGCCTGAACAAAATTTCATGCCAATCCATCTAAGAACTGAAGTAAGCTTTTTTTCCCCCTTTGTCACTCTCTCTCTACAGCAAATGCAGCAAATTCAAACCCTTTCTCATTCTGCTGGAAATAATTCTGGGAACTGGAGAGGTTTAGGTTTAGGTCAGGGTCACATTTTGGTACATGGAGGAAAGGGTTCAGAGGAATGAAATGAGTGTGTGAGAGAGATTTTCAGGATGTTGCAGGAGACGGATAAATGCAGCAACAGAGGGATTATCAGATGATGACATCCTCTGCTGCAGTGCTGTCGTGTTTCTCTGCTCAGGGCTTATTTTATGACTTGTTTATAAAAGACACTCACAGTAATCCAAACCTGGAGGTGTGAAGTTGATGCTTAAAAATAGTCTGACTGCATCTCTCGTTCTCTTGTAGTTCACATCATACACTTTGTTTTCACACAGCTGTGCTCACCGCTCCACAACACACTCACCTGCAGTTGGACTGTAATCTCACGCGGTTGGCTGCATTCTGTTTCTGTGTCCTGTGTGGGATGCATGTTGTGGTTTGAAGGCCGGCAAGGCTCAGAACAAACAGCCCTCCATCTGCTTTGAGTGTTTGAGGTCGTTGCTTGCAGAGGTGTATTCGACGGCAGCTAAACTGCCTTTTCAAATGGCCCACATTCAGTTTTATTTGGAACAGACTGCCAGTCTTACTGTTACAGAACGTTCAATGTCTCATCAGTACAACAACAACAGCACTGTGTTCTGCTTCCATTGCTGTGCAGATAAAATCCTCCAAGTGAAACCAGCTGTTAAGACTTGATGGATGGTCAGGAGGCGCTCTAACTTATGATATATCCCCTAACTCTTTGAAAATGTGATCTGCGACAGACAGGGTGTTCCTTGTGGCTAAGAAACGATTCTTAAGTTTAAATATTCTTTTTTGCAAAACACTTCATAACCGTTGTGCCGCAACACTCTCTGCAGCTAAGAAGTATTTCAAAAATCAACCCACTGCTATCCTCAGCTGATTTACAGAAGGTCGTTCGTGTAATTAGTTGTTCCTGTCTTCACTCGGGAGGCTTGTTCAGAATACCAGCAAGGCTCCACTCCACCACGCAAAATGTAGAAATGATCACTTCTTTTTTTAATCAATCTCAAGGTTTGGTTACTATGGAAGAGCATTTACCACAGAAAACACCTAGAGATACTATCTTGAAATTATGACCTCCCTGTCCAATAATTACGAGACAAATATCTCTGAATTATGATGTTTTTCTTTTAATTATGAGATATGGATGTTATAATTATATTAAATCATCATTACAACATACAGAAGTCATAATTAGTTATTTTTTCTTTAGTGAATGCTTTATGTTTCTGTAGGTTAACACTTAAAATGGTTCAGCCCTTTAGCACTGGTCTAGTGGCAGCTGCACTGCACTACATCATGTTCAGGACCTGATTAAGGGCTGAGATCTCCACAGTCTCAGTGTGGATCATCACTCAGTAACATCTACATTTGGTCTTCACTGTTATGTCACATAACTACTTCACAGTATTTGTTAATGGCATTAACTGTGTTACACTGGGGCATCAGTAATTTAGAGTACTGCAGAGGCATTGGGAGACTGTGTGTGGTAGAAGAACAGGCCTATTATTTTCTGCATCTGTACTGTTCACACGTTAGGAGAGTCAAACCAGACCTAAAAATAATTGCAGCGTAAAACAGAAGAAATCTGAGGCTTGTTATTCATTTTTGTTAAAGTGGGAAAAAAAGTTCTTATTAACTGTTAACTTGAACTGACTCAGCCGTAGAAAAGAGAAGTTCCTCTGTGGAAAAGTAACACCTGTCACAGCTGCACTGGCGAACAGCAGAGTGAGACGGGCACAGAGTGAGTGTCAGACATTTGTTCAGTCAATAGACTGGCCCTTGGACCTATTTCACCCTCTGCAGCTATAACCCCATCATTTATTTAAAATGTATATTTTCAACTGTGCAGCACCGACTTAAATGAACAATAACTTTGTGCAATAACTCTGGTATATGAGAGCTGTCTCTCTTGCCTCTGTGTAGTGCAGGCTCTGTTTATATCTGCATATTTTTCACTGCTTTTATCGTTGATTGTATTTTCAGTGCTTTTATTCTTAACGTCTGTGCTTTCAACTATTGCCTGCCCGGGGACTACACATGAAAATGAGCTTTTCTAGCGAACTCTGGCATATTTTCAGAAGTGTTATTAATATGCACTATTCCCTGTCAAATAAAATTACTGCAATTATACTGTACATTTTATACTATTCTTGCATTTTAACACATTTATAGTTGCACTTATATTTCTCAGCATTATTCTTATTTACACTGTTGTTATATATTGTATCATGATGCACATATTTCTACATATTTCTTATTTTCGATTTTCTTTCTGTATATATTGTTTATATAGAAGTAGAATGCACATATTTTTTACAAACATCTTGTTGTCTCTTTATTAGAATTCCTTTATGCTTATGTAAATTTCTATTCCAGAATGGGAGCAACCAATTTGATCAATAAAGTATTTCTGATTCTGATTCTGATTGATCCTTTCCCAAATGAAAACTCTTGCATGAAACAAGACAGACTGACAAACTGAGAGCATCAGAGCTGCGACTTGGATAAAACAAACTGTTTTTTCAGGGGGCTTTGTGCTCCTGAATATCTGAGCAGGGTCACTGCCCTGTGTCTTTCTGATATGATGTGGGGAAGGTGTGCAGCTTTTTTCCTCACATTCTGTCGCCTGCATCACTTAAAGGAATCCTCCAACGAAAAACGTGTTTTGAATATCAAAGACTTACAGCTCTGAAGGAAGCTGTTTTTCCTTTGTCGCATGCAACATGTTCGCTTAAGGTGAAGAGACGTGTTGTGATTCTTTGCCTTTCCTGCATAAATTTCAGGATAAATCATGGACTGTACATAAAGATGGACGACACAGAACATTTTATTTGACGTGTTCTTTGATTTTTCAGTTTGGCTCATGTCCCATCCGCTAACATGGAGGAGGCGGGGTTTATGACCTATACAGCATCCAGCCACCGGGGGGCGATCCAGATGTTTTGGCTTCACTTTTGGGGAGCTGTCATGTCGTCCATCTTTATATACAGTCTATTGGATAAATCAACAAGACAGACTGTTTCTGATTAATGTCCATTTGTGTTTTGGTACAGGAACTTGCAAGAATTCGTGTTTTTGAAGAACAAGTGTGTATATGTAACTGCATATCTTCCCCGTAAATATAATGTAGTTGTTTTTTCTTCTTCTTTTAGTGCTACTTTTATTGTTTTATTCTATCCTAATTTAAATATTTGAATATCTGTTAATACATTTTCTGTGTGTGTAGCGTCAGGTGGGCTACACCTGCATTTCATTGTGCAATCCTGTGTTGTATAATGACAATAAAGCTGAACCTTGAATTTCCAGGTTTGTGTAGCTCCGTGTCTCTAATCTTAGTCTACCTATAAGTTGTCCAGCGTGTTTTCTTCTGCATTGTTTGGTGCTTTCAGACTTTCAAGACTAAAAAACTTCTCCATATGTTGGTGGAAACAGCCATTATGTGTGGGGCGTCAAGTCTTTGTAGGTTTCAATAATCTTAAGGTCTATTTCCAGCTTTACGTTGGTCATGAGCAACAAATGCAAACTGCACTAGTGGCAAATGAAAGGTGTGTGCAGTGAAGAAGTGGAGGAGTGGTTTGAGAAGTTTCTATAAATGTTTGGATATTTTCTTCGCAGGTACTCGTCCATCCAACTGCTGTAAATCCACGCTGACTGCAGCTGCAATCTTCCCTCGAATCAGCAAGCTCAAAACTTTACAGAACCTCCCTCCAAGCCCACAGGGGGTGAGTTTCAGTGAAGTATTCCTTTGCTTGTCAGTGAAGTGTGTATGTGCTGTAAGAGTGTGGCTGGTTTCTTTGTTTGCTCTCTCCACATCAGGAGCTGCCTTCAGTCTCAATAAAAGAGGGCAGAAGCAGCTGGATGCAGGCTCACAAACACACACAGATGCTGTAAATAACACAAGCATATGCCCCTCACAAATGTGTAATCTGCACACACTCTGAGTCAGGTGATAAATCTGTAGCCTGCAGCAGCCGTGTGTTACACTGATGTGCATTAAGATACTGTATCTGCAGACAAAAGGATTCAACCTCCTCAGTGTGGGAAACCCATCTAGAGATTAGAGAGATCTCATCACCTCAGCCTTATTCACAGCCTCCTGCTGCCACGGGGCTCTCCGGTATCTCCAGCACAGATAATGACAGATAAATAAACCATAGGATATCCATGCATACTGCCTTTGCCACGCTGCTGCAGCCTCCTGTGGCAAGATGTTACAAACAAGACAAAGCAAGTGTGCCACAGCTGAACACATAAAAGACGCAGGTTGCCCCTCTACTCTCCTCTCACACAGTGCATTATATCAGTCCAGCTTTCACGTATGATATTAACACTCTGTGACTACATTACAGTGTATACATTCCTGAGGTATCCCTGTTTCTGGAGATCAGTGCAGATAAATAATGCATGCTGCTCAGACGCGGCACGACTGCTGAACGCACACACACAGCCGCTATAGCGCCTTTCCACCGGCACTGGCACAGCGTGCAACACTTAAAGAAAAGCATCCATTAATATTACAGCAACACTTACACCCCCAGTTCATGTTGGAAATGCTTGTCTTGCATTGATAGAAACACAGCACATTCTGGGCTCCTTCTCTTTTGTTGCTGATGTTGACACTCGCCCCTCCGGACACAACAAAACCCCCGCTGGTGCACCGGCGTTTAACGCTGCATGGCTGCACACTCCCAACTTAGGCTGAGCACGCAAGTTTACCGCCCTCACACAGCGTTCACCCTCCCACATGAATGCCGGCATCTTATTACAGCATGCAAAAACACCATACAGAAGAAGAAGAAGAAGAAGAAGAAGAGTTGTCTCACCTGTGTGTATGTGTGTGGTGTCTTCTGTCCTGGCTGTGTGTGTAGCGCAGAGCTGAAACTTCTGTCTCACCAGCACTGCTGGATAAACCTCCCCTCCCTCTTTACTCTCTCTCTCTCCCTCTCTCTCTCTCTACTCCCCCCCACTCAGGCTGCTCTCTCCCACCCTCCTCGCTCGCCCTCCTTGCTCTTTTCCCTCCGTCACTCGCTGTTTTTTCTCCATCTGCCTCTTTCTCCCTCCTTCAGTGTCTTCAACCTGCTGCTGCTTGTCTTTGAAGCTACATTAGCCACCCCCCCACCCCCCACCTACACACACACACACACACACACACACACACACACACACACACACACTATATATATATATATATATATATATATGCTAAGGGGGGTTGTGATCTGATAAGGAGGCTTTGGAGGTGCAATGCGTACCACTGCAGTGGAGCTGCTGGTGAGATGCACTCGGATATGATGCTCTGTTAACCTAAATCCTAGTGTGTGTGTGTGTGTGTGTGTGTTTTGCTGCTGAGTGGGCATGTGTTTGTGTGTTCACAGATAAATAGGAGGGGAGGAGCAGCTCTGCCATAATAACCGTTGGACTCTGCTATGAGGCGACAGCGCTGCCAACTTCCTCCCTCCTGCTCGTTGTTGGGAGTCATTATCTCACCTCTGGGATGGAGGGAGGGAGGGAGGGAGGGGGGAGACAGAGAGAGAATACATGTAATGCTCTCAAATTGAAATTCATCCTACCCCCTCTCTCTTTATAATCTCATTCAAATTCCACAGTCTGTTGCTCGCTCATATTTAAATGAGCACTTGACTAAATCCCTCCTGTGCTTTTGCTTTTCTTGGCCTAGGGTTTGGCAGGCTGCGGCGCTCTGTTGCATCCGAGCATCCTGGACGCTTTCCGGCAAACTGGCTCTTTATGTTTTGGCCAACACACAGAAATAGAATTAAAAGAGTGGGAAGCAGGGCCGCGCAATGAGTCTAAACAGGTCTAAAAGGCAGGCTGGCATCTGAAGGTAATGGAGTGTGGAGCCACATGATGTCCACACTGACAGAGAGAGGTCTGTTTACACTTTTCACATCTCCTCCTGAAAATTACACAGAACCACAAAAACACCAGACAGTTAGTGGTGAGTGCAAACAACCGAGTTAAAAACCTTCAATATAGAAATGTTTGCGCTTACCAAGAACTGGCGTCAGCTCACCGAGATCAACTGTTGTGTTGATATGTTTTATCTCACATTTCTGTTAAAGAGTCCTTTTGATTTTCTGAGTTTTTCACATCGGGTTTACAGGGATTTTTTTTCTTGTTTGAATGTTTGAGGCTACATCCACACTAATACGTTTTCATTTTAAAACAGCGTTTTGACACGAAAATGATCTCGCATTTTATCACTGTTTCAGATACAATCTCCGTCCATACCACACGCCTGAAAACACATATCACGTGACCATTCACGTGCACTGGGCATGCACGTGCCAGTGTAAACAGGAAGCAGATTGTCTGCTCTGTGGTTGGTTGTTTAGTTAGTTGCAGGAAATACTACCAACGAAGAACAGCAATGGAGAAAAGTAAGTTGTTGATGTGAATTAACTGCTGGTAGTCAAGCCTGATGTCGTTTGTTTTCTTCTGGTTAAGGGTCCCATGATACGGGCGTGAATCAGGGAAGGACACGTCGTGGGAAGTATGACTCTCGTCCGTCTGGGGCAAAGGAAGCCGGGTGACAATATTATAGAACGACATGACCATGATTAATGTTTTTTTAGCTGTTACAAAGCACTCATTTAACCCAAACAATGATCTTTCCCTAAACTTAACCAAGTCGTGTTTGTGTCTAAACCTGAACAAGCCTTGACCGTCGCATTGTCACATATAAATAAAACTGAATTAAATAAACATCATAACACAGGTTTATTTTTGCAGCAGGAATTTGTAACGGTTGCCGATAGCAGCGTCAGATCAGAAAATGCTTCTATGTGTGGTTCTGGAGGCCAGCAAACAACGTACTTTGTAGTTTAATTTGGAGCACTTGTTGGTTTTTTGTTGGACATATATGTTGTGTATATATATTCCTTTTCATTGCTGTTTGTATGTACATTTAACCTAGCCACCAACTTTTCTGATGTTTTTATTAGTCATTCTTGTGTGAATGCATTTACTCTGTGTGCGTTAAGTTTGCTTCGATCCTGCCGGGATTCGATGCCACGGTTCCATGTTCTTGTTCGGTTCTTCAGCACTGATGAACACAAACAACCAGAGAAGCTCTGACAGATCTGAACAGAACAAAAAGCTTTCCAGAAAGTCTCAACTTCTTACCTCGCAAAAAGACCAAACCATGTTTTTGAGTCTGACTTCAGTCAAATGAGTAAACTTAAAAATGTCAGCAGAAATAATAGAAATAATCCTTCTAGACCAGAAGCCTTCAGTCTGTCACGTGCTTGTGTGTTCGTTGTGCCTAAATTACAGCATCTTTTTATCTTTTGTTATTTTTATTGGTTTCAGCAGCCTGTCTCTTAGTGAGCAGCACTGTCACTGGAGTTAATCACAGGAACTTTGAGTCTTTTAAAGAAGCTAACATCAAAGCCTTTCTGTGTTGAGTCAATTTTTGTTTGGATAAGAAGGAGACAAACATCGTGAGAATTGGTGCAGTCTTGTGCATAAAAAATTGAGTGGAAATGACAAAAAAAAAAAAAAAAGAACCCAACTAAGTATTGCAAAAAAGTTCTTTACGCTCGGTTGAGGTGGAAAATGATGTTACGGATCCATCTCTGATTGGTTGGGCCAAAGTAACAAATCCTCCTAAACTGAAAACACAGCCACGATGTCTGACTGAATAAGGAAGTGAAACAAAATGGCATTTCATTTGTCTGATTATCAGACTAATCTTAGGTGGGAACCAGAGATGAAATACTGTGATGTATCAGAGTTACTGGTGCTCAATTAATTATGTAATCTTGTCGGCTTGAATACATTTGCATAAATGGAGCTGATGGAAAAACGCACCGATTCACAAATTTTTCCCCTAAAAAATAAGAAAAAATAAGAATTAGCTTACAACATGCACAAAGGAAAGGAAATATGACACGTTTTTCTTTCAGCTCATTGATCTCAGTGTCCTGTGGTTGGAGCCGTGGAGGAGGGGTGGTGAGGTGCATTGCTGCCTGTCACAGGGTCTCCTTTTTATTACTAGTAATCACCAAATTTCAAATCCTTTGGCTCTAATGTTTCGTTTTTTTACATAATGAAGCTCAGCGTAAGTTCAATCAGGAAGACTCTCTCTCTCTGCTTCTCTTAATCAGCTGATTTTGGACGTTTACTCTCTCACTTATCCAACGAGCCACAATCTCCATCAGCCAATCATATTTCTGGTACTCGCTTGCTGTCAGCTGTCAGTTCAGTGCAGATTCGTTGTGACCCTCCTCCACCCGGTTCACCTCCAGTTCACCACATCCAGAGTCCGGGTCGAGCTCATCAGAAGTCCACTCCTCATCACATCCAGATCTTAAGCCATCCTTCTACCACCACCACCACCACCAGTGTCTAGACTCCACTGGTGGGGGGGGGGGTATCCTATACTACTCATGGCTTCTCTACTCCCCCTAAAATATGATGACGTCACGATTGCGTCTAATCGCCAAAGACTCTTCACATTTCTCATCTTTATCTCATTATGCACGTGTCAATAAATATTTGTTCACTCATACTGAAGTCTCTCCTGATTGAACTGTAATTATGTGTCATCCTTGGCACATTTCACTATGTGTATTTATTGATAACTGTACTGGTGATTACTCTAATCTACAGTGGAGGTGGTTGTGTTACGACGTGTGAAACTTGTCACTAAGGACGTATTCAGACCAAATCAGGCGCTGCGGCAAAAACGCATTCATTTGAACATGGGTAGCGTGTTCAGGCTGCAGCAAAAAGTTAAAACAGAATCAACTTTTGGAGAAACGCAACCCGACGTCACACTGTGGCGGCCAATCACGGTGGCAATCAGACTGGAAGACTGTGATGCGCTGTGATGACTGTACATCAGCTGTTCCTACCTGCCACGAGGGAGTACAAAGATGTTAATGGCCGTGCAGTAACTTGGCGTTGTATCGCTCTTAAAGTTGGAATTGCTGGTTAATATTTCTACTTGTACTACAATCAGCATGGCCATGTAGTGACACTCCCACGCCGCCGCACAACCCTGCGCTAATCCGCCGCAACGCCTGATTTTGGTCTGAATACGGCCTATGACGCAGAAATCTTGAAAAAAAAAAAAAAAACTTGTGAGGTGGAAAAAGCAAAAATGCAACAAAGTACAGTAGAAACAGACTTAGTGAATAAATTGTGACGTGCATGACACAAGAAAGAGAAAAACATCAGCAGACAAGAACATCAGGTCTGTGTGGAGCGATCCTCAAATTAATACATGAAACAAACATAAATGCCATTCCCATCCTGTTTTCTACATTACGCCCTCTTCTTCTGCAATGCTTTAATGGCACCTGACTGGACAATTAGCACCACCGGCTGTTTAAATCTCAATTAAACAACAACTACTAATCACATGGGTGAAAACACGCATTCATTCGCATTTTCTTTTGCAGATTTTCTAGAAATCCAGTATAATTGACTGACTTTTAAGGAACTAAAACAGACTCATATTTCCTTGACCACCACGTGTGTGAGTTTATGTATCTAAATATTTCATAGCTAAAAGGTAATATGTATGTAAGAACAGCTTTGACAAACTCTACATTTCGCCTTCTTTAAATGCACAATTAGAAAATAGGGCAGGAGCTGACTCATCTACCATTTCCCCCTCATAGACGTCTATTTCTGGGCTCTTTAGTCTGCCATCTGCCACCTTCAGCAGGTGTTCCTTATCCTGCACCATGAGACCAGGGTGCAGGACAGACTCAGCTAATGACCCACCACAGCTATCAGTTAATGATGGGAGAAGACGGCAAATTGGTCCTGATGTCCCCCTCATTTTCTCTTTCTCCCCTTGCCATTTTCTCTCCATTTCCACCCTTGCTGTCAGTCTTTCACTCTCTCTCTCCCTCTCTCTCTCTCTCTCTGCCACTTCATGGTCATCAATCCCTCCATCCACTTGGGATCAGCCAATTAACCTATAGGCTGGTGTAAATGTGCCAAACGGAGAGATGAACAGCGTCGATGCCTCGCTCTCTCTGTCTGTGAGTGTGGGAAAGAAGAGAGTTTGTGTTTCTGTTGCTCTTGGTGAGTGAATGTCAGAGATGTCTCTGCTGGCATTAATTAGTGAGAAAAGCATCTGCTGCGAATGCAACTGCTAGTCCAAAAGCCTTTGAAATGTCATCTCTTAAAATACAAATTTTAAGAGCAGAGGATGTGAAGATATGGGAATATTTCATCATAAACACAAACAGCAGAGTTGGATTTTTTTATTTTCCCCGCTGTTGAAATTAAGACTCGTCTTGAGATAGAAGGTGACGCGGTGCGTAGGCAGCTCCAGGCAACCTTGTTAATAACAAAGCATCGTCTCATCTGTTGGAAGATGGAGATACGGCGATAAGCCTGCGACATGACATCTTCATCCTCCCTGACATTATGTTTTATTACAGCTCCATGCCACCCAGAGAGATGGATGGATGGATGAGATAAGGATGGAAAAGTATGAGGGGAGGTGTGTTGGGAAACGATGAGAGGGTGAGAAGCAAAAAAAAAGAGAAAGATGGATGAAAGACTCCTTGTAGAAGAATTAGGCAGGTAAAGCCGACACTTTGCTCCATCTGAGTCACATTTTTAAAAACCTCTGCAATCTAGGTGGAATACAGAGCTGGTACTTGATGAAACTGAGTCTACGTGGCTGTGAATTATGGATCTTTGCCTCCCTGGCCTTTTCGTTTTTCAATTAACTGCAGTGATTTTGGTTTTATTTTAAACCCCGTGAGCTTGAAAAATGTCAGTAAAGTCGAACTGAATTTGTGTAAGGAAATATAAACTATGATGATACTGCAGCTATTGTAGGTAATCTGGCGTTTTTCAAAAGACGATAAATGTTTTTTGGACATTTGGAAACAGTATCTGTGGAGGGAGCTATTTCGGGCACCCCTGGTTCGAGAAGTAAAATTTAATGTTCTTCTATTTTGTACTATTTTGTATTTTTTGACACTTCCTTTTTTATTGCATTTTCTTATTCACGTAACACTTTCAACATTAACAACAAGAAGAAAAAGAAAAGAGAGAGAAATAACTAAAATAACATCACTGTTGGGGTTTGCACATCTTATGCTTACAGTCACAATCTTACATCTTTTTGTCTCCCCTTACATTTTCACTATTGGTGTCGTTTCTTTGGGATCTGTAAAACCATAACCAAGTACTTATCTTCTTTTAGTACAGTTTTCAGTTTACCAAGGTACAGTACTGAACAACTCCCAGAGTCCCTTTCAAGACCATATCACAGTGCAGCTCCATCTTTGGGCAGCTCCAGATGTGTGTGTGTGGTCTGCAGCCAAATGTTGTCTTCTCTTGACTCTCGGAGTGATAAAAAAACAAGTCAAATCTTTCATGTAATTACAATTTTCACCAAAAAGCTACATAAACCAAAACGGTGTGTGTGTGTGTGTGTGTGTGTGTGTGCAAATGTGAAGTGTAAGTGTAAGTTGATGAGTAAATGATTGAGTATTCCTCCACGGCAGTGATGTAACAGGCTGGTTTCATTAAAGGGATCCCGACTTTCCTCTGGTTAATTATTTATCACAGCGATCCACGAACGCTCACTGTTTTCAGACTCCGTTGAGGGACGTCGTGCCTCTCCTGAATCTTTCAAATATTTGAATATGTTAAAGGTAGATTGAGTTGCTTTTGATTTGCTTTTTAATATCTTAAATTGCTTGGATCTTTATCTCACACTTTATTCCTTAATTTTCAAAACACAGATGGCAGCCAGGCGTGCCTCATACAGCTCAGACTCGTTGGTGCTGCGTTTGCATACTAACCAGTTGCCTTCCTGCAGCCATAAATCATCAATCTGTCTCGTGTCTCCCTTAAAAACTCAATTAAGAAAAGATCAAGCCTTAATTATAGTCCTTCTGCTTACTAGCATACTGTAGAAAAATGATTCAGGTGTTTAGTTTACCTCCCGCAGAAGAATATGCTGTTGGAAATTTGGAATTTGCAGGTTCTCGGGGTTGTTATTATTAACATCAAGGGCTTCAGAGAGCGTTGCTTCAGGTTGCAAGGGGCTCTGTCACTGTGGGCTGCCCTAGTTTCATCATTAGGTCTGTTTTTATGGAGCAAGCTGGCAACCTAAATATAGCTGCACAGTGGGCTCAGTCGCACAGCAGAAAGAACAAAACCGTCGCTTGTTGTTGTTGATGATGATAAATGGCGATGACGCTGTTGTGTAGATGAGTCAGGATCAGAAACGATGCTTTCCTCAACTCCAGCTTACTTAGAAAGAATTTCTCTCAGATGTATTTTTAAGATCACTCGGCTCACTCTGATTTACAAGTCGAATTATGTAAAACTGAGAAACTTTAAGGTATGATGGTGGCTGAAGTGCCCCTCTGAACCAAATGAAAAACATTTTCACTGGAATTGTTGTTATTGCCTCTGCTGCTGTTTTTCTCATAATAATTACAGTAATTAAGCTTAATGAGTTTACCAGCGATGACATCATAGTCTTCAATGTTCATTTTTAGGAGTTCAAGAAGAAGTCTTTTCTGCTGATGATTGTCTCAATTAATCAATCAATGAATCAATCAGTTGGTCTATAAAATGTCAGAAAATAGAAAAACTTCTTACAGCCGACTTGATATCTTTAAATGTCTCAATTTGTCTGTCCAGCAGACCAAAACCCAAAGATATTCAGTTTACTATAATAGATATTCATATTGGAGAAGCTGGAACCAGACACTTAAAATACTTAAGATACTTAAAAATGACTTAAACAATTAATTGATTATAAAAATTGTTGTAGATCATTTTCTGTCAATCAACTAATCAGTTATATGACTAATTGTTTTCACTCTAGGATGAGCACAATGGAAGCTGTTCTTTAACGTCACATTGTTTTAACTCATTAAGCAGTTAATTAGAGTAGAGCGTACAGCATGAAGGCTATATATGTTGTGTTTGGTAACATGGTTTGTGATTGGTAGCTGCTCGGATAAATTTATAGTCCTTCAATCATCTCTTTTGACATGTTCATGCTAATACCATGGAAACTGTTACAAATTTCACCACTGTGCAAGAAATATTTCTATCTATCTATCTATCTATCTATCTATCTATCTATCTATCTATCTATCTATCTATCTATTTATCTATCTATCTATCTATCTATCTATCTATCTATCTATCTATCTATCTATCTATCTATCTATCTATCTATTTTGATTATTTATAACAATCATGACTCACAGAAAAATTAGACGTGAGTTATAACCTAAAAAACTGGAGTAACCAGCAGAACTTCAGTTTTCGTCACACATCTACAGCTATGCAGCAAATTATAAAAAGAAAAGAAAGATTTTATTATTATTTTAATTTAAACTGTGGGAGTAAACCGAAGCTCCTGGAGTAAAGCATGGGGCCGGAAATTGGCCCGGAATAGAAGCACAGAGGATAAGCTGGACACGAGGTGGGGCTTCAGGTCCAAATAGACCACAGTACCACCAGGACCCGGGAACTGGCTCACCTAAATGGAATGCAGTCATTTTTAATGTCATCAGTTACACCTGTGCTTTTAGCCAATATGTCTGCTGTACCCACCCGCCCCTTAGACCACCAGTGATTACTCTTTGCGGCCACATGAGAAGCAGGCAGAGAACGGCTTGGTCATGACTTTGCAAACAGATTTGAAGAACCTGTTACTGTAACAAAATAGTTGCCGATTAATTTTCTCGATTTAATTGACCTGGTTGCAGCTTGAGTGTCATTATCAGTCAGTTTCTTCTTTGAGCCTTTAAGAAAGGTTTATTCATGTTGTCAGAAATCTATTTTGAACAGTTGTAGTTTAAAATATGAGTACATGTTTGAAAACCATTTCTTATAGTTTTATCTTTTACATTGACTTAAACTTCAATGAAAACTGAATTGTTGTTTTAGTATAGATTTTGTATATTTTCCTGCTTGTTCAACTTAAGTTAATCCATTACTGCCATGTAAGCACTAGGGGTGTGAATCTCTAGGCACCTCACCATTCGATTCGATTACGATTTAGAGGGCTTCGCTGCGATTATAAAATGATTATCAGTGCATCTTGATCAGTGTCCAAAATTAAAGCATTAAATTGGTTAGCAGGGACCCCACAATTTATTTTTAAGTATAATTCAATTTAATTCACTTAACAGGTTAATTTGAAATTAATTTCTAGGAAGGTAATGTTTACATTCCAAGATGTACTGATCAAACAGGTTTTCCAGGATCCAGTGTTCATTATTTAGTATTTTATGCAGTATTAATGTTTGTGGATGTGTTTACAGCTTCCACCACCAGGTGGTGCCTTTGAGTACGGTGAGAGAGAGCGAAAAATTCCCCTGCGGCACAAAAAGCATTTTCCCCACAGGCCACCATTGTAAAAGAGACGTCTGTAAAACTGTTGACAGGACACCTCCAACTGCAAACAAGGTCCATTATGACTCTTTCTATTATGATTTTTTGATCCATGGAGGTTTTATATTTGTAAAACTTTCCTCGAGCCGAGAAAAGCGATTTAAAAATCCTGAGCAATTCTCATCTGACTGAATAGTCGCCATCTTTGGGTCCCGTATCCAGTTCTTACAATACATCCATGGCTGCAGTAGTTAACACAAAGCTAGCAGAGAAAATATGCTGGCGGACTCTTCGGTTGCTCACGCTCGGCCGTCCTCACCAACCCAAGCAGCCTAGCTTAGAACGTAACACGAAGCACGTGTTTTACGTCTGTTACGTTTCACTATCCAATTGGTTCAGCTGCAAGGAATATACTACGTACAGCTCGGTCTTACAAAATTGTTACAGGTGATTATAATGTCGAGGATTGAGTTTTAAATTTACGATTATTGAGTTTTCTGCATCGTTCAAAAGAGAATCGCGTTGCATCTAAGAATCGATTTTTCTCCACACCTCTAGTAAGCACAGGGCAGAACAGAGGTAGAATAAAGGTTGCGCTTGTGTAGGAATATGGTAGAATATACGGCATGCCTCTGTACAACCACTGAGCGGCTGAGGCTGATGGAGATCGTGCAGAGAATGGTGGACCGCCGGTAACGCAACAGTAAGCGACATCACGCCACCTAACACCTCCTGACTTCATATGGCCGGTTTGCACAGAGAGCGGTAGAACGTGTGCGATGCAGTGATAAGCGACGTCTCTATTACATCTTTGCAGTGAGCAAACACTCCCCACGCTGCTCCCCGCACTATTTTACCTTCCTGGTTCCTTTGATGTTCCTCTGTTCCCCCTCTCTGACTGGATTATCTGACCAGAGTAACGTATCTGTCATTTCCAGACACTCCTATAAAGCGTGTGTGTTAGATCATATGATGTATTGTGTCAATATCAGGAGTTGGGATACTAAAATCGGAAGGTGCTGTCATAGGTTTACAGTAAATTGAGCCACTGTCCATTAGAAATGTGCATATCATGTGTCTAATTGATATCATAATGTAGTTTCACAGTAAAATCATAAAATTACTGCACTTTAGAGATTTACTTAATTGAACATTAAGGCCTTGGATGGGTTTTGTTTGAATGCTTGGGTATATTTTGTTGTTTGTTATTTTATTCTATTTTTCTCTATTTTGATCAGTTAAATATGAAAAAAATGTAAATACTGGAACTTTAAATCTTGTATACCATACTGGATACTTCCAACAATAAAATATGTTTTAAAAAAAGCCCATCAAATTCAGTCTTCCAAGTTTTTCTTGGAAATTAGAAAGTAGTAGTTTATTTTTTTCAAATATCTAGTTCACTTGAAATTGGATGAGGGCAGAAATGTCTGAATTATGTGAAACATGTGGGTCAGGTCATAAACATCTTGTCAAACAAAAAAGTGAATAGGTGTAGGGAAGTGATAGAAACTGCTACCTGAGCAGCTTGGGGTATTTCAGTGTCTATATTTGGCTCTGGTAGACAAAACAACTGATGTTAACCTGATAGCCTGATGTACCCAATATTTCCCATTAGGACTAATGGACTGATGAAGGACGTCTCTGTGGTCGACATTTCCAAACCTTAAAAAAAACCCCACAACAAAAGTACCTGAGCTGGAGCCCTCTGTATATAAGAAAAACAAACAAACCTACACAACTTGTTTTTCCGTCTCCGGCAACAAAACTCTATATTTTCTGGAGGGAGAAACAACTAGAGTTCCTGGAAAGGTTCAAAATCAGTCTGTCTGATCTCTCCCTCACACCACAATATTTTGTACCGTCAGTTAAGGAGGCAAGACGCTGCGGTGGCCAATTACATACACGCATGTTTACCTCATGATTGTTACGAGGAAAGATAAAACAATTGCTGCCATGATAATTTTGTAGAGCAGTAAAATCCTTCCTCATAATATCATTAACTGCTGTGCAGTGAGTTGGTGTCTAATAAGCCTTCATGCTCGTGAGTCTACAACTCAAACTGATATTCCTGGATCATATTTCATTGTCTCACCGGTACCTTAAGCAAACCCATCCTCACCAATTCAGCCTCTTTCGTTTTTTTATTATAAGTTTTTAAATGCCGGGCGGTTTTTGGTCTGAACGCCCACCAACTGTGTTTACTGTGTATTACTTACATATGCATAGAAGTGGAAGTTTAAAGCAGGTAGCTTCTATGTCTCATTACTGCACAGGAGACTACAGTTGTGCAGTTAGCATGTTTACGTTTTTTCATTCACTGTGATAATGACCGACAATCACGGTGATCTGAAGGTTTGCAGTGGAGATGTCTTTGTTAGATGTGTGTTACTGAAATGGAGAAGATTACTGAGGTTTTCCTTAACTTGTTACAGCTACACTGCAGCTACAGCTGCCTCAATCTGAACTATCGATCCACCTTAAATCCGCCCACACAGGTGATTTCACTTATTTGGCCTTTTCTCAGGACTGGGTGGCCGTGTACAGATGAGCTGTTTTCTCAATTCAGGGGCCGCATCCTTCTAAGGAAGCGGCCTATGAAGGCTTTCATAGACCTCAATGGCCGAACAGAGGGTTGTTAAATGAGACCGTCTGGTCTACGGAAGATTTCCAATTTGCATCACCAGCATCAGGATGTGCCGCTCCTGTCCAGTAAGGTTTGAGGTTTTTAAGGACCCATGGTTTTTTAAGTGAGTTGAAACCCAATGCTTACATTTTAAAGTGTAATCCTGCTCGGCTGGTACGTTTGTGGACGCCATATTCTCTTCTGCGCAATGAATCTGGGGATAGGTTGGGCTGTGAAGGATTCATCTGTTGGATCCTCCAAATTAGGGAAAAGAAGTCCGCATTTAAAAGAGCCTTTCGAAATGGGACAAAATGCAGCCTTCGAAGTATGCAGCCCCTGAATTGAGACGCAGCTGTTGTGTTTGATTGACATCCTTTCTGACTCCCCCTTTAGCTTTGTTGCACCTGTTAGAGCGGGACAAATTACACCTTTATCATTCTTATTAGTAGATGGAGTCCGGTGACCTCCCGTTAATACAGTCATAGCTCCACCCACGTTGAACCTGAGCAGAGGTTACATCAGCCAGAATAACTGAAAACAACTGTGGTCTTATGCAGGGCCTTTAAGAGTGAAGCCACCTGGAAATGCATCAAATTTTGAACTGTTTTCAAAATGACTGTTTCAGTTTCAAATGCAGTCAGATCTATCGTCCTTCTGCTGGCTTTTTCTCTTATTCTCTTTCTCTTTCCTGCCAACATTTTGATAACGTTGACCAGATAAGGTCTTTTAAATTTTACATTGCTTTGGTCAGCTCCTGTTGCATTTAAACCTGCTCAACAAGTCCACGTGATTAGAAACTGCTGCTCTGAAAACAAAGGTGATACGTGACAGAAGGGAAGCCCACGTGAGCCATAATGACAAACACACAAACGTAGAAAACATTCACATGGCACATGCAATCTGCTGTTTATCACATCTCATGTTTTTTCATATTTTTAAACCCTAAATGTGTAAATGAAGAGCAGATCACGTGGGCTCATCCAGGGAGACGTATTTTCTTCTTCACACAGTTTCTGTAGCTTAGCGTGACTGCTGAGAGTGAGTTTCCACATTTCTTCAATGTGACTTTGACTTTTTTTTTACCGACCGTTATATTCAGAGCTGTGAGTCCTCTCAGAAGGACATGTGTCGGCTCTATTTTTCCACTAGCGGCCATAATTCTGTTAGTACATGTTGATGGCATTTCAGTTGAAAATTCAGACAATTAAATCCTGTGTGTGTCTGTGTGTGTGTGTGTTCATTCACCCCAAAGATGGGCGGAGTGGCTGTCACAGTATGAGCGCAAATATCCGTGTGCGAGACTTGAAGACGGTGACGGCGGGCAATCATCACATCACACACACACAGGTGGCAGTAATCTCTCGGTGCTGACATGACCGTCTCAATCTGTCTCTCTGCCCTGAGGCCTCCATTGCAGAGCTGATTCAATTTGCCTCCATCAAAATGCAATTTCTCTGCTTCACCTCTCCTCCTTCTCTTCTTCTTCTTCCCTCCTTTTCGTCCTCTTATCTGACACCTTCCCTCTCTCTCGCTCTTCTCTCTGTGCCATTTACTTCCTGTCTCTCGCTTCATCTCATCTTCCTCCCCCCTCTCTGTTTTCATCTCTCAGAGCCTTTTTTCTTTTACAGGTTGGATCCTGATATTTCCCTGGGGTTCCCTGCCAGCCTGTCTTGTGTTGTTTCTCCCTGGATGATCAGGCTGTGATGGGGGAGGTGTCTGCAACTTTATATCCCCTCGCAGGCCGATAGATGCTCTCACATCGCAGAGGTTAGGGATGATGGGGTATAAAAGAAGACAGGAGTGGCATGAGGGTTTCATGGCCTGGAGCCTCTGTCAGGCTGGAAGAAGCCCTGCACTGGCCCACTGACGGCTTCATAAAAGATGATGATATGCATGTAAAATGGTTTAAAATGGGGGCACTTTAAAGGCAGACTACATCAGGCGTAGATGTCAAAGCTCCTGCCACCACATAGAAAGGAACTGGTATTAATACATTGTGAATAGAGTAGAACAGAATAAAGAACAGTAAAAAACAGAACAATGCTATTAGATATTTATTCTGGACTGTATAGATGTAGTTTATCTTGAGGTGTCGTAACATGCAGGAAAGATACTGTTGACTCTTCTTTACTGAATTGTCTCTTAACAGCACACGTTTTTTGAAGGAAAAATCCAATATATTTCAACCTGATGTATTTCCCATAAATGTGGCCCTTGTGGCTCTATGGGTCGTGCTAACTTTGCACTCGACACCTCCGTTGTGGAGATTTGGGGATGCGAAGAATCATAGCAAGCTGCACGAGCCTCCTACAGCTTTCCAAAAAACCAAATTTTTAAATTATTTTAATGACTTCAAACACTTGTCGCTAAGTCTGACTGAAAGTAAACACAGAAAGCAGCCGACGGGAACGACCATATTGGCCAAGTCCACCACAGGCCACCTCTTCCAAGGACACACTGTCCGTGGAATTTCATACTTTTGGGAAACAATCATATTAGCCATAAGGGGAACGAGTCCCTGAGCAGTAGGCCTGCTTGTACAATAACAAGGCACTGGAAATGGAGCATCTAAATGGAATGCAGCCATTATATTATTAATCATTCCTGTTTGACAATCAAAATCTATTGGGTAGCATTTCTTCGATTTCCATTTGAATTTACTGATACTGACACAGTTATTGACATTTCTTATCAATAATTAAACTGATATAATGCAGTGTGACTGTAGAGAACTCATGCTGTGTTATGTTTACTGCTACCTTTAAAACATTTGTGATTTCAAAATCCTTCTTTGTGACCTGATACCAAGCATGTGTAACAGCTAGGGTTTGTTTTTCACTACAGCTAATTACTTCTACGAATTTGTTAATTATGTTTACATTTTTCTCCAAGAGTAAACAGACAAGCAGATAGCTAATAGCTAACAGCATTTAGTATGACACCCTCTGCAACAACCTGCTTCCCCTGGAGCAAGAAATAGCTGCAGTGTGACTAGACAGAAGGGAATTAGGAGCTTTTAATACCTGCTGTTAGCAATGAGCCACCTTGGTACAGTATTTTCCACACTGCTGGGTTTTGACAAAACATGTCACCTTGACTGGATGGGAGCATGTATTTTCATAAACCACATCTGCAGTAGAAACTTTCCCGAAGAAGACCAACATGCATTTAAACATTTTATTCTCTCAGCTCATGATGGAAATGCACAAAATGTAACAAGAATTCACCTGCTATGACATTTTTAAGTGGCCTGCTGGAAAGCCTCATTACGCTGACTTTATACTGCAATTACTGAATGAATTAAAATTAAGTGTGCTGTTTATTTCCGTGCTGTTTGGAAATGAGTGGGAGTGACTGAACACTATCAGTTTGACAAAAAGCATTTTAAAATGTGTGTTTTGTGTGTGCACAAAAGAGACTTCAAATCACTCTCTCCCCTATATCCACATTGGAAATAGATACAGTCAGACGTGAACAGAATAGGATGTTTTGTCCCTTGTGAGACAATATATATGTCCCAACACACTTAACAGTCAGATGTCACCAAGGACTGTGTGAAGGACTGAATGAATGATTACCACTAGCGGCAAGCAATAATGCAACTCCACAAACAGGAAAACCATCTCTGTAAACACACAAGGAAACACCACCTCTTATCTCACCTGTCGTCTCTCTCTAAATACCACAGAGCAGAAATACACCCACTGACTGCCGTGCATCACACTTTATCACATTTGTTTCAATTTGTTGACAACTACTGCATAATCAGTAAGTAGACTATTGAGTATTGTTCCGAGCGACTGAGATGGATTTCCAATGCATCAGTTGACCCTTTGCTAAGCCCCTCCAACTCTCCTTAGATACTGTTACTATGCCTTGGAAGCTTTCCAGTCGAGCACAGTACTGCATGCACGCAGTTTACAATAACGGTGGCAAATTTATCAAATTCCTTAGTAGTTTTTGAAACAATAGGTCCTTCACACAGAGATGATTTTGGCTAACGAAACTTGGGTAAACTTCCCTGAATAAAGACCTGACCCTAAACTCTGATATAGTAGCTGGGAATGGGATTCTTTTTCCTAAAGTCACTTGTAACCCCACAAAATAATGTAGTTAGCTAATATAATATGCTAATTCTTTGGCTTTGAAGTACGGTTACAACTGCAGGTAGCTAGTTAGCCAGGCATGCTAATGTTTGCAACTTAATCACACTGTTAAATCCATTTCTTACACTTTTTGCTCTTGTATTTTTGGTTTTTGGCTGTCTTGACTCTTAGTTGGGTAGAGTCTTATACAGCCCCATTTACACCGCTTCAGCATGTAGAGAGACCCGGTCCTCCACAAACCTGCCATACCTGGTTACGGTTGCTAAGCCATGATTGGACAATCAATGTTTGGGGGATTGGTTTAGTGAATGATCAGTTCCCTGCAGTTATGTGCCAAATTCATAACACTTCTACTTTCACTTTCCCATTTTTTTGTAGTTTTTAGTGATATCCAAAATAGATTCCCATAGAGAGAATGTCAGGACCCTTAGGCTGTTTTTAAATGAAAGCAAATCAGTGAAAAATAAAATCTCTAGGATGTCTCTTGCTCTGCGTAGGCTGCAGGAAGAAAAGGGAAATGAGGAGAAAAATTCACACGTTTTCTCAAGGTCAGTGGAGTGTGCACGTCTCTGCTGTTATTGAGTAAAGACAGAGCTCCCACGCTGCTCTCCAGAGGCTCTCTGATAGGCTGGCTCACTGCCAACATGTTACCATGTGAATTAATGGTAACAAAGACAGATCGCCTCGAACACCACACAACACATGGTGCATCGGAGTGCTTTGCTTTGCCAGAATAGTACAAGATGAACGCTGCAGATTAGATAAATACTGCTATTGGTA
This sequence comes from Macquaria australasica, assembly GCA_005408345.1. Lineage (NCBI taxonomy): Eukaryota > Metazoa > Chordata > Actinopteri > Centrarchiformes > Percichthyidae > Macquaria > Macquaria australasica. Next base: position 108,888 of record SEMN01000635.1, read on the forward strand.
TCTTGGCAGCAATGGAAAAACCCAATTTGACAATTTTTTTCATAGGCTGATGTGGACCAACAAGCAAAATCCACGTTGACTGATTATTTTGTCTAATTTTGCAGCAAATATATGCTTTATAGAGTAAACTTTCACTCCCTGATGTTCAAATTAAAGCCATGCTTCGACCAACATTTTGGGAAACTTGTTTTCTTATTAGGAGTTTTGCTGAAAAGATCATTTCATCTCTGTGTAGTCAATACAGACGTATCTCCAGGTACTTAGCCTAGATCAGCTCAAAGACTGGTCTTGTTTACATGTGTGTACTTAACATATGTGAAAAAATATTGTCGCTGAACAAGCTTGGAGCTTCTCAGAAGTCCTCTACGTGAATTTTTGCTGGCCAAAAAAAAAAAATACGTGCAAGCACACATTCCTTGTTATTTTGTGATGAGAATGGTGTATTTCTGCTGTTTGCCTGGCAATCATGAGAAGAGAACTCCTGCACACTGTCCTTTTACTTGCAATAAACTTTAGTAGAGATACAACGGTTCAGTCCTTAGACCTTTTGTCAGGTAAACCTGAGGAACAACATTGCAGCCAGATATTAGCCAACACCTCCTCAGGTGAAGCCAATTAAGGACCATCAGCCACAGTCTGTATGCATATAGCCAATTAGAAGACACATCCCACCATCTATAATGGACAGCAACTACATCAATTTATATACAAGCATTAATTAATATAAATGTATATATATATATATATATATATATATATATATATATATATATATATATATATATATAATGACAATAATAATATCAGGCTAATGGTAGATCTCAGGGTAACACTATCATAATTTCACTGTTTAGTGCCTGGCGATCATAAAATGATAGTTGCAGTAATAACTTTCCAGAGATGTAAAATCCTGTCTTTTTAAAATTTTATTTAATCTTTTCTTTGAAAAGGTAGTGTCACTGGGATAAAGATATGTGCACAAGAAAACATACACAGTATGAGTGCACATTTTACATACATAAAACAATAGTTACACATTAAGAAAAACAATTACAAGTAGCATTCAAAATGATCGAGTATAATGTTTTAAAAACTTTACTTTTGGTAACCCGTTCCGTTTGTGAGAAGTACGTAAAAAACACATTTTCCAAGTTCTGTTTGAACACATAGATAAAGTTAACATGCCCTGTGACCTGACATAATTACTGGGTTTACATATGATCAGAGAGAGCAGAAACTGTTTTTCCAGTAGCATTTTATAGAAATAATGTACGATGCAAATCCATTAGTATATAGTATTACATATACATATATAAACTTCTGTGCACTGCAGTGTGTTAGCATCTAATAAACCTTAAAACATTATGGATATATATCTCAAACTGGACATTTTACTGTTCATAGTAAAACCAGAGCCATGTAGAGAGAGAGTCGTGTCAACAGAAGTTCAAAACGCTTGATGGTCACATGATTAACGTAGACTTCAGATATTTCTCTCTACATGGCTCTGGTTTGCCAGAGCTGAGGGGAGCAACCGTAGAGACGGAGTAGCTACAGCAGCTAGGAGGAAAACCTAAGAAGAGTCCAAGAAAAGTTTCTGATGCTCCAGATAAAAAAGAAACTCGGCGGTCAGAACAGTTTCAGAAACAGGGATAACCATTGGTGTAGCTGTTCCTGGTTGGAGAGGCTGAAAGAAGAGCAGGGACTGAGGGCAGACAGGATGTGGCTTACTGCTCTTGGACAGGTTGGTGGAGTAGGCTAGCTGTTACATTTATTCTACCTAAATAATGGATTATTGTCTTGGAACTGTGGAAATGTGAGCGAGCTCCCCTTTAGGCTTAAGTCAATGTTTGTGTAATTACTCTCACTGCCAGAAGGGGGAGGCAAAAGTTCCACCACACCAGCTTTAATGTTCTCACTGGTACCTGACGCAACATGTCCCAACTAATGCAGCCTCTTGCACACAGTTGCATTTTCAGTGTGAACCCTACTTGTTTCTTAGTCCCTCCAATTTAAAGCACAAGAGGACATGCAAAGAAGGATGACAGAAAGAAACACATACTTTGGGAAATTAGACATCCCACCCGCAGAAGTGACAACTCAGCTTTACTTCAGCATGACAAGCCCTCTGAGGCAAATTTGGGTTTTTGGGTGATGATAATAACATGTAAACAGAGCCGCTAACATGGCTGTAGAGTATTGTTCAAATTCCTCAAGTGTAGGGATCATATAGTTTCATATAGCACAACTTCACCTGATATCACGTGAAGATCACCCAAACTGGCGTTAAAAGGGTTTCGCAGGAGAGCAGCAATATGTTCTCCAGCTGAGACTTGGCAAAGACAGATATTGGTTTTCCTGATACTGCAGTAACCCTTGTGAAACGTTGCTGCCCTGTTCTCCTGCGTTCTGCTCCATCACACTGATCAGAGCTGACAGGAGCATCTAAAGCTACTGAGCCTCAGCTCCTGGACCAGCAACTATCGACTGGCTGGTTATCAAGCCCCTCAGGCATCCAAATTGATCTTCACGCATAAACGCACAAACACAAAACCCCACAATTCTTGCAGTTGAATCCTCATTAAAGAGTAAATCAACTCTAAATCAGGCAAGGCAGAAGAATCATTTGTTGCACTACACCCCAGTGAGGGATATTAAAGCAGGTGTCAGTTGCAGAAAATAGAAATAACACAAGTGTCTTTTGCCTCTGGTTGTTGATGTTTGGTCAGTTAATGGGAAATATAGGTACTATCCCACCTCAGCCATATAAAGACCAATACTTTTTTAAATGAAATTATTGAGCTTCTGGTGTGTTTGTTGGGTTTTATACACTTCTTGTCTTGCTTTAGGGACCAGGCATCTGCCCTTGTTTCTTGCATTTATATAACTATATCTTTAAATCTACTCTTTTAACAGTTTGGTCTCAATTTAAGCCCTTTTCCTGTCAAACCCCCCACTCCTCCAGGTTTTAAAGAGCCTTGTAGAGGAGAAAATATCCTCTCATTACCTCCATCAGAGACTCTGCTAATGACGGCCAGCCCACCTCAGCCACATAATGAGCTCAAATGAATTGTGCTCTCTTCTATGGCAACACTTTGCATCCCATAACGAAGCGTGAATACTGAGCACAGCCACACACACACACACACACACCACCATTCACACTCAAAGAAATTAATGGACAAAACAAACATGAGTTGAATTTTAAGTGAAAGGCCGGACGTGATGGAGAGCGAGCTGCTCAAACATCAAACACCTGGCGTGTTCAGTTTGAGCTTTGAGCTGCATCTCTCACATATGAATCCACTCAAACATTTGCTTCACATCAAATTGATTAGACAAGGACACAAGGTCTAATTTGTTCATAATATATCAGGTGTGTTGAATAGAATAGAATTGATGATTAGACCGTTTTTGCTTTGGAAATACAATACTGATAATTTTGGTTGCGGAATTAAATATTTATAATAGAAAATTTGGTTGAATTTCAAGACTTGGGACTTGAGACTTCATGAAAATTAGGACTTGGGACCTGTAGCTCAGCAAGTCGTTAAGCTGTTTAGGCTCTTTGCAAGGTTCGAGATTTTAGTGTGTGTTTGCATTCACATTAACTTTCCATTTCATTACACCACTGACTCCCACTGCACTGTATGTTTATAGGAGCTAATACCACTGAGGCCTTTTAGACACACACTTCTCAGTTTTATTAGAGGTGAAGAAAATGGGAAAAAGTCTTTGAGGACAAGGGGAAATGTTTTCGAAAAAACAGGCAAACCATTAAATACAAGCAAAATAGTTAAAAAGGGCAATTAAATCATAAATGGAACAGTAAAATAAAGTGATTTACAAATACAAATAATGCAGTACGATAAAAGCATGATTTGATTTTGTTCTGAGCCTGGACAGCGGAACTTTTAATAGCTTTTGGTCACCGGATCTGAGGTCTTGATGCAGAATATGGTGTTAAAAGATTAAAAATATCCAAAATAAGGAGCCAAACTATATAGAGCTTTAAAAATGATTACAATTATTTCATATTGATGATATGAATTCTAAAACTGAAGTAAAAAAAACACGATTATTTTCTTGTTTCACAGTCCATTTGTATCATTCAGTTCCCTCTACTGTTTATTTATGAATTTAAATACTTTCATTTAGCCTGTTAGCAACATTGGCACCTCTGAGACTCCGTAGCCCTCCAAACTCATGCTATTGTTTACGGCTGTTTCCCAAATGCTCCCAAGCATTGTGCTGCAGTTTTGATTTTGAGTTAAGATCAAGGAAAATCAATTGCCTGTGATAAATGAGTCTGTATGAATCAAGCCCTTGGAGTGTGTCTGTGTGTGTGTGTGTGTGTGTTACGCCCCAGAGGAGTGATCTATTGTTTGATATAAAAAAATGTTTCCAGAGATAAAACACAGCGGGCCAGAAGCTGACATCCCAGATTGCCTCTGACATGACAGTCGGCACTGATGCTCCGTTACGTTATCGGGCAGACTGTCATTCTATTCTCCCCTTAACATCCCTTACTTTGCCGGTGTACTAAGTGCAGGCATACAATAGAAGCAGATATGAGATAGGAATGTTAGGATGGCAATATATGCCATATATCAGCATAATCCAAAGCCTGCGGGCAGATCTACTCGCTCCTCTGAGTCCAATTATAGAGTGTGTGTTGTGTGAGCAGACAGCCTGTGTTGCAGATAGACCCAGATCCAGCCAGCACCAGCCACCTCCCCTCATCCTGACTCTGACACCCACACACTCACATATACTATAGAAACACATGGGCACACACACACACACGGTAGATGATTTGTTCAGATCTAACGAGGCATGCTGTGCCGCTGCATTGTTGTTTATTCCGTCACATTATCCCTCATGTATAATTAACAAGAAAGAATTTATTTAATGGTGTGAGCAAAGGGAGGAAATTTACCACCTCACACTCCTGCGATGGATTTTAGTCTTTTGATTTTTCTTTCACTGATACATCAACCCTGCCTCTACAAAATATACTTATTTGATATATACCTATTTGATTTGCCAACTGCTACGTGGATCACATTCAGTGTGGCAACCTTCCAAAACTGTTAAAGATAAAAACGTTTTCTAATCTGACAACGCTGAGATTCAATGGGATTAAAGCACAAAAACAACTTGGTTAGGAAAAGATCACGGTCATGTTAGAAGAAACCAAAGCTGACTGTCGGTAATTGGAAGCAAAGAGTTCTTCCCTGTCAAAGTCCAACATTTTGATGACCCATCCATCCACCCTGACCTCCCCCCACCCTGGACTGCAACACCACTTTCTGCTAACAATGCATCCAGACTAGGATGATTCCTACAGACATTTCCTCTAGCGCCACCATGAGTTTACCATTTGTACTTTTGAGTGAAATACCTCAGGATGAATTGAAATAACTTAATTCTCTGACTTTTCATCTAACGCTGTCATCAGGTCAAAATTTCAGTTTGTCCCATACTTTGAATTATGACAAAATACTTATTAATTAATACTTATTAACTCATGACATTCCCATCAGCCTCAGCTGTACATTGTGTTTTGCGCTGATTAGCAATTGTTTGCACAATAACACACTAAACATGCTAAACTAAGTTTTGCTAGCCTTTGGCTCAAAGCATGGCTGTGGACTCTTTTCTCGCCTCGTTTGAAAACTGAGCGAGAAATCATAAATTACCTTAAAAAAAAAAAAACACTTAGCAGGCTGCTTCTGTAACCTCGTTAAAGCATCAACAGACAAAAATGTCTGAGGTGAGGGTTGTAGGTGGTAGGCTGGGAATCGCAGCGGTTGAAAGGGAACAAAAATGATGTGTTTTAATATCTGTGTCATTATTGGTGTGAATGTGCCAGGCTTAGCAGTGTGTGGCCCTGTGGAGTCTTTAAAGCCACGGATCAGAGGCTCCGAGTCCGTAACGGCACCCAGTGGGAGAAGGATATTGCACAGTGCCAAGGATCTCCTTTCTCTCTGAACACATCTGCTTCTCATCCTCCGCCCTCACCTTCCCACCCCTCCTTTGATATGTCTTTTACATGAACTGACACTGTCCTTCACCCTCCATCTCCCAGCATCCCTTCCTTGCTAACCAACTCCCCCTCCCCTCCGTGCATCCCTGTTAGCAGGTGCCTCAGACCTCAATTTTCTTCCTGAGAATAAAAGAAGATTGTACAACACAGCATACCTTCCAGCAGGTTTGGAAAAAAACTTGCACACCCAGTATTTCTCATACAGGTGTAGAGACGTCTTGCAGAGAAGGAGCTTCTAGCACACTGTTCTTACTTTTAAGATATTTATTAAATCTGTACCACAGTCTTTAAATCGGCACATCAGTCTTTTTAAAGATAAGCACACGGAAATGCTTCAAGTTCTATATCTATAAGACATCGGTATGCTTCAGATGAAGTGCTTGTCGAATTGTCAAACAGTGTCTGAATCCCCTTTCCCTAAATTGTTCAGGGATTGATTTGAAATCTCAAGAGTGGCTGTGACTTAGAGGGCATGGAGTCTCTGGAAAACCACAGCGATTTGGAGCCTGATACTAAAGGCCAAAATACACAAAACGGCGCACGTCAGAACAGCCGCCCCTATTATTTTCTATGTGCAACCCCACACCTGTGGCGGCAAGGTGCTTCATGCTACTGTCCTATTTCCATCCTCGCTGCCCCTGAAAAAATGCAATTTTTTTTTCCAGAGAAAAAGCTGTTTTGTACTTCACTACAATGTTGGCCCAACTACAGACATTATTAACTACTTTGTTTCTTTCTTTTCACTGTAGTTTTAACTATTTCACTTGTGCCTGTATCTGCAAGGCAAAACATTTACAAAAGGACTAAATAAGTAAACTCCACTTGCTCCCTGCTTGTACATCCCAGCTCCCATTGTTTTTCTTCTCTAACTGACTTTAAAACACACGCCACTCCGACCTCTGAGCTGTCAAGGCCAAGTGCCATTTTATATCATGGTAATGGTTAGTTAGTAAGTCACTAAAGTTACTAAATTTACTAACGTACTTATTTTTACCCAAACCAAGATATTTTTCTTAACCTAACCAAGTAGTTTTGGTGTCTAAACCTAACCAAACTGCAACCGCTTCACAACGTTAACCACGTTTGTTACCATGACAACGAAGGTCCAGTACATTTATATATATGTCGTTTTTGGAGTCATATCTCCTTCACTAATGTGGTCGTGTGGGTTGGAGGACTTGTTGTTAAAATGAACTACATACTTTGTATATACACTATGTGACTTGAATTAGAAAGAGATTTTGTCCTGTTAGTAACAGTGCACCAGTGGAGACTTGTTCTTGATCTCTTTCTCTACCTCCATCTCTATCACTCTCCTCCATCCATCATGTACCCATCTGACGTCTTCTCTGACTTCATGGCACCCACCTTCCTCCTCTTTCAGCTCATCAACACAACACCATCCATCCATCCATCCATCCATGCATCTTTTCCGGTCCCTTGTGAAGCCAATCCCATTCACACCCTGGAAGAGAGAAACACCTCTGAGAAGTGTGTGTGTGTGTGTGTGTGTGTGTGTGTGTGTGTGTGTGTGTGTGTGTGTGTGAGGGTGTGAGATGAGGAAAGGCAGACAGCGAGAGAGAGGTGAAGAGGCATCATCAAAACAAGATGGGCCAAAAGGTACAGATTTGGATTTGATAGAACTTGAGGGAGACACACAAAAAGAAGACAGCGGGGAAACAGTTACTGTGGAGAGAAAAGAAAAGATGTTGGACTCAATTTTAAATAGCAGCTGGAGGCAGACTGGTGTACTGGTGCGCAGAAATATCCGACTGATATCAGAGAGCCCGTTTTTTAGGAGGGGTATTGCCTAAAGTACAAACAGGGTTCCCCACGTGCATTTCAGACACAGCTGAACCTATTTCTGAGATTTCCATGACTGTATTGAATATTTATGATTATACTCTACTGTGGTGCAGTAATTATGCAGCTTTTACGGTTGCCATGAAATTGTCATGTCAACTACATGACCCATTTTTGGAAAAACACTGGAAAACGATGGCAACTAGCAGTGGAGAGTGTTTGTGTCCCATGATGATCGTAACAATAGGTTTCCATCTAAATGTAGCGCAAATTTGAACCGAATTTCCAGAAAATGACCAAAAGAAAATTCAGATCAATGCATGTTTGCATCCACTACTGTTATGTAAATATTAGGAGTTAAAAAACCTCCAGTCGGGTGCCATTAAACCAACAGAAGAAGCGGGTGCAACAAGATGATCTAATCAAAGAGCACCTTGTTTTAATTGTTGCTTTTTGTTTTAATCGATACACCAACTTTTCAGTGTGGCTTAACTGTAGCTTTTGACCAAAGAAACATCAGTATCAGCTTTCAAAATGGTGCCGAAGTCCTGAAAACATTAAACAACTCTCCGTGACTCGGATGAAAACATCAGGCAGCTCAAACAGAAAACCTTTTGCCTGCTGTCCAGGGGCTCCGGCAACAAACTACCCCATTAGAGGTGAGTCTGGACATGAATGACTGAGTGTGTGTGTGTGTGTGTGTGTGTGTAGACTCTCAATAGTTTGGTATACCATCCACCTTCACCAACGCATTCTCCCCTCTCCTCCGTTAACGTGCTGTTGCTAAGATACCAGCCGCTCATCTTTACTCCTTCACACACAACCAGCCCGTGTGTGTGAGAGAGATCTTTCTCCCTACATCCCAACTATCCTTGACACACACACACACACACACACACACACACACACACACACACACACACACACACACAGACACTCACACACACACTCTTCTGTATAAATCATGCCTCCACTCCCATTCGTCACCTTAAAGGTCACTGTTTGACAAGTAAGAAAGGTGTTTTTTTCTTCTGCCTCCCACTCGCCTGCAGACACATTCGCGCCTCCTGAAACGTGGAGACAAATTAAACGAGAGCGTCGGACTGACCCGAGAGCAGCTGAGACGCTTCAAACAACAACATTTACATCCCACAACTCTTGAAGCAAAACGCCGTCATGCAACAGTTCTCCATTAAAAATATATTTCTTTTGTGTGTGCGTGTGTTTCTCTCCTGACTCTCCAGAAACTCCAGCATCTGGCCCCGAGTAGAAAATCCAATATGTGGAGGTACAACTCCCATGATGCTTTGGCAGTGACTCATAGGATGCAGTATGTTGCTAGTAGTAGATATAAAGTACATTCATCTTAGACTTAGGTCAGAAAACTGCCACGATGTGCAAAGTGTCACACGACCAAAGAGGAAGCCGAAAGCATCAGAAGGGAGGATCTTGACGGCCGCTACGACCTGCGAGATGAGGGTCACGTGACAAAGCCAAAGCCGTCAGTACGCTACTTTTCGGTAGCCTTGCTAGCTTGTCTACTTGGACTTTGAAGATAATCAGTGAAAAGTCGCGTACCAACCATAAAATTTGTAAAAATGTTAATCAACCTGCCATGTTTTGTAATCCTGTTAGGTATTACAAAGCAGCGCCTTGTCACCGTGATTTAAGTTTCAAATGTAAAATTGATTATTATGAGATAAGACTTGTAGGAAGCCAATCTCACTTCAATTAACTCAAACTTTCCCAAAAGCTTTTGTAGAAGAGCTAAACGCACGAAACCAAATTACAAGTGTGAAGCTCAGTGGTGGCGACGCTGAAGTCAGGCGACCGTGGTGTAGTTTGTTTATAGCCTAACGTTAGCTTCTTACTTCTGGAGATTGCATTTACGCTCCAAAGATCATAAAAGTGTTGTTCATTTGTGAAGATTATCTCGCTGAACAAAACGTGTCAGTATCATAAACTGTTGTTTGTCACAGAACTTATTTTCTGCAATAATCCAAGATCCAGTGGAAAAATCCCATTGGCTTTTTGTCGAGGGAACCAGGGTGATGCTAACTTCTGGGGTGGACGACAAAAATGCGTCACTCCCTGCAGCTCTCTATTGTGGTATGACTTACAGCAGCTCGCTGGCTAATTGTTGCCAGTAATTGTGATGTTACACCTTTAACAGAGTAGAATATCCCCAATTTAGTCAGGTATTTCAGATTGTGGAAGATAGTCGAGCTCAGAGTTAAAACTTAATAAAACAATTGACTGTATGTCATCAGATCAGTTAGCGTTTTGTTTGCAGTGGACACAGTCGGTTGTACTTAACATTAAAAGAGCACTGGTATGTAGTCCAAATCTTCCCGGTTGAATAACCACTAATATTATTTATGTTGCTTATGAGGAAACGCCCCAGAAAACCATTGATCACATGGGCCCAGTAGTCATGTAATATTTACCAGGAGACTAAAGGCTGTAAAATTTTCCACCTCTTGCTCAGACACACACACACACACATGCAGAGTCAGACACTGTAGGGATTGCTGGTGTTTGTCTGTACACATTTGTACCCATATGTGAGTGTGCGAATGCCTGCAGCACATTAGATGAGAGGGATGCCTCTCAAAATAAAGCTTTCTGTGGAGAGCCGCTTTCTGCTGGTGCTAGAATTTTGCCTAATTTTAGTTTTTGCCAGGGAAACGATGAGAGCGCGCGCTGGGCTGGGAGACGAGTCCCAGCGCTGCTGAGTGATGAGTCACTTCAGTCAAATAAACAGCAGAGAGAGAGAGAAGCAAAAGGAAAAGCTAGAGAAATGATCAGTTTATGAGGACTGTCCAGCTACCAGTTGGATGATGAAGCTGGATAATATTTGGCTTTCTAAGGACCTAAAATGTGATAGAAAAATCTAGATTTTAGTTTTCTAAAAGAGACAGCATTTCTCTGTTTGTTGTCCAGCAGCCATGAGCACATGAGCCGTGTGTCTACCGCTCTGTCACGACGGCTGCCTCAGTTGTTTTTATTTTTGCTCAGTCAGCCACCCCCCCATCAGACCTGCCATTTTCCACCCGTCCACCAGATGCCCTCGGACCTTCCCACCAACCCTGGTCACCTGACTCCCACATCCACCTGCTCACCTGTCCACATTCCCAAAGTGGCCCTGCTTACCGACACACCTGCTGCTCATCATCTCATCAGTCCTTCAGTGTATATAACCACATCACCAGCCCTTTCCTTTTGCCAGTTTGTCTTGTTTTCAATGTGCACTTGTGTTCCAGCCTTCTGCTCCTGTTCTTCTGCTACCTGTGTTTCGACCTGCCTGCCTGCCTTCCCCCTCTGGATTTGTTTGCTTGTTTGGACTGCCTTCTCGTGCCTGACTGTGAGCCTGTTAATTTGAACATTGGTTTAGCGAAGTCCTTTTTCTTCGACCTGCCCTGCCTCAGTGTCTGCATCTGTGACGCTCTCTTCCTCTGTCGTGCCCTCTCTTTTCAGTATTTTATCGTTTTATTTTAGTCGACTAGAAGAACAAAATAATACTTTAAAATGAGGCATGTGTGTACCTTATTGTGAAGTGTTAACCACATAAAGATCAAGATAATTATAATATGCAAACACAAATTACACATGCCATATGTTTTTAGAGAAAATTGCCAAATGTGCCCTTTCTCCCAATGGTAAAAAAAAATCCATTAAAACTTCCTGGATCTGCACCAAAAAATAACCACTTGTTCTTTGGCTCAGTTGCCTGATTTTCCACCCAAGGATTCCAAACAGCCAAACAAACAAAGCAGGTAATGAACAAAAATGTTGAAATCACATACAATAAATCTTAAATGCTGAAAGCGGAGAAAGGTAAATTGGCACAGCAAAATTCTGAGTGCACGATCTGTTTATACGGACCACCTAGCAGCTTGAGTTTGAGGCTGCAGTCGTATGTGATATGTGATGTGGTGTGGAACATTATGTCTTTTAAAATGACTTCTGGATCTGCATGAACCACAACAGGTTTGTACTACTTGTACAGGATCTGCCATAAGGTTTTAATATTTCACTGCTGCTCCTGAAAGTATCTATCTCACCAGATCCTGTTCCACATTCATGATAAAACTATCTATAGCTCAAACACATCTTGTATTCAACATCGGAAAAGGAAGCACAGGGATTGGATTAAGTGCAGTGGATCTTGAGACGATCACTGCGCACAACATTTAATGCATTTACAGATCAATTATCTGACAGATTCCTTAATAAAGCTTCTTGAGAAACGTGAACCAAACCCTATTTTAAACAAAAATAAGAGTACAAGTTACTCAGTCTCCTATTGTGGAGCTGTGATAGATGAAGAAAAGTGACACAAATCCTCAAGTAAGCCACAGACTGTGCTGATCACAGGGCACACTATCACTGCATATATAAAACCCAAAAAAACCCAAATCAACCTATCACCCCAATTGAGATGTACGAAAATAGACGAGCAGCCTGTGCTCGTGGCTGCTATTCCTGACAGCAGTTAGTCACGGCCCTGTCTATAACCTGAAGGTGACAGAATATGAGTCGGTGCGATGCCTGGATTAAAAACTGACTCAACAAGCAGGAGACATTTTTGGAAATGTGTGATGGAAAACTGCGGTGGAAAGAACATTTACTCAAGTACTGAACTGGCAGTTGGTTCTGAGGTACTTGTACTTTACTTGCTACTTTATACTTCAAGGCAAGGCAGCTTTATTTATATAGCACATTTCAAACAGAGGGAATTCAAACTGCTTTACACAGGCAAAGAAAAGCTTTAGAGTGACATTTAAAACAAAAATAAAATCAATTAAGATACAATAAAATTTAATTATAAAATTAAATAAAATACAGTTACAGTGCAGTAATAAGTTGTGAGTTGCCAATTCACAAAAAGGAAATAAAAGTGCATTAGAGAAACTACATTAGTTCCTAGTTACTAATTACTACTAGTTACGTTTCAGGCTTCTTACATAAAAACAAAATATAAGTTTATAAAATATAGTGCATATAGGGCCCCTTGACATGTTCCAGATGTCCATGAGTTGTTATGATATTTCCCCTCTGAACGTCTTAGTTGGTTTCATTTAAATAACCATAAAATTATCCAGTATTTCACAGTTGGATAAGATTTCTTTCCCCCCCCAGATCTATCTTATGACCCTTCGAAGGGGCCCGACCCCCAGGTTGGCAACCGCTGGACTAAACTAGCTAACCGTACATAAAGTAGTTAAAACTAGCTCCACCTCGAGCAGCTACAATATTAAAATGCTGCATACACATTGATGCTTCAGTATTACTTTATATTATATCAGTGATGTGGGGGGGGGCATTTTTTTGCAAAATGAGTACTTTTACATTTGATACATAAAGTACATTTGCTGATAATACTTGTGTACTATAATTTAAGTAGGATTTTGAATGCAGGGCTTTTACTTGTAATGGAGTATTTTTACATTCTGGTACTTTCATTCACGTAAAAGATCTGAGTATTTCCTCCACCACTGCTGAAAAAAGACCCTTCTTTCTGCTAATGCACCCAGATTGACTAAACCTACAACAAAGTAAAAATATACAGCGTAAAAACATGTGGGCTTTTTGTGTATTGTATCAATAGTTAACAATTCAGTGGTTGGGAATTATAACAGCATAATTCCCCCATTAAAATCACAGAATTCTAACACAGATAATGTGTTATATTGCTCCAAGAACAGCTACTGAAACGTGGCTTCAACCTGTGACTGGTGCACAGGTAATGAACAATGAATATAACCATACAGTATATCCATCTAAAACAGAGAACTGATATGAACACTGACACTGACAAGCTAAGGAGAACCCATGATCCTGTTAAAATGATGGAGGGCTACTGCCTCCTTTTGGTGGAAATATAAAAATCTCACCTTTTTTTTTGTTTTGTTGATTTTATTGAACAAATGTCTCACACTGTAGAAATAAATACAAAGTCACTGACTATAAATCACAATTGGATAAATAGCCAGTTGAAACAAAAGAAAAGAAACCCCAGAAAATTTTAAAAAACCACACAGAAAATGAGAAGACTTTTGGCCCAAGTTGTCCTGATAACATCATTTATTATCTGTTTGTTTATTTTTTTTAAAGTTATCATCTATTGCTGTTGGATCCCATCAGATCTTCATGCTGCTGTCTGCACACAATTAGCGTAGTCAGCAGTGGTGAAAAGTAACAAGGTACAACTGTATAATCCATTTTGTACAATTTCGAGGCACTATTTCTATTTTATGCTACTTTATATTTCAACTCTGCTACATTTCAGTGGGAAATATTGCTCCTTTTACTCAACCACACTGATTTGACAGCTGTAGTTAATTACTTTTAATCAAAAACATATGATCAAATTAGATGTCTTGTTGACTCTTTCCTTCCATCATTAGATATCTATTGGAAAAACTCAATGAGATTCTGATTAATCTCAGATATACAATACGTGAAACCCTATTTTTCCTTGTTGTATATGGAGGACCAAAACTGCCAAAATCAAAAATAAATTAATAAATGCAGTTTCGGTTCTCCATAGTTCTACTGTAACTCAATCAGTAGTGGGATGTATTTGCTGTGTTCTTACAAATGTTAACAGTATGCCTTGGTATAAAAGTTTTTAAAATAAAATATGGCATTCATTTCTCCACTCACCGCATTGGTAAAGATTGTTGACGCGGGCAATGTCGTTGCCGCTCATCTCTCTGGCGTACCCGAAGTTAAGGTCAGGATTGCTCCTGGCGACGATGGTTGGCATCCCGTTTTTGGAGAAGTCGTATCTTGAGGACACAAACACAACATCTTTGGCGTATAGAGCTGTACACACACACAACCAGAAGTCGTATTGCTGACTTAGTTTATTAACTCTTTTGTTGTTGTTTTTTTCTTTACAGTAGAGAAACATAATAGATGACGATATATAAATAAACACTCACTTGCTGTAATGCATGACAGAGTTGAAGTCGTAGGGAGTACCCAAGTTGTTGGTCTGCACCTTTGTGAAGTTTTGTTCCTTTCCTGCACAGGAGAGTAAGAACAGACCAAAATATTTAAGCACTGCTTTTAAAGTTTCACCTGTTTTGTCCTTCAGTAACAGTGGATTGAAATTGGGTTGTAGACTCATATTATTGGCATTTTGCTTATATTATCAAAACTCCTGGAATTGGAGTGAAATTTAAATTCTGTGAGTTTAAGTGCAAAACAAGGCAAAAATACAATATATAACTTTGAAATTTTGAAAGAAAAAGTAGGCTACACCATGACAGAGTATATTAATAAACAGTGTAATCATTTTATATGTTATAAATCTATTCTCCTTATTTTGATTTTTCCACCTGCTAGCAAGAGAGCCGTCTGTTGACCACTCTGTCGAGTTGGTTTATTTAAACCACTTTGGTCACTAGAGGAGTAAGGAGCAGACTTGCCTCCAGGGGTCAAAAGACACTTTGATGGCTTTGTTCAACTGCAGAAACTTTTCCAGGGAGCAAGGAACCTTTTATAGGAACTCAGTGCACCACAAACAGAGGAAACTGGTTAGCATGCTAACACACTAAACCAAGATGGTGAACATGGTAAATTATATACCTGCTAGCATTTAGCTTAAAGAACTGCTGTACCCAAGTAGAGCCTCACAGAGCTGCTAGCATGGCTGTGGACTCTTAGTGTTGTTATTCTGTCTAATTGGCCTCATCTGGGACTCTTTAGTGAAGAGGTCGTTAGCTAATAAACTCACCCCTCCATTGTTCTCATCACTGTATAAGACATAAAACCAGAAGTGTGAGATAAAGGTTTTTGACGTGGCTGAAAGTTCTGGGTGAGGATAGAGACGTATGTGTCTCTGTTGGAGCGGACTTGCTCGTGGTGGAAGCCCAGAGCGTGGAGAACCTCGTGCTGCACCGTGTCCGTGTACAAACAACCGTTTTTCCTCAGGGAGACCGGCTGTCCTCGGCTCTGACGGCCCAGGTAGGACCAACACACACACACACACACACACACACACACAGGGAAATCATACAAAAAAATACTGGTGTTGTTGCTGCATTCCTGGCCTCTTTTGGTGTTTGGGAAATTTTAAAGTTAACTGGCCAAATTGATAGGACGTCCTGCAGCCCAGTGGTTAAGAGGCACGCCAAAAATGCTAAAAATGGATGATGCATGTAGTTGGGGCCCTTTGTAACTTCTGGAGTCGTTTTTATAAGAGAGTTTAACTTTGGCATCAAAAAAGACAAATTGGATGTGACGTCACAAAAGGGAGAGAGGTGAAGTTAGCGCCAGTTTATCATATCGGCGAGCTGCGACGCACTGTGACGAATACTCACATAGCCAATAGAAAGGAGGCAGCCAGCCAGGCACAGAAGGCAAAATGGAGAAAAAGCTAATGTGTGTAACTGAATACCCTGAATTGTACAACACAAGTTTACGCGGGAGGAAAGCCCTATCTTGGAAACACGTGTCCAACCAAGGTGCCAACCAAGATTGTAGCTATGAGTCTCACACGGTCCTGGCTTCGACCTCCCATCCTGAACTATGTCATATCGCAGGGAACATAATCCTCTGGTAGGCTATATAATAACAAATGCCTGCGTTTTTCGTTACAGATGCAGCAGTAAAGTCCCGTCTCTTCACCTGCACAACACGCACCTGGGCACGAGAGCCAGCGCCGGCACTTTTCCTGTTAGTAAAACTGTGGACTCGACAGGCTGGAGTTTGTGCAACTGGCACAAACACAATAATTCACCATGATGAAAAATGGTGAAATGCAACGTAAAACTATCGACTCAGTAAATTACAACTGCTCAGACTCACTACCACCTACTACTGCACGTTGAGCTGAGGCAGAGTCAGAGACAAAGACTCCCTTTTGTTACACAATATGACGCGTTGTTGAAAAATAGAACATTTTTAAGCGCATTGCTCAAAACGGCCACTCTTTCCTCTGAATTTTTGCCCTTATGTCTTTTAAAACATAAAATTCTGCATGAACTTTTCAAATGGTCATTTTCAGGAAAGGTCAAGTATGAATTTAGTAAAGAATTCAACCGGCAAGTTGCTCTTTAAAGAGCTGTTTGGATTGTTGTGAAATATTGGAAAACTTTACCTCAAAGTCCAAAACATTGAAAGAGATTTTTGTAGCAGAACTTTTTTTTTTCTTCTTTCCTCTCCCATTAATCATCTCATGACCCCTCAGATTCATCTTGTGACCCTTTGGAGGACTAAACAAGCTAACTGTATATAAACTAGTTCCAACTCGAACTCGATGCATCAGTATTCATTTAATAATGTAATATATGATAATATATAAATCACAGGGGACATTTTACTGCAGAGCGAGTACTTTTAATACTTTATATATATTTTGCCGATAATACTTCTGGATTTACTTTAGTAGGATTTTGAATGAAGGACTTTTACTTGTACTGGAGTACAAGTTCTTCTTTCAACACTGACAGAATGCAAGATGACAACCAAACACACAGCAGTTTAGAAAATGGGTGCAGATGTGGATGAACTTTACATGAAGAGAAACAGTGTGTGAGCGTGTCAGTCCTGTCTTTCCATCTGTGTGTGTGTGTGTGTGTGTTCCTACCCAGTTCCAGAGAAGAAGTGGAGGTAATTCCGATGCTGCCGGTTCCTCCAGACAAAGCAGATGCATGTGGATCAGTGGAAGGCCAGCAGGCCTCTGATGATGATGTTGCGCTCTTCTCTGGTTGCAGAGACAAAGGACAGGCTGCTGAGAAGTGTCCTCAGTAGGCTGAACCCTTCTTTCAAGTTTTTCCAATTAATCAAATCAAAATCTCACCTCTTTTCTCAGTTGCTAAATGCAGAACTTGGCATGTGTAATGGGGAGTTTATTTATTAATCATTCCCTCATCCTCTGTATTATTCATACCCTCATATTAATAGTTATCATCTTTATTTCATTAGTCCTCCTCTTCACTATCATCACTTTGGATTTAACACAGTTTTAGTTTGATCTTAGTTTGAGCTTTTTACATTAATACAACGTACCTCTGAAATCTCTTCAGTGTATTTTATGGGATAACAGACTTTTTGGCCATAAAAATGGCTTTGATGATATTGCAGATGAAACCAGCTCATAAAAACTTTGGATACACAATCACCAAATTAAATAATTTGAGGGTAAAAATAATTACATGAAGGGCATGAAGGGTTCCTATGACTATTTTGATGGAATAATTTACACATTAAACACATTTTGGTACTTTACTACAAAAATGTCTCTCCCTCTTCTCATGGTCATAACTCAAATCTGAACACACACACATGATACACATATTTTTAAGATTCAGTGTGATTTAGATTCTCTGAGGACGTCATTATCTCTGATGTCCATCGGGAATAAACATCCATAAATCCGCTTAGAAATCATAGACAAAATACGTTCCTTATAACTCCAACTCATCTTATTTTTAAGTTTTCTTCAGTATCAAAGTAATCCAGTGATAGTTGTCTCTACACCCATGGGTATATTGCAAACAGGAACTGCTAAATGCTAATTCTGCATACTTTTAATGGTGTCAATGAAAAAAAAAAATCCATTAATATTAAGTTTTTTCATGTTGCAGTATCAGTATATATTTTTACATCACTATGGTTCAGTTTGTCTCATCAGCATGGCTCTTATATCACTGGAACACTGACACTCTCCTCTATCCACTCATATACTGATATTTATTGTGTGTTGACGACCTGAGGACATACAGACGAAAACCTCACACAATGTTAAACTCAACAGGGATGGGAGGGTGTTGGGGAGGCGTGGCTGTCATTTTGTCTAAGGGGGGTGCACAGTGTCAGACTTTGAAAACGCCTTATTTAACAGAACCCAAAAAATATAATAATAAGAAAATATAAAATAAGAAAAAGTTATTCAGACACTTTTCTTACATTAGTAGATGTACATGTTCTAAAAATGCAGTCAACAAAGGTCAGTTGGTTACCATAGGTTTTGATGAGTAAAAACCAGCATTTGATAAATTTCTTTTCAGTCTCCATTTGTTTAAGTGGATCCTACTATAAACAACATATATATGAAAGATTTTTGTGTTTGTATAATGATCTCTTTTTCACTGGCAGTTCTTACTGGAACCAAACAAAGTTGATGTGGATATGACTGGTTTTTCAGGGTCAAATGTTAAGTTACTGCTACTTAAACGATGAGGAAGTAAAGCCAATATCACAACAAAACTCAAGGGTTTAAAGTCAACAGCGTTCAGCTTCAACAACCAGAACCCCTCCAAACTTGTTCACCCGGAAATACATTTATGTGTCTCTTATATAAATTCACTCATTCCAGTTAGTAGAAAATTTAGAGAAGCGCCGCAGTGACGTTGGCGTGCCGTTGAACTCTTTAAATTGACATTAAAGCTTGACTTCTAAGATGCAACCTAAAAGCACAAAATGTTCTCTGAGGCACGCAGGAACGTGGCGTGGCTGGATGCACATATGTGACTTACAGATGCTTTGTTGTTCAGACTCGCAAGGTTACAGCATAAATTACACACACACACACACACACACACACACACACACACACACACACACACAATACATTTTCTCTGATTTGGGTGAACTGATCCTTTAACATGAGGAAATTCAGACATACAAGGAATAACAAGATTATTTTGTTCCTGTTTTGTCATTTGGATGTGAGGTGAGCAGTTTTTGATTTCAGCCTTTGCGTTTAAGACCACTTGATCCATAATAAAGCAGACTAACACGTGTTTTCAAGGTCAAATACATGTTGTAAGTCCAGGTAACAGGTCAGACTGCAGGGCGTTCCTGCAGCCACCGCTGGGCTGACACTGACACATTGGGGTTTTTCACTCTTCATAAACCCGTCTGTTGGTCAAAGTGGAGATCATTTTAAATATTTTACATAATGGTGTGCAGTTATTCTATCAAAATATATCATATTTTGTAATCGTAATTTCCAAAGTAGCTGCAAACTATAGATGTCATAAGTGTAGTGGAGTAAAAAGTACAATATTTGCCTCCAAAATATAATGGAGTAGAAGTATAAAGTAACATAAAATGGAATTACACAAGTATAAGTACCTCAAAATTGTACAGCACTTGAGTAAATGTACTTAGTTACTTTCCACCCCTGTCTACTACATGTGTTACACGTGTCTGTATCAGGAAAAGACATCTGATGGCTCTGGGACTGGGCCAACAACCAGACTGAAGTCTGATGGTCCCCCTCTTTCTTCAGTGTCTGTACACATTTGGTTTTAGTAAACGCCACACCGCCCTCGTGCACACATGTTAATGTCGTGTACATGTACACGTGACAGGAGTGACTGACTGCTGCTCACAGATGTCATGGTGCAAACAGAGCTGCTTTTACTGAGCTAAACCCAACCGGTCAATCAGAGTCAACCTGTCAGCTTTCTGTGGACACAGCCACGGTCCAGAGCTGCTTTGGGTTGCAGTTTTGTAACTCAAGTATGTTATGATGCCTTTGTAAGTTTTCAGACTCACAGATGAAGAAGCATGTTTCAGGTTTATTCTGATGACTGGTGAGGCACTGACTCCTCTGGAGTCGGATGTAAAAATATATGAACCCAAAACAGAAGCTAATATTTCAATTTTTACATTAATTGAGACATTTAGTTGTTTTAAAAGCTTTTAATTATGCTTTAATGAATTCCACACTGTTCAACAATACGATAGCAAGAAAAACAAAAGAATATTTAATATAAGGTAAAATTCGATTCCCCATTGTGCCTATGGGGCTCAGCACTGCCCCCTATCAGTGCGGCACGGTACTTTCTGCCTCACCCTGTGCATTTTCACTGCGCATTTATGGCCGATCAGAAAGACTAAATATGTCACACATTCATTAAATATATTAGACAGACTGTGGAACGTCAGCATTTGTAGTACATGTGTAATCAAACATGTATATTGGCGATATAAAGAGAGACAGCAATGGGCATGCGCAAACTGCCTGCGTCAGTCAGTGTGTGTAGCACAGCGCCGTCAGAGGTGAGGCACAGTTCATCGCTGCCTCACCTCGCCCTTCTCCCATGTATTTGAACAGGAAATGCATAAATTTAGCGATTTTGACCATAGAAATGTTGAAATCATACAGAAAACAAATGTATAGAACAGTCAAGTGGACAAATTGATTTTCTCTTATCATTGTTAGTATTTTACTTGTCATGATAACAAGTTTATTTTATAACAGGTGAGGCACTGCCTCACCTGCCTCCCCTGACTACACGTCACTGCCGACATACAACATACAGTATACACATGCAACCTTTCCAGCCAAAAATGAAACCATTATAATAATTTATTTTGATCAACTAACAAAGCAAATAACACTGATGTAAAATATACAACATACAATATAGAAACCAATTTCAATATTAAATGAAATAATTAATTCATATATTGAATCACTCAGAGTAAAAGAAGTCAGTATTTTTGCTGCTGTGCAGATTTATAGATAAATATTGAACTTAAACTAAACAATAAATCAAATTAATTAAAGTGACAATAGACAACCTTTTTGCTTTAACTTATCATTATGAAGTAAATGTTGATTGCACAATGTAATGGCTATAAAATAATGACACCATTAGCATTTAAACTGGTTTCCTATAAGCCAGTTGTGTCTGCCCCCTGGTACGATCTGCCGGGGAAAAAGAAGGCTCGATTCACGGCACAAAGGAAGCGGGTCAACCATTGCACTATGCAACCAAAACAGAAGAGGATGAGATGAGGAATAGGGCTTTTATTTTCCGGTAGCTATTGGTAGCTATCTCCAGCTAGCGGAAATGACAGACGGTGAAACAACAGGAGTAACTGTGAAGAGGGAGAGTGATAAAAAACGAGGAAAAACAAGAGTGAACCTCGGACTGGCATTCACTCAGTTGAGAGAGCTGCGGGACTTGGGAGGGATCCAAACCGACTACCGGGTGTTTTATTCTGCCTCTATCATCGCTCTGAGATCGGGGTTTCTAGTTCAAATTGGGATTCTTACTGTTAGTTTTTGCTTTGGACCAGCCAGGCTGCTAGCGGTAGCTACCGGTATCTACCAGCCAGAAACGGCACTATAGAGCAGGTCTAGACCATAAGGTTACTCTTATATTATTATTTACAGAGACCCAATGATTTCCACCTTGAGCCTGCACGACAGTGTTTTCCTTTACTCCCTACTGCACCCCCTGTTGTAGTTACGTACTTGTTTGCACAAAGCAACACTCAAACTATGTTATTCCTCAATATAAAATTATAACAATTTCACTTCTTCTTCTTCTTTCTACCTCTTCTGTGAACAGTTGTCTGTTGCCACTTTGATTGCTAATAGGTTAAATGTATTTCAAATGTAAAATCAGTTTACATTTTAGGTTTGCAAAGATAAAAAACAAACACATGACATCATGCACTGATTCTGTTTTTCATACACCTCTCTTTGTTGCTATTAGTATTCAATACCTTTGAGATATTGGGTATTTGTACAGGTATTTACTTACTTGTCATTGTTGCATTAGCAGTTCTCTGCAGACATCTAGCTTTCTCTATCCACAGAAAGCTGCAAGCCAAGTAGCTTTTGCTATGCAGTCTGATTTCAGTTCTTTTGGCCAGCTCAGGTTTGTTGGTCTTTAGTCTGACTCACAGGAATAGGCTGTGAGTATAAGTTGCCATTGGCCACTGATTTCAGACAGAATTCTCCCGCCCTTTTGCTATCTGCGTGTTACTGTTTTCAAAGTCCACGTCGCTACATGAAGCACCAACAACAACCTGCTGTGCTCAGAGACATACAGAACTGTGACCCTAAAACCGACGTAAGTACCAAATTGCAGATTCTGTGTTGTATTCAGTATCTTTGCTAAAGAGTGGTATTTTGTCCTGAGATGTCTCTTGAGGTTACTTGGTATTGCTACATTAGTTTTTGCCTGTACACATGGAATTTTGGTAGGGGACAGCAAGCTTTCCCTAACCACAAAAAGCCATAAGTCAGGTCTGATTTCAGTTCTTTTAACTGGCTCAGGTCTGTTGGTCTCAGTCTGTGGTGAGTGCTGATATGTTATCAGCATTTCTTTGAGCTCTATTTAGAGTTGCTATTTCTAACTACTGCGCACCTGGAAAACTCATATATATGCATATACAGTCTAACATGTATAACAGGGTTTTTAATCCAGTGATTTTGACTCTTTCATGTGGTGAAATGTTGATAAAAATGTGCAAAAAAAAATGGAAATGAATCTTGCAGCACACTTGGCCTGTCTTAAGGCATCCCAGGGTGCTGCGGCACCCACACAGGGGTCTACACATTAAACAACATTCATTCTTCAATCTGTGACAGACAAAGAGAGGATGGTAACGATCCAAAGCCAGTTACCGTCTCAGGCCTTCGTCCAAACCCAAACGCAGGGTAGAGGGGTTCAGTGAATGTGGAGTGGAAGGTGTGGAGGTGGATCCGTTTGACAGAAGAGACTCTGAAGGGGAGACAGTAGAAGGACACAGTGCCAGCACGCCAGTCCAGATACACTGCTACTCTGTTAGAGTCAGTGGGTGGAGGTGTAGCTATGTCTGTTGGTGTGTTATTGTGCCAGGCAGTGTAACTCCGAGCAGAGCAGAACAGACTCCAGGACTGATCGTTCCATCCTATACAGCACTCATCACTGTCTCCTGTCCTCCTGATTCCTCTGTATGTCACTCCTATAGTAACCCTTCCTTCCCACTGTACCTCCCAGTAACAATGTCCAGTCAGACCTTCGCTACACAGCAGCTGTTTCCAGCCGTCAAATCTCTCAGGATGATCAGGATATGGCTGCTTCTCTTCCACCACCGTCACTCGTCTGTTGTCGTCAGACAGTAAGAGGTTTCTGTCTGCTGTGTTTGGGTCCAGCGGAAGCTCACAGAAATCTGATGGAGGAAACAAGACACAAGTTTGTAATCTAATGAACCTCTTCTGTATGTTGCAGATTTTGGTGGTTGTTGTTGTGTGACTTTATTCTATTTCACACAAGCTACACCATCTAACTAGCTGGCTTTATATATAACATGGTCTGACCACTCTCCTACATGGAACAGCAGACTGAACTTTTGTTTTTCTTTAGTGCCTGAAGCCCTGGATCCAAATTTAACAAAAAGAAACAGGGAGGATGACCACTCACTGATTATATAACCCCCCATCCTTGTCTCATCACAGTGCAAGTCCTCCACCCTCCTGCTCTATATACCTGGGAACCTGAATGTCACTGCTGGCGCCCTGGTTCCTCCTTACTGTTGAGATCCAAGATTGCTACTTTTGGAAAATAACAAAATGGGAATTTGTGTGCTCAAAGGTTTGACATGGAAGACAGCAGTGAGGACAACAGTAATGTGGATGTCACCCCTGACGGTCCCCAGCTAACACGTGAGCCTTCACCTGAGGATGACAATGCATTAAGTGGTTGATGCATACCCTTGCTCTCCCACAAGACAAGCTTTCAACAAATTGAATCTTCCCTGCTCTCTCTGTCATGATAATAGCATTGGAGGAGTTCAATTGTCTCCATTGATTCCTTTAGCTTGACCGAGGAGCAGGAAGCCTAAAGGCTTGAATCACTGCTGGTCATTCTTGCTACCTGTATGGAGGACTTTTAGAAACTTGTAGAGGTGGTCTGACATGAACCCTGCATTACATGTACCCTACAGCCCCAATGTCTGACTGACACCCTGCCTTCCTGCAGGAGAGATACATGAAGGTGGTAGAATATGATAACCAGATAATTCCCTCTGGTGACACAGATGGCAATGGCTGGTCCTTTTAGATGTGTCCCATCTGCTATTACATCAGGACCTTTGGACGTTTGACAAAGACCAGGCCACCAATACCCATTCAGTTATTTAAAATTTAAAATTTAACATTATACTACAAAAGGTAGACATTATTTCAACACAAAACTCAACACCCATATGCTGTGAATTACTGCCCACCATCTCCAACTTGTTCAGCAATTCAAAACGTCTGGTGTTGTGCCCATTAGCAACTAACCAATCAGAATTTTGTAGACAGAATGAAGTATAGGGATGCCATCTTCCTACATAGCTAGCTAGCTAACTAGGTACATCCATAAATAATAGCAATAGAAAAATGGCCACACAAATGGACACAAGCATGGATGAGATCGATGCAGTTGTACAGGTTGTTATGATTGAACTTACAGAAATAACTCTTAAATTCATATATCTATTCGATCAATACAAAAAATGTTAAGTTGAGTCCCCCTTGAAACCGCTACTGCAGCTTCCATGTCGATTAAAAATTACGTTGGCGGACAGATACAACACTCCACTGACCTGTAAGGGCAAAACAAAACAAAACAACCCCCACTCTTCCACAAAAATTGGCAGGTACACAGTGTCAGGCTGAATGAATGAAATGAAACTAAATGGCAATTCAGTCTGAACATCGGGCTAAAACTGGGCTAATAATGAGCTACCTTTACTGCAGAATTTCACAGCAATCAATTTTCTAGACCATGCATCCACATTAACACTGACAGCATTGCAACTGCACTGGAAGTAGCTGAATCACGACCCAATTGGAAAACACAATGACTGATGCAATCACCAGACTGCTCCACATGGGAGAAAAATCAAGCCTATATAAAACTTTTCTGTAGCTCTGCATGTGTTCATAGAACCTTCTTACCGAGCCAGCTGTTTACCCCTGTTTCCAGTCTTTATGCTAAGCTAAGCTAACTGCCTCCTGGCTGTTGCTTCATATTTACCATAAACGCATGAGAGTGGTTTATCTTCTCATCTAACTCTTTGCAAGAGGGTGAATATTTACCAAAATGTTCAACTATTCTTTAATGCATAACCTTTTTTACATGAGGTTTTAGTCAATAATCAGATCAGTGACACAAGAAAGGTTACTTACACCTGAGGGGTGATGGTGTCAGTCGACACTTTCCGCAATGATCAGTCCTGTGGAAGAGGTAGAGAATTGAGAATGACAGAAAGACACAGACACTGACACATACACACATATACAATGGGCATAATGTATTTGTACAATTATATAATCTACTCTACTTGAGAGTTTCCAGTTTCCAGTGTGGGTCATCCCGTCCATCAGACAGCAGCTTCACTCCTGAGTCTCCTGGATGATTGAAGCTCAGGCCCAGCTCTCTCAGGTGGGAGGGATTGGAGTTCAGAGCTGAAGCCAGAAAAGCACAGCCCTTCTCTGTGACCAGACAGCCTGACAATCTGCAAACACATACACAAAGCTCCATGTTAGATTTACACCTTCATTCCCCCTTCAGGCTCAGTTCACTTTTTACCATGAAAGTCAGGTCAGGTCTGTATGACTGCAGACCCTGCACCAATCTGCCTGTCAAATCCATGCTCCTTCTTACATTTTAGAAAAAAACTTGAACTGTCTGCAATGTAATGGACAGACAACCATTGGAGTATGTGAACTGACTGGGTCAAATTTTGCTCAGTTGAAAGCTCAACTCTATTGGTCAGAAATATTTTGTGGCATTTTTGGTTTTCTCACCATACGCCAAAAGGAGAGGAAACAATATATTGTCTCATGCTACATATCGATATCTTGGTTGTTTCAAGAATAAACACAAACAGAAAACAATCCTAAAGAGGTCAAATAACTTTACTGATAATGTGAATGTGAAGGGTTATAAATGTTAATCTATTCATCAAATACTGACCCGAGAATCTCCAGTCTACAGTGTGGACTCTTAAGTCCAGCTGAGAGCAGCTCTACTCCTTTATCGTGCAGGTCATTGTTACTCAGGTCCAGCTCTCTCAGACTAGAGTTCTTGGAGGTGAAAACTGAGGCCAGAGTTTCACAGCTTCTCCATGAGAGGTTACAGCCACTCAGCCTGAAGAAGAAAAAGTGTGAACCGTTTCCTTGTTCTCTGCCATAGAAATTATCATATTTAACACATTTAATGCATCCAAGTATCTGTGCACCTACAGAGATGTTTTGGATGCTTTGACCACTGGCAGCAGTCTCAGAAGACCCTCCTTTGAAGCAGAGAATTTCTTCAGGTCAAACTCGTCTAGATATTTTTGTGATGACAGTAAGACGAAGACGAGTGCCGACCACTGAGAAGGAGATAGTTTGTTTTCAAATAAACTTCCTGATCTCAGGTGCTGTTGGATCTCCTCCACTAGAGAATGGTCATTCAGCTCATTCAGACAGTGGAGCAGATTGATGTTTCTCTCTGGAGAAGGATTCTCCCCGATCTGCCTCTTGATGTACTTCACTAGCATCTCTTTCACCTGTTGATTACTTCCTGTCTTTTTCAGCAGGCCTCGAAGGAGAGTCTGATTGGTCTCCAGTAAAAGGCCCAGGAGGAAGCGGACAAACAAGTCCAGGTGTCCATTTGGACTCTGTAAAGCCTTGTCCACTGCACTCTGGTAGAGGTGTTTAAAGTTAGATTCACAGCGTACTGAAGTGAACCGCCTTCTTCTCAGTAGATTGACACCGGTGTTGATGAACGTCAGGAAGACATAGAGTGCAGCCAGAAATTCCTGAACACTCAGATGAACAAAGCAAAACACCTTGTCCTGGTTCAGCCCATGCTCCTCTTTGAAGATCTCTGTCAATAGTCCTGAGTAGACTGAGGCAGCTTTTATGTCAATGCCACACTCTTTCAGGTCTGCTTCATAAAAGATCAGGTTTCCTGTCTCCAGCTGTTCAAAAGCCAGTTTTCCCAGAGTGAGAATGGTCTTCTTGGTCTTTGTGGTCCAGATTGTATCTGTCGTCGCACTTCTGTGATACTTTACATTGCCCTGTTTGGTCTGAACCACCAGGAAGTTGATGTACATCTCAGTCAGGGTCTTGGGCAGCTCTGCTCTCTCTCTGGTTTTCAAAAGATCCTCCAGAACTGTAGCAGTGATCCAGCAGAAGACTGGGATGTGGCACATGATGTGGAGGCTTTGTGATGCCTCGATGTGGGAGATGATTCTGCTAGCCTGCTCCTCATCTCTGAACCTCTTCCTGAAGTACTCCTCCTTCTGTGGGTCACTGAACCCTTTGACCTCTGTCACCATGTCAATGTATTCAGGAGGGATCTGATTGGCTGCTGCAGGTCGTGTGGTTATCCAGAGACGAGCAGAGGGAAGTAGTTTACCTCTAATGAGGTTTGTCAGCAGAACTTCGACTGAAGTCGACTCTGTAACATCAGTCAGGATCTCATTGTTGTCAAAGTCCAAATGAAGTCGACACTCGTCCAGACCGTCAAAGATGAACACAACCTGGAAGTCTTCAAACCTGCAGATTCCTGCTTCTTTGGTTTCAGTAAACAAAAGATGAAGAAGTTCCACTAAGCTGTAGTTTTCTGCTTTCAGCAAATTGAGCTCTCGGAAAGCGAATGGAAAGATAAACTGTATATTGTGGTTGTCTTTGTCTTCAGCCCAGTCCAGGATGTACTTCTGTGTTAAGGCTGTTTTCCCAATGCCAGCCACTCCCTTTGTCAGCAGTGTTCTGACTGGTTCATCTCTTCCAGGTAAAAGTTTAAATATATCCTCACATCTGATTATTGTTTCTGATATTGCCGGTTGTCGTGATGCTGCCTCTATCTGTCTGACCTCATGTTGATCATTGACCTCTCTACTCTCTCCCTCCGTGATGTACAGCTCTGTGTAGATCCGATTCAGAAGTGCTGGGTTTCCTGCTTTGGCAATTCCCTCAAACAAACACTGAAACTTTTCCTTCAGGTTAGACTTTAGTTTACGCTGGCAAATTGCAGCAAGACTTTCTGAGGAAACAACAGATAACATCAGTCAATGAATGTTGAGATCAAATGAGAACACCTTTAAACAAAACCATATATCCCTTAACACTCTGGCTCTGCTAATAACAAATGCATCTTGATTACCTTTATTTCAAATGATGATTCTTGATGAAAATTACTATATTCAGGAATCCAGTCCCAATAACTTCATATTTTTAACAAATTGTTCAGACATTAGACTAATGTAGGTTCAAATCTGGAGTTCATAGATCTAATAGATAAATTCCATATTTCTAGATGCGGTATGTAATTCTTAAAATCATCTTACTGCTCTGCAGAGAGTCAGCCAGCGGCTCCTGATTTATTCTCCTCAGGAAGTCCAGTGTGATCGTCAGAAATGCGTCTCTGCTGCTGCTTCTCTGCTCTTCTTCTTCATCACCCCTGACTTCAACATCTTCTCTCAGCCTCTCTGAGCATTCTGGATCTTCTGGACTCAGAACTTTCTTGAACTTCTTCAGCTCGTTCTTCACAAAAGTCATAATGGTCTCTTCAAGAAGCTAGAAGAGTAAAGTATATCTTTTTAAATGGAAATGAAAATAATAAAATGGAAACAATGAACATAATATCCAATTGCCTCTGCTGAAAGCCAACTCATCTAAAAACTGAAACGTGAGGACTGTTTTGACCTAAATCTGTATCTTATTGTGTCAGACAAATGTGAATCATTTTTACTTAATTAAAGCAAATCTGAATTCTGCTCTTAATTAATATTTTAAAATTCAGTTTCAACTTAATGTCACGATATGAATAGCATGAAATGAATTTCTTTGGCGCCATCTGGTGGTAGTATTAAGAATCCTCACTTTAGGATGTTTAGGTCCTCTCAATGTAGAATCAACATCCAGACAGACACTACCTCATGTTTATGTATTTTTCATTTTTTATTTTAGGCTACAGAAAAATGTTACCTCACATGTAGGCCCCTGGTTCATATAATAACACTTTTATTTTTTGGTTAGTTTTGAGAATATTTCAGAGCATTTTTAACAATTTTACAAAGATGCGAGCTTTATCTGGGTTAATAAGAAATACGATGGATTTATTTATTATTATTGAAAAGTTCAGTGATTTAGATCCTCTGTTTTCCAGGTCCAAGGAGGATTGTCAGCAGCTGTTTGACATCCTGGACTTAGCTGACTGTGGTGCCTCAGTGGAAACCAGAGCAAAGTGCCTCAGATGGAATTAAAAGGGTGAAAATTTAAAATAGTTTGATTATCCGTTTTATCAGCAGATGTATTGTTGATGATGTTCTCTCTGTTTTCATTTGTCTTGTAATGCTAGTGTAACCGACTTTCTGTGTTTGCAGTGTATATGAGTGCATATGTATTATCAGGATTATCTTGAATAGCCTATGATACTTTATTCAAACGTCTTGCAGACATCAGGGTCAGACCAGGACGGATTGGACTATTTTAGAACAAATATTAAGCTGATTTAGAGGATGTGTAAAGCTGCAAAATGCATACTGTAAACATAAACCTTTGCAGAACATCTTAAAAGACCTGCTGATTATGGTGACAACATTTTTTGACGTTGCTGGAACGTCCAGAACTTTTATTTTGGAACTATTTTTTAACCATTACAACTTCTCACTGTTTGCTGGGGCGTGTGACACTGAAACAACCACCTGGAGCTCAGCCAATGCATTTACAGTTACTGACTGTCAAGACCTCAAGATGTGAGCAAACAGGTTTGAATGTGTGGGACTTTCCAGACGATAGAACAGATGATTGCTTTGAGGGAGAGGTAAACCAAGGAGTTCTGTTGCCTTTGATTTTATACAACATTCATTTTGATAGTGTGGTAACACTTTATATACAGCCTGCAATTTACAGTGCCACTAAAATACTTAACATTTCCTGCTGGAACTTAAATGTATATGGGGAACAAGGGAGTAGCAATTGGGCATTTTAGGGGAAAAAGACAAATAGATTATTAAAAGTATTTTTGTAAATACTAGGTACCTACTACCTGGTACCTATTCTGCCAAACCTATAAAGTAATTATGGTGTAACATATGTCACAGTTGCAATACGATTTTGGAAACTGTCAAAACTTATTGTTATTGAAGAAACATATAAAATATATAGGTTATAGTCCCAAAATGACCACCGACACTGAGGTACAGCAACTTAACTTGGAATAATGAGGGTCAGTCATTCATGTGCAGCAGTGTACTTAAAGGGGTTAAACAGTCACTATCTTCCACTGTAGTGTTTCTAACTGTATTAAAATCAGATACAAATTACAGAAATTATTTTCACTAATGCCCCTACAAATTCAGAGCATACTATTCAATTTCAGAACACAAAAATTCAACGTTTGCACCACATGAAGAAAGAAAGTGCTGTTGTACGTTTACATACCATGAATATGGAGTCCAGGTTTGGCTGGTGGTCCTGGGCATGTTGGTGAACTCTGTAGACCCAGAAAAGATGAGGTTGTTTCATGTCACACATACTGTATGTACACACACACACACGCACACACACACACACACACACACACACACACACACACACACACACACACACACACACACACACACACACACACACACAAACCTGTACTTGTGAGGACCTTCACTGAGATAATTGCATTCTCTAGCCCCTTACCCTAACCCTAACCTACACCTAATTCTAACCAGAACCTTAAAACAAGGTCTGAACCCTCAAACTATAACAACATTACACAAAACACAATGTTAATGTGTTTTGTGTAATGTTGTTGTGTTTTAACCTTCAGGGCCACCGTATCAAATAGCTCTTTGAAGGTCTGTCTGAAAGTGAGGACCGGCCAAAACTGTCCTCACTCCCAAGGTCTCAGACTCAAATTGGTTCTCACAAAGATAGCTGTACATGTACATACACACATACACACACACACAAATGTTGTGTTCTGCTGTGATGCATAATGAGTATTTTTACTTTTAACACTTTAAGTACAATTTGCTGCTACATACTGAATGCAGGACTTTTACTTTAAATGGATTTGTTTTTCATTGTGGTATTGCTATTTTTATTTAAGTAAAAGATCAGAGTACTTCTTCCACCACTGGTTTTGCTTACTGTTACTTCAACTGGACATTTGACCTTCACTGTGCAGAATGATGTGCACAATTTGAGACCACGAGGCTGTTTTTGAATTTAATATGTGGCAAATGAGCATGACTTTGTGACATCATATCTAGTTTGAAAGCCAATCATAGTCCAATATGCAACTTACACAAGGGTGATGAAGAAACTTGAAACCTCCAGCACACATACAGGTCAACTGCTGGTCAGTGGATTCATACAATAACATATTTTGTGCTTTAAATTCTTACCTTGGCTCAACAACCGGCCCTCCGTCCTTGAACTCAATAGCTTCGTGTTTAGACCGGTCACTCCTCATGGACACACAGCTGGGTGAAGAAGAGTTGCTATTTTTACTTAAGTAAAAGATCAGAGTACTTCTTCCACCACTGGTTTTGCTTATTGTTACTTCAGCTGGACGTTTGACCTTCACTGTGCAGAATGATGTGCACAATTTGAGACCATGAGGCTGTTTTTTATCTGCTGAAGGTGGAAAGGTTTTCTGTGCTCACCTTAAATCTGAATTTAATACGTGAACGAATGAGCATGACTTTGTGACATCATATCTAGTTTGAAAGCCAATTGTAGTCCAATATGCAACTTACACAAGGGTGATGAAGAAACTTGAAACCTCCAGCACACATACAGGTCAACTGCTGGTCAGTGGATTCATACAATAACATATTTTGTGCTTTAAATTCTTACCTTGGCTCAACAACCGGCCCACCGTCCTTGAACTCAATAGCTTCGTATTTAGACTGGTCACTCCTCATGGACAGACAGCCTGGTACAGATGAGGCTGGTCTCTCCTGGTTCAGCATCATAAGTAATCTGAAAGGAGGATAAAGTGGACAGCCAAACTATGAACTAAGAAAGCTTCTCTATTACTATTATTTACTGCTATTTCAAATTCTCACACTAAGAAATAAACAAATAAAGTGCAAATGTAAGTTAATAACAAGTTACAATGAGAACTAATATGTTTCAATTTGCAGGTCAACAGTGACGCGTTGCTATTTAGTCCAACAAGTCAAGTTTCACATACTAAACCACTAAACACTCACTCATCCTATATTTACAATGAAAGCACAACATACAAAGCATATCTACATATTAATTGATGCATATAACCTCCTATACAGACAGAACTTTTATCCCAAACATATCCATCAAACTCTCTAACGTGAACTAACAGACCAACTAAAGGAGCCAATATATCAGTCAACTAGAGGCTGACATTTTTTCCCACTGGATGGGAGTCAATTTCACTTTTCATCACGTGTCTGGGGCGGGACAAGAAAAAAAAGTCAACGGGAGCGGGCGGGACGGGAATCACAACAACAATAGGTCAGTTTTTATATGCAGTTCTAATATGAATAAACGCTATTTTCTTTATTTTGAACATGATGCTAGTCGTTCTGTTGTCTTTTTTTATTCTTCTTTATTCTCTGCTGTCTGCTCTGGTGGCTGGTTGCTGGTTGGTTGCAGCCACACAACACGGGAACGCGATGGGATGGGACAGGAGTGAAAACCCACTCCCGTGTCACCCTCTACAATCAACTGCTCAAAGGAGCTGATCGGCTCCTGACATGCTCAGTATACATGCTGTCCAATCAAATTGAGCATTAAGTCTATGTGAACTTCAAGCCTTCTTAAAACTGACTTGAGCTCAGATCTCTTGACCTCTAAGTGCTGGTTGGTGAAGTCACACATTAACAAACTTCTTTTTTTAATTCTTACATTTGCTTATGAGAGTGGCCTCCACCCTTGAACTCAATAGGCTCATACATAGACTGGTCACTTTTCATGGACACACAGCTGGGTACAGGTGATTCTGGTCTCTTCTGCTTCACTTTGCTTCAACACAACATAAACTGTAGAAGTTGATTTTAGAGCTGAGCTGTGAGATGGTGACCAGTCATAAACAGTCAGAGAAGTGACCGGAACCACCATCAAAACCATCAAATCACAAAGTAAATTAGAATTCTATTTGACTCTAAACAGAGAGTACATGGTGGCAGAGTACCTGACCACCGTGACTCATAGAAAACTAAGGTTGACAATCTACAGACTGAGAGGACTGTGTTCACTTTGTCATAGAAGAGAGGTTGGGACAGAATCTCACTTCTTATTATACTGTGAAATACAAGGATTTGAGAGAGGTTAATATGTATCCTGAGTTTATCCATCTCCCCGATCTCCATAAACTGCCCTCTCTATGTGGGAGAAAAGTCAGTGCGCAGTATTGGCTGCAAAGTAGGTCGACTGTTACGAGTGTATAGATTCCTGATCTGTCATGCCAGTAAAGCTTATTTGAATTTGAATTTGAAATGTTTATCTTACCTCTCAGCTCTGGTCTGGATGTCATGTTTCTCAGACTGAGTGACTTCAGAGGAGGAGACCCCGTCCTCTCTCTCCTCAGACACATTCATAGTGGAGCGTACACCTTTACAGGAACAAGCTGGACTGATTTGTCACGGTAAGGGCTCCATTAAAAGACATTAAATCTCAAGGGATATCAAGGATCACCCCTGTCAGCAGAATGTCACATACAGTCAAACAGTTCACCATACAATTCATTTTAAGATGGTTAATAAGATTCTTACCTGCCAAACTCACATCCAGGTCAAATTTAAAAAACACTGTAGAAAAGCACTGAAACAGACAACACTCCTCATTCTACGTCTACCTGAGGGTTTATGATTTTTTCTGTTACATCCTCATAGCTTTAGTTACAGATTCACAAACCAGTCCAACCTGTGGCAGAGGAGGAAGCTGTGCCAGAAAACTCACAGATCACATGATGTGGTTTTACTGTGTCTCAAACAAAACAAAACAAAACTATATAATGAAAGAAGGTAAAATGCTCCATAGAAAAAAATAAAATGCTCCATAGAGTTGGTGATTATTCTAAAAGTGTGTTTACATGAAGATTAAAATGTCATGGTCCACGGAGGACTCTTGTTTGGACTTGTGTGTGTTTTTCTTGTTTCCTGTTTTATTTTTAAACTCCTGGTCTTGTGTTCATGTGTGCCTGTTTACTTCCTGTCATTGTTCTGTTTTCCCGCCAGTTTTGATTAGGTTCACCTGTGTCTTGTGCTCACCTGTTTCTGTTTCCCTCGTTTACGCCTTCCCTTTAAATACCGGCCCCTTTCCTTTGTTCAGTGTTGAGTCACTGATGTGTGTTTGGTTCCTTATGACGTCATGCTTCTAGTGATTCCCTGTGTGTCTGTTCCTGTGGTTTTCTTCATGAGTTTGTTTTTGAGTTAATAAATCTTTGGACTTCTTCTGCATCTGTCTGCGTCTGTCTGCGTTTGGGTCCTTCCTCTCCCTGCTGCCTAAATGGCTCTTCACAACATAAAAAGAAGAAATTAAGAAAATCTTGCAATACAAACTGCAGAAAAATGGTATTTCAATACTGTTGGGTATTTAATGTATAGATTATATAAAAAAACATGAGTTTGTTATTATGTGACTTAACAGCAGTAAGAGGTCATGTGTTTGTTTCACTGGCGGTCTGTTCTCTATGCAGGTTAAGCTGCTATTTTTAGAAATGAAATCAATCTATAAAATTATCATTACAAAGCTTAGTGTAAAATCAACTACATGAGCATTAAGTACCGTTTTGAGTGATATCTTATCCATTTCTATTTGATATACACTCTGTTTTCCAGTTTTAACCTAGCTAAACAGCTACAATCCTACAGTTTCTGCAATAAATTCTCCCTTCATGTTCAGTTTTTGTTTTGTTGTTCACTTGTTGTGGCGTTGATTCTACTTTATGCTCATGTTGGAGGCTGTAGTGTGTGGTGCTGTTGAATTGTACTGTGTTAAACTACAGGACTCTCATATTTTGTTTATATCAATGATGGCAGACTATGTTTTCTGGGTCACAATGTTAATCATTTTGCCTATTTTAGGGTGAAGACTTGGTTTTGGTGTTAAGGTTGAGTCAGAATTAAACCCCAGAAAACTTGGTATTTCTCTATAAAATTAAACATTCATGACTAAATAAACTACTATCAAAGTAAAAGTTTTGGGGAAAGAAACACCCTTAGTTATTAATGATTGAGAGTTTAACACTCAGAAAGCTAATCTGCTTCACAAGGACTGTGTTGGTGTGGTTTGATTAGATTTGTGACATCGCCTTTTTCCTGTGACAGTAAATGGCCCCTCTGGATGAGGTTAATTTCCCACCATCTATTGGAGTCACAGTAAAACCACAGCTTCCTCCTCTGCCACAGGTTGGACTGGTTTGTGAATCTGTAACTAAAGCTATGAGGATGTAAGAGAAATAAATCATAAACCCTCAGGTAGACGTAGAATGAGGAGTGTGGTCTGTTTCAGTGCTTTTCTACAGTGTTTTTTAAATTTGACCTGGATGTGAGTTTGGCAGGTAAGAATCTTATTAACCATCTTAAAATGAATTGTATGGTGAACTGTTTGACTGTATGTGACATGCTGCTGACAGGGGTGATCCTTGATATCCCTTGGGGTTTAATGTCTTTTAATGGAGCCCTTACCGTGACAAATCAGTCCAGATTGTTCCTGTAAAGGTGTACGCTCCACTATGAATGTGTCTGAGGAGAGAGAGGACGGG
Source organism: Macquaria australasica (assembly GCA_005408345.1). Taxonomy (NCBI): domain Eukaryota; kingdom Metazoa; phylum Chordata; class Actinopteri; order Centrarchiformes; family Percichthyidae; genus Macquaria; species Macquaria australasica. The sequence continues at coordinate 145,221 of SEMN01000635.1, forward strand.
GTCTCCTCCTCTGAAGTCACTCAGTCTGAGAAACATGACATCCAGACCAGAGCTGAGAGGTAAGATAAACATTTCAAATTCAAATTCAAATAAGCTTTACTGGCATGACAGATCAGGAATCTATACACTCGTAACAGTCGACCTACTTTGCAGCCAATACTGCGCACTGACTTTTCTCCCACATAGAGAGGGCAGTTTATGGAGATCGGGGAGATGGATAAACTCAGGATACATATTAACCTCTCTCAAATCCTTGTGTTTCACAGTATAATAAGAAGTGAGATTCTGTCCCAACCTCTCTTCTATGACAAAGTGAACACAGTTCTCTCAGTCTGTAGATTGTCAACCTTAGTTTTCTATGAGTCACGGTGGTCAGGTACTCTGCCACCATGTACTCTCTGTTTAGGGTCAAATAGAATTCTAATTTACTTTGTGATTTGATGGTTTTGATGGTGGTTTCGGTCACTTCTCTGACTGTTTATGACTGGTCACCATCTCACAGCTCAGCTCTAAAATCAACTTCTACAGTTTATGTTGTGTTGAAGCAAAGTGAAGCAGAAGAGACCAGAATCACCTGTACCCAGCTGTGTGTCCATGAGGAGTGACCAGTCTATGTATGAGCCTATTGAGTTCAAGGGTGGAGGCCACTCTCATAAGCAAATGTAAGAATTAAAAAAAGAAGTTTGTTAATGTGTGACTTCACCAACCAGCACTTAGAGGTCAAGAGATCTGAGCTCAAGTCAGTTTTAAGCTTGAAGTTCACATAGACTTAATGCACAGCAACCCGCCCCTCAATTTGATTGGACAGCATGTATACTGAGCATGTCAGGAGCCGATCAGCTCCTTTGAGCAGTTGATTGTAGAGGGTGACACGGGAGTGGGTTTTCACTCCTGTCCCATCCCATCGCGTTCCCGTGTTGTGTGGCTGCAACCAACCAGCCACCAGAGCAGACAGCAGAGAATAAAGAAGAATAAAAAAAGACAACAGAACGACTAGCATCATGTTCAAAATAAAGAAAATAGCGTTTATTCATATTAGAACTGCATATAAAAACTGACCTATTGTTGTTGTGATTCCCGTCCCGCCCGCTCCCGTTGACTTTTTTTTCTTGTCCCGCCCCAGACACGTGATGAAAAGTGAAATTGACTCCCATCCATTGGGAAAAAATGTCAGCCTCTAGTTGACTGATATATTGGCTCCTTTAGTTGGTCTGTTAGTTCACGTTAGAGAGTTTGATGGATATGTTTGGGATAAAAGTTCTGTCTGTATAGGAGGTTATATGCATCAATTAATATGTAGATATGCTTTGTATGTTGTGCTTTCATTGTAAATATAGGATGAGTGAGTGTTTAGTGGTTTAGTATGTGAAACTTGACTTGTTGGACTAAATGGCAACGCGTCACTGTTGACCTGCAAATTGAAACATATTAGTTCTCATTGTAACTTGTTATTAACTTACATTTGCACTTTATTTGTTTATTTCTTAGTGTGAGAATTTGAAATAGCAGTAAATAATAGTAATAGAGAAGCTTTCTTAGTTCATAGTTTGGCTGTTCACTTTATCCTCCTTTCAGATTACTTATGATGCTGAACCAGGAGAGACCAGCCTCATCTGTACCAGGCTGTCTGTCCATGAGGAGTGACCAGTCTAAATACGAAGCTATTGAGTTCAAGGACGGTGGGCCGGTTGTTGAGCCAAGGTAAGAATTTAAAGCACAAAATATGTTATTGTATGAATCCACTGACCAGCAGTTGACCTGTATGTGTGCTGGAGGTTTCAAGTTTCTTCATCACCCTTGTGTAAGTTGCATATTGGACTACAATTGGCTTTCAAACTAGATATGATGTCACAAAGTCATGCTCATTCGTTCACGTATTAAATTCAGATTTAAGGTGAGCACAGAAAACCTTTCCACCTTCAGCAGATAAAAAACAGCCTCATGGTCTCAAATTGTGCACATCATTCTGCACAGTGAAGGTCAAACGTCCAGCTGAAGTAACAATAAGCAAAACCAGTGGTGGAAGAAGTACTCTGATCTTTTACTTAAGTAAAAATAGCAACTCTTCTTCACCCAGCTGTGTGTCCATGAGGAGTGACCGGTCTAAACACGAAGCTATTGAGTTCAAGGACGGAGGGCCGGTTGTTGAGCCAAGGTAAGAATTTAAAGCACAAAATATGTTATTGTATGAATCCACTGACCAGCAGTTGACCTGTATGTGTGCTGGAGGTTTCAAGTTTCTTCATCACCCTTGTGTAAGTTGCATATTGGACTATGATTGGCTTTCAAACTAGATATGATGTCACAAAGTCATGCTCATTTGCCACATATTAAATTCAAAAACAGCCTCGTGGTCTCAAATTGTGCACATCATTCTGCACAGTGAAGGTCAAATGTCCAGTTGAAGTAACAGTAAGCAAAACCAGTGGTGGAAGAAGTACTCTGATCTTTTACTTAAATAAAAATAGCAATACCACAATGAAAAACAAATCCATTTAAAGTAAAAGTCCTGCATTCAGTATGTAGCAGCAAATTGTACTTAAAGTGTTAAAAGTAAAAATACTCATTATGCATCACAGCAGAACACAACATTTGTGTGTGTGTGTATGTGTGTGTGTGTGTGTGTGTGTGTGTGTGTGTGTGTGTGTGTGTGTGTGTGCGTGTGTGTGTGTGTACATACAGTATGTGTGACATGAAACAACCTCATCTTTTCTGGGTCTACAGAGTTCACCAACATGCCCAGGACCACCAGCCAAACCTGGACTCCATATTCATGGTATGTAAACGTACAACAGCACTTTCTTTCTTCATGTGGTGCAAACGTTGAATTTTTGTGTTCTGAAATTGAATAGTATGCTCTGAATTTGTAGGGGCATTAGTGAAAATAATTTCTGTAATTTGTATCTGATTTTAATACAGTTAGAAACACTACAGTGGAAGATAGTGACTGTTTAACCCCTTTAAGTACACTGCTGCACATGAATGACTGACCCTCATTATTCCAAGTTAAGTTGCTGTACCTCAGTGTCGGTGGTCATTTTGGGACTATAACCTATATATTTTATATGTTTCTTCAATAACAATAAGTTTTGACAGTTTCCAAAATCGTATTGCAACTGTGACATATGTTACACCATAATTACTTTATAGGTTTGGCAGAATAGGTACCAGGTAGTAGGTACCTAGTATTTACAAAAATACTTTTAATAATCTATTTGTCTTTTTCCCCTAAAATGCCCAATTGCTACTCCCTTGTTCCCCATATACATTTAAGTTCCAGCAGGAAATGTTAAGTATTTTAGTGGCACTGTAAATTGCAGGCAACCGAACTCCTTGGTTTACCTCTCACTCAAAGCAATCATCTGTTCTATCGTCTGGAAAGTCCCACACATTCAAACCTGTTTGCTCACATCTTGAGGTCTTGACAGTCAGTAACTGTAAATGCATTGGCTGAGCTCCAGGTGGTTGTTTCAGTGTCACACGCCCCAGCAAACAGTGAGATGTTGTAATGGTTAAAAAATAGTTTCAAAATGAAAGTTGAACAGATGTCTAGGACGTTACATGGCCATCACCTGGACGTCAAAATATGTTTTTAACATCATCAGCATCATCAGCAGGCCTTTTAAGCTGTTCTGCAAAGGTTTATGTTTACAGTATGCATTTTGCAGCTTTACACATCCTGTAAATCAGCTTAATATTTGTTCTAAAATAGTCCAATTCGTCCTGGTCTGACCGCGATGTCTGCAAGACGTTTTAACAACGTATCATAGGCTATTCAAGATAATCCTGATAGTAAATATGCAAACACAGAAAGTTGGTTACACTAGCTTTACAATTATGCAATCTTTGCATACCTTTGCAAAAACTCTCTACAAAAGCACACTGAGTCGATACTGATGCAGTAATATTTTATTTGCATAAACAAAACAGAAAATGATCATCATCAACAATACATCTGCTTATAGATAAACTATTTGAAATCACTTTGCTCTGGTTTCCACTGAGGCACCACAGTCAGCTAAGTCCAGGATGTCAAACAGCCGCTGACAATCCTCCTTGGACCTGGAAAACAGAGGCTCTGAATCACTGAACTTTTCATCAACAGCAGTATTATAGAAAAAAACATTATGAAAAAATAAAATATGAATCTGGCATTGATGTATTGCACTGCAAAATTCTGATAAGAGTATTAGTCAGTATATCTTATCAGTATAGTTCTGATAAGTAAGGGTTTTTGAAGTCAGGTCCATTTCAGTTAAATAGCATTTTTGCTTGATTTTAGTGTTTCAGTTTTCTGTGCATGTCACGGTTTTTGCCACCCGACCAGGACCACGTTCAGACAGGGACTAGGTAGGCCTGTGTAGCTAAAGACTTGAAGACCCCAGTCGAGGGGTGAACTACTCATTGCTGTCCAGTATTGAGCCTGTGTAGCTGTCACGTGTAAAATGAATGAAAGACTTGAAGACCAAGACCCAGTCGAGTGGTGAACCTGCCGTTCAGGCAGCAGGGAAAGGGACCCAAGTGCAGACAGGCAGGGAGGCTCAAGCAGTTCAAAGATTTATTAACAAAAAATAGCTTACGCTCAAAAACAGAAATGCAGTCAGGTCCAGGTTTGAAGACAGAAGCACTGGGAACATACATGGGAAATCAGTACATGGGAACTCAAAGAGAATGAACCGACAAAGAACAAAGGAAAGGGACCGGTATATGTAGAGAAGTGGTTAACGAGCGAATCGGGCAGGTGAGCACTGGAGAGCAGGTATGGATAATTGAAGAGAGATGAGGGCAGGAACTGAAGAAACAAGACAAGTTGGCTTTCAAAATAAAACAGGAAACAGACTCATAACAACGGAATGTAACAGAACTACTCATTTCTGTCCAATACTGAGCCTGTGTAGCTGTCACGTGAGAAAAATGAAACTCATGCATTATTATTGTTGATACGCTCATGATCGACACATCACTAGCTCCAGCCCGGGAATGTCACCACACACACCAGATTTAAAAACTCCGGTATACTGTGAAATACAGAGAGAGTTACCTGGCGGTTATAGGCTTAATCAGCATTGCGTGAACTTGTCTGGCAACAGCTTGAATGTAACAGACATTCATTAATATGTAAAAGTTCTGCACTAAAGCTTTAAGTTGAAGCGAAATTTTGAAACATTAATTCAGAACAGAATTCAAATTCGCTTTAATTCAGTAAAAATAATTAAAATTTGTCGGCTTTCAGCAGAGGCAAATTGATGTTTATTGTTTCCATCGTAAGAATATTTAAAATGATATACAGTACTTTACTCTTCTAGCTTCTTGAAGAGAACATTATGACTTTTGTGAAGAACGAGCTGAAGAAGTTCAAGAAAGTTCTGAGTCCAGAAGATCCAGAATGCTCAGAGAGGCTGAGAGAAGATGTTGAAGTCAGGGGTGATGAAGAAGAAGAGCAGAGAAGCAGCAGCAGAGACGCATTTCTGACGATCACACTGGACTTCCTGAGGAGAATAAATCAGGAGCAACTGGCTGACTCTCTGCAGAGCAGTAAGATGATTTTAAGAATTACATACTGCATCTAGAAATATGGAATTTATGAACTCCAGATTTGAACCTATATTAGCCTAATGTCTGAATACTTTGTTAAAAATATGAAGTTATTGGGACTGGATTCCTGAATATAGTAATTTTCATCAAGAATCATCATTTGAAATAAAGGTAATCAAGATGCATTTGTTATTAGCAGAGCCAGAGTGTTAAGGGATATATGGTTTTGTTTAAAGGTGTTCTCATTTGATCTCAACATTTATTGACTGATGTTATCTGTTATTTCCTCAGAAAGTCTTGCTGCAATTTGCCAGCGTAAACTAAAGTCTAACCTGAAGGAAAAGTTTCAGTGTTTGTTTGAGGGAATTGCCAAAGCAGGAAACCCAGCACTTCTGAATCGGATCTACACAGAGCTGTACATCACGGAGGGAGAGAGTAGAGAGGTCAATGATCAACATGAGGTCAGACAGATAGAAGAAGCATCACAAGAACCGGCAATATCAGAAACAATAATCAGATGTGAGGATGTGTTTAAACTTTTACCTGGAAGAGATGAACCAGTCAGAACACTGCTGACAAAGGGAGTGGCTGGCATTGGGAAAACAGCCTTAACACAGAAGTACATCCTGGACTGGGCTGAAGACAAAGTCAACCACAATATACAGTTTATCTTTCCATTTGCTTTCCAAGAGCTCAATTTGCTAAAAGTAAAAAACTACAGCTTAGTGGAACTTCTTCATCTTTTGTTTACTGAAACCAAAGAAGCAGGAATCTGCAGGTTTGAAGACTTCCAGGTTGTGTTCATCTTTGACGGTCTGGACGAGTGTCGACTTCATTTGGACTTCTACAACAATGAGATCCTGACTGATGTTACAGAGTCGACTTCAGTTGAAGTTCTGCTGACAAACCTCATTAGAGGTAAACTACTTCCCTCTGCTCGTCTCTGGATAACCACACGACCTGCAGCAGCCAATCAGCTCCCTCCTGAATACATTGACATGGTGACAGAGGTCAAAGGGTTCAGTGACCCACAGAAGGAGGAGTACTTCAGGAAGAGGTTCAGAGATGAGGAGCAGGCTAGCAGAATCATCTCCCACATCGAGGCATCACGAAGCCTCCACATCATGTGCCACATCCCAGTCTTCTGCTGGATCACTGCTGCAGTTCTGGAGCACGAGTTGAAAACCAGAGAGAGAGCAGAGCTGCCCAAGACCCTGACTGAGATGTACATCCACTTCCTGGTGGTTCAGACCAAACAGGGCAATGTAAAGTATCACAGAAGTGCGATGACAGATCCAGTCTGGAACACAGAGACCAAGAAGACCATTCTCACTCTGGGAAAACTGGCTTTTGAGCAGCTGGAGAAAGGAAACCTGATCTTTTATGAAGCAGACCTGAAAGAGTGTGGCATTGACATAAAAGCTGCCTTAGTCTACTCAGGACTATTGACAGAGATCTTCAAAGAGGAGCGTGGGCTGAACCAGGACAAGGTGTTTTGCTTTGTTCATCTGAGCATTCAAGAGTTTCTGGCTGCACTCTATGTCTTCCTGACGTTCATCAACACCGGTGTTGATCTACTGAGAGAAAAAAGGTTCAACTCTATGGCACTACTAAGTGAATCTAACTTTAAACACCTCTACCAGAGTGCAGTGGACAAGGCTTTACAGAGTCCAAATGGACACCTGGACTTGTTTATCCGCTTCCTCCTGGGCCTTTTACTAGAGACCAATCAGACTCTCCTTCGAGGCCTGCTGAAAAAGACAGAAAGTAAACCACATGTCAAAGAGATCCTAGTGAAGTACATCAAGAGGCAGATCGGGGAGAATCCTTCTCCAGAGAGAAACATCAATCTGCTCCACTGTCTGAATGCTGAATGACCATTCTCTAGTGGAGGAGATCCAACAGTACCTGAGATCAGGAAGTTTATTTGAAAACAAACTATCTCCTTCTCAGTGGTCGGCGCTCGTCTTCGTCTTACTGTCATCACAAAAAGATTTAGACGAGTTTGACCTGAAGAAATTCTTTGCTTCAAAGGAGGGTCTTCTGAGACTGCTGCCAGTGGTCAAAGCATCCAAAACATCTCTGTAGGTGCACAGATACTTGGACGCATTAAATGTGTTAAATATGATAATTTCTATGGCAGAGAACAAGGAAACGGTTCACACTCAAACTTTTTCTTCTTCAGGCTGAGTGGCTGTAACCTCTCATGGAGAAGCTGTGAAACTCTGGCCTCAGTTTTCACCTCCAAGAACTCTAGTCTGAGAGAGCTGGACCTGAGTAACAATGACCTGCACGATAAAGGAGTAGAGCTGCTCTCAGCTGGACTTAAGAGTCCACACTGTAGACTGGAGACTCTCGGGTCAGTATTTGATAAATAGATTAACATTTACAACCCTTCACATTCACAATATTCATCAGTAAAGTTTTCTGACGTCTTTAGGATTCTGTTTTCTGTTTGTGTTTATTCTTGAAACAACCAGGATATCAATATGTAGCATAAAACAATATTTCATTGTTTCCTCTCTTTTTGGCGTATGGTGAAAAAACCAAAGATTCCACAAAGGAGTTCTGACCAATAGATTTGAGCACTCAGCTGAGCAACATATGATCCAGTAGATGAAAATTAAATTATTGATGATTAATGAAGGTGTAAATCTAACATGGAGCTTTGTGTATGTGTTTGCAGATTGTCAGGCTGTCTGGTCACAGAGAAGGGCTGTGCTTTTCTGGCTTCAGCTCTGAACTCCAATCCCTCCCACCTGAGAGAGCTGGACCTGAGCTTCAATCATCCAGGAGACTCAGGAGTGAAGCTGCTGTCTGATGGACGGGATGACCCACACTGGAAACTGGAAACTCTCAAGTAGAGTAGATTATATAATTGTACAAATACATTATGCCCATTGTATATGTGTGTATGTGTCAGTGTCTGCGTTAATTTGCCTTTCTGCCATTCTCAATTCTCTACCTCTTCCACAGGATTGATCACTGCGGAAAGTGTCGAATGAAAAGAGTTCCCTTCAGGTGTAAGTTAAACTTTTTTAGTGTCTGATTATGGACTAAATCCTCAAGTAAAATAAGTTAAGCATTAAAGAATAATTGAATAATTTGGTAAATAATGACTTTCTTGCCAAGAGTTAGATGAGAAGATTGACCACTATCATGTGTTTATGGTAAATATGAAGCAACAGCCAGGAGACAGTTGCTTACCATAAAGACTGGAAACAGGTGGAAACAGCTAGCTTTGGTCTGTCCGAAGGTTCTTTTTCTTAATGGCAGATTGCAACCAGGTGGAGCATCATCACCAACATTTACCGCAATTGCTGCACGCCGAAATATCTGCCAGCACGTTTGCTCACTTGACTTCAATTCAATTATTTTAAAAATGAATGAAAAATGAACATGCTTTTACTTTAAGCCATAACAATCGCAACTGCGGCCGCCATTTATATACGTTGGTGGTCTCTCCCCTTCAGCTACATGGCCAAGATGGCAACCGTTGAGGGTGAGACGTGTGCAGCGTTCTACACTCAACTTTCTGGCTGTTTTGTGTACACCATCCGGGTACCTATAGTACACTGCATTTTGCCATACTTACCAGTGTGAACGCACTTATGCACTCAAAATACTAAGTTTGAGTACGCAAGTGCGCGATTTGGGACACAGCGTAACTCTCAGCAAGAAGGTTCTATGAACACATGCAGAGCTACAGAACAGTTCTATATAGGCTTGATTTTTCTCCCATGTGGAGCAGTCCGGTGATTGCATCAGTCATTGTGTTTTCCAATTGGGTCGTGATTCAGCTACTTCCAGTGCAGTTGCAATGCTGTCAGTGTTAATGTGGATGCATGGTCTAGAAAATTGATTGCTGTGAAATTCTGCAGTAAAGGTAGCTCATTATTAGCCCAGTTTTAGCCCGATGTTCAGACTGAATTGCCATTTAGTTTCATTTCATTCATTCAGCCTGACACTGTGTACCTGCCAATTTTTGTGGAAGAGTGGGGGTTGTTTTGTTTTGTTTTGCCCTTACAGGTCAGTGGAGTGTTGTATCTGTCCGCCAACGTAATTTTTAATCGACATGGAAGCTGCAGTAGTGGTTGCAAGGGGCAGTCAACTTAATATTTTTTGTATTGATCGAATAGATATGCGGATTGACTTATTTCTGTAAGCTCACTCATAACCTGTACAGCTGCATCAATCTCATCCACGCTTGTGTCCATTTGTGTGGCCATTTTTCTATTGCTATTTTTGATCTGGCTAGTTAGCTAACTAGCTACATACTTGGTCAGCTGTTAATGGGCACAAAACCAGACGTTTTTGAGTCGCTAAACAAGTTGGGCAGTAATTCAAAGTTTATGGTGTTGAGTTTTGTGTTGAGATAAGCATTGGCTTAATGTCTACATTTTTATTTTAAATAACTGAATGGGTATTGGTGGCCTGGTCTTTGTCAAACGTCCAAAGGTCCTGATGTAATAACAGATGGGACACATCTAAAAGGACCAGCCTGTGCGACCAGAGGGAATTATCTGGTTATCATATTCTACCACCTTTATGTATCTCTCCTGCAGGAAGGCAGGGTGTCAGTCAGACGGTGGAGCTGTAGGGTACATGTAATGCATGTCAAACCACCTCTACAAGTTTCTAAAAGTCCTCCATACAGGTAGCAAGAATGACCAGCAGTGATTCAAGCCTTTAGGCTTCCTGCTCCTCGGTCAAACTAAAGGAATCAGTGAAGATAAAATAGATATAAATACAATACAAGATTCAACACGTTGAAAGCTTGTCATGTGGGAGAGCAAGAGTATGCCTCAACCACCAAAAATCAACATACAGAACAGGTTCATTAGATTACAAACTTGTGTCTTGTTTCCTCCATCAGATTTCTGTGAGCTTCCGCTGGACCCAAACACAGCAGACAGAAACCTCTTACTGTCTGACGACAACAGACGAGTGACGGTGGTGGAAGAGAAGCAGCCATATCCTGATCATCCTGAGAGATTTGACGGCTGGAAACAGCTGCTGTGTAGCGAAGGTCTGACTGGACATTGTTACTGGGAGGTACAGTGGGAAGGAAGGGTTACTATAGGAGTGACATACAGAGGAATCAGGAGGACAGGAGACAGTGATGAGTGCTGTATAGGATGGAACGATCAGTCCTGGAGTCTGTTCTGCTCTGCTCGGAGTTACACTGCCTGGCACAATAACACACCAACAGACATAGCTACACCTCCACCCACTGACTCTAACAGAGTAGCAGTGTATCTGGACTGGCGTGCTGGCACTGTGTCCTTCTACTGTCTCCCCTTCAGAGTCTCTTCAGTCCAACGGATCCACCTCCACACCTTCCACTCCACATTCACTGAACCCCTCTACCCTGCGTTTGGGTTTGGACGAAGGCCTGAGACGGTAACTGGCTTTGGATCGTTACCATCCTCTCTTTGTCTGTCACAGATTGAAGAATGAAGGTTTAAAATCACTCACAGTTCCCACCTGACCGAAGACCAAAGACGGTTCCCTCTGTACAGGACCACCAACACACACACACACACACACACACACACACACACACACACACACACACACACACACACACACACTTACACTTTTGTGTTATTATACAAGTGAAAAACCATATTAACTTTACCCGAGTTCTAAGCTAAGACCGTATTTCTACGGCTGATGAGTTGATATTTGTTTGATTTATTGTCAATATAACAGGATATAAATGTATTCTATATTGTCTATTTTACAGCCTTTGCTGGTGGAGTTATTATTATTGTTACGGTATCTGATGTACTAGCTTCTGTCTTCATGCTGTTCCACCATGACTGGTTCATGATGAACCTGTGAGGATCCACTAGTCCATCTACTGAGACTGTAAAACTGTCCTTAGTGTAGATATGATTTAAGTTGTTTTAGTATTCCATAGCCATAAAATCTGGGGACTCAAGAGCGAGATTAAAAAAAGAATGGTCATCATCAAGCTTATTTTTTCAAACTTTGGAAACGCTTCCTTCAGAGCAACAGAAGACATCATACAACTGTGTTCACAGGCTGAGTACTCCACATGATGAGTAAACTGAACTTCATGTGTAATATCAGCAGCTTGCCCCTTTAAAATGAGAACTCTATGCCTATTGTTGATTTCTGCCTGTTGAAATGTATTATTGATCTTGTATGTATAATTTCATCTGTTATTAATTAAAAATGTTATTTGTATATATTTTTATACTTTGTTTTATGTTTTCTACAGTAGATTGTTGTTGTTCATTGTCAAGCAGACTTGTGTTGTATTTAATGCCTGACAATTAAATTAACAAACTTTGCAAATTAGCTAAATAGAATGTATGTAATTGTGCAAGCGAATCAACCTGAAAACAAGCATGGAGAACAGTTGGAAACTAGGGGGGGGATGAACACTGTATTCCATAAATTATATTATGTTGTTATTATTAAAGAAATAAAGATACCAGTTGAATATAAAAGTTAATGGATTAAATGTCTTGCTCAAAGCCTGTTTGTTGTTTGTGCTCATGATGAAACCTGGACAGGGGCCCTAATATAGATTGACCTTGGTCCATGTAAGTGTGAAAGATGCAACAAAAGTACACCATAACACATACAAAGACACAACTCAAGAACAACATGATGTACAATTGGATCATATTGATTTAAAATGATTTATAGATCAACTGAATGATAAGTTTTACACAATACTGATAACAGCCAACAAAAGGAAAGCTGAAAAGAAGAGCAGTACCATAGTGAAATTAAGAGTGTTGCATGTAAATCTGATCAGGATTTGATATAATACAAGAAGGCATGACAGTGACCTTTTAGACAAAGAGAGCCAAGATATATTTATATGCTATATGTTCATTTAAAACATACATTTGTGATGTTTAGTATGAGAAAGGATGATTCTAAAGACTGTACATTATCAATCTGCTTTTGATATTTTGTGAGTGTTATGTTCATACCAACACATTTTCAAACCAAAGTCCAAACTTTTATGTATTCAGTGCCACATTTAGTATTTGTCTGTATACCATGAAAGAAAAACTTTATCTATAGGCTATGTAAAACATACTGTCCATTTGTTTGTTTTCTCTCTCTATTTACTTGTTTAATAGTTTTACTGTATTCACTATATTCTGTAGGCCTTATAAAGCAGATTAGCTTTTTGAGTGTTAAACAAGTGAACAACAAAACAAAAACTGAAATGGATAAAATATCACTCAAAACTGTACTTAATGCTAATGTAGTTGATTTTACTATCTTATTTTATTGTATTTTCGGTGTTATTATTTTTCATTCTCTGTACTTTTTTTGATTGTCTGATTTTACTTTATTGTTTCTTACGGTGGTGCAGTGGTTAGCACTGTCGCCTCACAGCCGCCTCACAGCAAGAGGGTTCTGGGTTCGCACCCGCCGGCCGGCCGGCTGGGGCCCTTCTGTGTGGAGTTTGCATGTTCTCCCCGCGTCCGCGTGGGTTCTCTCCGGGCACTCCGGCTTCCTCCCACCATCCAAAGACATGCAAGTTAGGTTAATTGGTGATTCTAAATTGTCTGTAGGTGTGAATGTTTGTCTGTCTCTATGTGTCAGCCCTGTGACTGACTGGCGACCAGTCCTGGGTGGACCCCGCCTCTCGCCCAATGTCAGCTGGGATTGGCTCCAGCCCCCCGCGACCCTCTAAGAGGAAAAGCGGTATAGAAGATGGATGGATAGATGGGTTTCTTACCCATTTGAAGCACTTTGTAAAGTTGTTTTGAAAGTGCATTATTATTATTATTATTATTAAATAAATTTACTTTCTGCAATTCCTATTCAGCTGATTTTTTTATTTCTGACTGGCATTTCTTTTCCTTGCACCACATTTCCCAGCAGTCATGGCTGTTAAATAAAATCTATTCAGATTTAGTTGCACTTGCACTTCTTGCTGGGTTTTTCAAGTTAAAGAGCCAAATAAATGTCAGAATTATAGGAGGCGGACACGTCGCGAAGCGCCCCAAAAGCGCCACAAATTACTGCCCGCTTCCTTTCGCCGCCCACGTTAATTAATTGGGCTGTTCAGTATGGCAAGCCAGAGGGATCAAATGTCGTCAGTCGGCTTTAACTTTATTGAGTAGCCGACAATAAAGAACCGGGTACATTCTTCTTAGTGCAGGATTTAACATTAGAACCCCCAGGGGTCACCGTCCTCTTATTTTATAATCTTTTATAACACTTACCACTTTGCATGGCTGTCAGTCTAAAATGACACAAAAATGGGTATTGGAAGAATATATTTATATACCTTAAATATCCCAAATGGACAATATTAAAGGCATAATAATAACTATGAACAACTACTCTCTCGGATGATTTAATGTTGTAACAAAACTTATATGAATAAGTAAATCGCAGAATATTACCTAATCACACTGCCAAGAGGGCAGCTAATGTGTTCAAAGATGTAGGCGTACATAATTTTATCTGAAAACATATTTTATCAGACAGCATTAAGTTCGATATAACTACACCGATATCAAGCCAATTCTGAATATGTGGTTAGCTTCTGTACTAAATCAGTGTTTTCTATTACTGTATATCTAAATGTGATATAAGTTTCCTAACCAGTAGCCTGTGCCGACAGCAGTCTTTATTTCTGTTGATGGCTTTAACATACTACTTTCTGGCTTAAGTGATATGTGCTATCCAGTCATGTCACCTATGTGGCTCCCTGGAAACCATGTCTTATGAGACAATAAAACATCATATTCTGTTGCTGTAATGTATGCATCATTTGTCATGTTTGTTTTTGTCTGCTGTTGTGATGACCCGTTTCTGATATTCTTATGTATGGATACTGTCTGTTGTCATCATGTGGTGATAGGTGTGAAATGTGATACTAATTTTTATGTACAGTGCTGAGGAAAGATTTTCCCCCTGGGGACAATAAAGTCTAAGTCATACTTAACAGCTGAAAAACTAGTGTTATTTGCCTCAGCTGAGTTGACCTCGGTACAGCATTAAAAACGCAATTCAAGCCACAGATGTTGACTGTTTGTCTTATACCTTGTTGCTCCATTCTCAATTCCATATTGGCTTTGCAATTTTTAATATACACATTAGAAATGACTTTTTTTAAATTGTTATTCTCATTTGTTCTTGCTATTACAAGAAGTAAATTTTCTGATGAGCAGTAGTAGTAGTATTTGAGATTACATGCAGGCTTGTTTGCAATTTGGTACAATGGCAAAAACAACAAAAAGATTAGATGAAAACAGATTTAATGAACGAATTACAATCCACATATACAGAGTTTTGGACTGTGCTTGAACCTGGTCCATTACAGGACCTTCCAAAGTGTACTGGATGTTGGGTACAGTAATCCTCTCTGGCCAGTCTACCAGCAATCCCAGCTCCTCTGTCCCAGCAGCAGCACCACTACCAGCAGCAAATATTTTATATCTGGTCTTTTTTTTCCCCCCATTCAAATTCCAGGTTATGAATTGAACAAGTAAATTTCACAATTCTGACTTGAGCTCATCTGTGATTTCTTGACCTCTAAGTTCTGGTCAGTAATGTCACACAATAACAAACATGTTTCAAATTCTTAGCTGTGTGACCTCCATCCTTGAACTCAATCCTCCTTAGAGTAGTTACTCCTCGTGGACATTGACCTGTTCATTTACAGTGAATTGAAGAGTTGCTCAGCAGAGGAAGACATGGAGTCCTGAGGAAAAATATATTTTATAAAATCACTGATCTACAATTACCTATTCAAGAGTAACATAAAGCACAGGACAGGAAAGAACAAACAGATAATCTTATTACACAGGTGTAATAAGTCTGGAGTGTGCCTCCAGAAAAATTACCATTATCCTTTCAGTGTTTAATTGTAATAAATGTATAAGTTAATTAATTAAAAAAGTAATTACTCATTACTAACTTAAATTAAACATCTTTTCCATCTTCATGTAAACACACTTTTAGGATAATCACCAACTCTATGGAGCATTTTTTTTTTTCTATGGAGCATTTTACCATCTTTCATTATATAGGTTTGTATTCTGGCATGCAGCTCCGCTCTTAGAAAAAGCTCACTGCTAAAAGGAAAGTGAAAAAGCTGAAATGAGAGTGAATGTTGGACTTTGTTCAGGTTCATTGGATTTTGTGAGGTGGCCTGAAAATAATGTTACGGTTGCTCCAAATCTGCTGGATGTTTAAATAAGCAGCTTTAATTAATTCAGAATTGTTTGTTAATGTTTTAATTATTCTTGTGTACACTCCAGACTCCATAGAAACGTTCAGTATCATGTACAGTAATGATGTATTTCCACTGAACTTTTTTTCCCCTTCTTCTTTCCAGTCCCTTCCAATCATTATCTTTCTCTTCAATGGGTATTTTCAGATCAGTGTTTTAAATAAAACACATAAAACATAGTATTAAAACAGAATAACAACAATGTTATTGCAAGGAGGCCAGGCTAAAAATAAACATGTCGAGTTTAAGAATGTTAAGAATTTAAAACTGTTTAAGACATGCAGGCTGCTATTTTTAGAAAAGGGATGCTTCTATAAAATCATCATTACAAAGCTTAGAATAAAATCAGCTACATGAGCATTAAGTACCGTTTTGAATGATATCTTATCCATTTCTATTTGATATACACTCTGTTTTCCAGTTTTTACCTAGCTAAACAGGTACAATCCTACAGTCCTGCAATAAATCCTCCCTTCATGTTCAGTTTTTGTTTTGTTGTTCACTTGTTGTGGCGTTGATTCTACTTTATGCTCATGTTGGAGGCTGTAGTGTGTGAATGTTACACATGACAGTAAATGGCCCCTCTGGATGAGGTTAATTTCCCACCATCTATTGGAGTCACAGTAAAACCACAGCTTCCTCCTCTGCCACAGGTTGGACTGGTTTGTGAATCTGTAACTAAAGCTATGAGGATGTAACAGAAATAAATCATAAACCCTCAGGTAGACGTAGAATGAGGAGTGTTGTCTGTTTCAGTGCTTTTCTACAGTGTTTTTTAAATTTGACCTGGATGTGAGTTTGGCAGGTAAGAATCTTATTAACCATCTTAAAATGAATTGTATGGTGAACTGTTTGACTGTATGTGACATTCTGCTGACAGGGGTGATCCTTGATATCCCTTGAGATTTAATGTCTTTTAATGGAGCCCTTACCGTGACAAATCAGTCCAGCTTGTGAAGCAGAAGAGACCAGAATCACCTGTACCCAGCTGTGTGTCCATGAGGAGTGACCAGTCTATGTATGACCGTATTGAGTTCAAGGACGGAGGGCCGGTTGTTGAGTAAGAATTTAAAGCATGAATATGTTATTGTATGAATCCACTGACCTGCAGTTGACCTGTATGTGTGCTGGAGGTTTCAAGTTTCTTCATCACCCTTGTGTAAGTTGCATATTGGACTACGATTGGCTTTCAAACTAGATATGATGTCACAAAGTCATGCTCATTCATCCACGTATTAAATTCAGATTTAAGGTGAGCACAGAAAACCTTTCCACCTTCAGCAGATGAAAACCAGCCTCATGGTCTCAAATTGTGCACATCATTCTGCACAGTGAAGGTCAAACGTCCAGCTGAAGTAACAATAAGCAAAACCAGTGGTGGAAGAAGTACTCTGATCTTTTACTTAAATAAAAATAGTATCTCATCTTCACCCAGCTGTGTGTCCATGAGGAGTGACTGGTCTAAAAATCAATCTATTGAGTTCAAGGACGGAGGGCTGGTTGTTGAGTAAGAATTTAAAGCACAAAATATGTTATTGTATGAATCCACTGACCAGCAGTTGACCTGTATGTGTGCTGGAGGTTTCAAGTTTCTTCATCACCCTTGTGTAAGTTGCATATTGGACTACGATTGGCTTTCAAACTAGATATGATGTCACAAAGTCATGCTCATTCATCCACGTATTAAATTCAGATTTAAGGTGAGCACAGAAAACCTTTCCACCTTCAGCAGATAAAAAACAGCCTCATGGTCTCAAATTGTGCACATCATTCTGCACAGTGAAGGTCAAATGTCCAGCTGAAGTAACAATAAGCAAAACCAGTGGTGGAAGAAGTACTCTGATCTTTTACTTTAGTAAAAATAGCAATACCACAATGAAAAAAAAATCCATTTAAAGTAAAAGTCCTACATTCAGTGTGTAGCAGCAAATTGTACTTAAAGTGTTAATACTCATTATGCATCACAGCAGAACACAACATTTGTGTGTGTGTGTGTGTGTGTGTGTGTGTGTGTGTGTGTGTGTGTGTGTGTGTGTGTGTGTGTGTGTGTGTATGTACATGTACAGCTATCTTTGTGAGAACCAATTTGAGTCTGAGACCTTGGGAGTGAGGACAGTTTTGGCCGGTCCTCACTTTCGGAAAGACGGTGACGCTGAAGGTCAAAACACAACAACATTACACAAAACACATTAACATTGTGTTTTGTGTAATGTTGTTGTAGTTTGAGGGTTTAGACCTTGTTTTAAGGTTCAGGTTAGAATTAGGTGTAGCTTAGGGTTAGGGTAAGGGGCTAGAGAATGCAATTATCTCAGTGAAGGTCCTCACAAGTGCGCGTGTGTGTGCGTGTTTGTGTGTGTACATACAGTATGTGTGTACATACAGTATGTGTGACATGAAACAACCTCATGTTTTCTGGGTCTACAGAGTTCACCAACATGCCCAGGACCACCAGCCAAACCTGGACTCCATATTCATGGTATGTAAACGTACAACAGCACTTTCTTTCTTCATGTGGTGCAAACGTTGAATTTTTGTGTTCTGAAATTGAATAGTATGCTCTGAATTTGTAGGGACATTAGTGAAAACAATTTCTGTGATTTGTATCTGATTTTAATACAGTTGTAAACACATTCGGTAACATTTTATAAGACAGCTCACAATTTACAGTGTAATTTTGTTGAAGGAATCAGGTACTAATGAAATATTCACCGGTTCCTACTAGTACATAAATGTAGGTACAGTGGAAGATAATAAGACTGTTTAACCCCTATTAGTACACTGCTGTACTCCATAAATGACTGACCCTCATTATTCCAACTTACTCTGCTCTACCTCAGCGTTGGTGGTCATTTTGGGACCATAACCCACATATTTTATGTGTTATTCAATAACATAAGTTTTGACAGAGTTTCCAAAAGCCCCTTTTGTTAGCTACCTTTCTGTATTCCTTCTTCTTTGGTTGCATATCGTAACTGTGAAATACGTTACACCATCATTACCATATTCCCCAAACGTCAGTTTTGTTCCCCAGTACTGTACCCCATAGGTACCCAGTATTTACAAAAATAGATAATAGTTTATTTCTCTGTAAAGTATTTCATTGGTACCTGATTCATAAAATGGCATTACACTGTAAATCGTGGGCTGTATTATTAAGTGTTACCACACTATCAAAAGTCCCACACATTCAAACCTGTTTGCTCACATCTTGAGGTCTTGACAGTCAGTAACTGTAAATGCATTGGCTGAGCTCCAGGTGGTTGTTTCAGTGTCACACGCCCCAGCAAACATTGAGACGTTGTAATGGTTAAAAAATAGTTTCAAAATGAAAGTTGAACAGATGTCTAGGACATTACATGGCCATCACCTGGACGTCAAAATATGTTTTTAACATCATCAGCAGGCCTTTTAAGCTGTTCTGCAAAGGTTTATGTTTACAGTATGCATTTTGCAGCTTTACACATCCTGTAAATCAGCTTAATATTTGTTCTAAAATAGTCCAATTCGTCCTGGTCTGACCGCGATGTCTGCAAGACGTTTTAACAACGTATCATAGGCTATTCAAGATAATCCTGATAGTAAATATGCAAACACAGAAAGTTGGTTACACTAGCTTTACAATTATGCAATCTTTGCATACCTTTGCAAAAACTCTCTACAAAAGCACACTGAGTCGATACTGATGCAATAATATTTTATTTGCATAAACAAAACAGAAAATTATCATCATCAACAATACAGCTGCTTATAGATAAACTATTTGAAATCACTTTGCTCTGGTTTCCACTGAGGCACCACAGTCAGCTAAGTCCAGGATGTCAAACAGCCGCTGACAATCCTCCTTGGACCTGGAAAACAGAGGCTCTGAATCACTGAACTTTTCATCAACAGCAGTATTATAGAAAAAAACATTATGAAAAAATAAAATATGAATCTGGCATTGATGTATTGCACTGCAAAATTCTGATAAGAGTATTAGTCAGTATATCTTATCAGTATAGTTCTGATAAGTAAGGGTTTTTGAAGTCAGGTCCATTTCAGTTAAATAGCATTTTTGCTTGATTTTAGTGTTTCAGTTTTCTGTGCATGTCACGGTTTTTGCCACCCGACCAGGACCACGTTCAGACAGGGACTAGGTAGGCCTGTGTAGCTAAAGACTTGAAGACCCCAGTCGAGGGGTGAACTACTCATTGCTGTCCAGTATTGAGCCTGTGTAGCTGTCACGTGTAAAATGAATGAAAGACTTGAAGACCAAGACCCAGTCGAGTGGTGAACTTGTCACGGTTTGCTGTTCAGGCAGCAGGGAAAGGGACCCAAGTGCAGACAGGCAGGGAGGCTCAAGCAGTTCAAAGATTTATTAACAAAAAATAGCTTACGCTCAAAAACAGAAATGCAGTCAGGTCCAGGTTTGAAGACAGAAGCACTGGGAACATACATGGGAAATCAGTACATGGGAACTCAAAGAGAATGAACCGACAAAGAACAAAGGAAAGGGACCGGTATATGTAGAGAAGTGGTTAACGAGCGAATCGGGCAGGTGAGCACTGGAGAGCAGGTATGGATAATCAAAGAGAGATGAGGGCAGGAACTGAAGAAACAAGACAAGTTGGCTTTCAAAATAAAACAGGAAACAGACACATAACAATGGAATGTAATAGAATTACTCATTTCTGTCCAATACTGAGCCTGTGTAGCTGTCACGTGAGAAAAATGAAACTCATGCATTATTATTGTTGATACGCTCATGATCGACACATCACTAGCTCCAGCCTGGGAATGTCACCACACACACCAGATTTAAAAACTCCGGTATACTGTGAAATACAGAGAGAGTTACCTGGCGGTTATAGGCTTAATCAGCATTGCGTGAACTTGTCTGGCAACAGCTTGAATGTAACAGACATTCATTAATATGTAAAAGTTCTGCACTAAAGCTTTAAGTTGAAGCGAAATTTTGAAACATTAATTCAGAACAGAATTCAAATTCCCTATGAAAAATAATTAAAATTTGTCGGCTTTCAGCAGAGGGAAATTGATATGTTTATTGTTTCCATTGTAAGAATATTTTAAATGATATACAGTACTTTACTCTTCTAGCTTCTTGAAGAGAACATTATGACTTTTGTGAAGAATGAGCTGAAGAAGTTCAAGAAAGTTCTGAGTCCAGAAGATCCAGAATACTCAGAGAGGCTGAGAGAAGATGTTGAAGTCAGGGGTGATGAAGAAGAAGAGCAGAGAAGCAGCAGCAGAGACGCATTTCTGACGATCACACTGGACTTCCTGAGGAGAATAAATCAGGAGCCGCTGGCTGACTCTCTGCAGAGCAGTAAGATGATTTTAATAATTACATACCGCATCTAGAAATATGGAATTTATCTATTAGATCTATGAACTCCAGATTTGAACCTACATTAGTCTAATGTCTGAATACTTTGTTAAAAATATGAAGTTATTGGGACTGGATTCCTGAATATAGTAATTTTCATTAAAAATCATTATTTGAAATAAAGGTAATCAAGATGCATTTGTTATTAGCAGAGCCAGAGTGTTAAGGGATATATGGTTTTGTTTAAAGGTGTTCTCATTTGATCTCAACATTCATTGACTGATGTTATCTGTTGTTTCCTCAGAAAATCTTGCTGCAATTTGCCAGCGTAAACTAAAGTCTAACCTGAAGGAAAAGTTTCAGTGTTTGTTTGAGGGAATTGCCAAAGCAGGAAACCCAGCACTTCTGAATCGGATCTACACAGAGCTGTACATCACGGAGGGAGAGAGTAGAGAGGTCAATGATCAACATGAGGTCAGACAGATAGAAGCAGCATCACGACAACCGGCAATATCAGAAACAATAATCAGATGTGAGGATATGTTTAAACTTTTACCTGGAAGAGATGAACCAGTCAGAACACTGCTGACAAAGGGAGTGGCTGGCATTGGGAAAACAGCCTTAACACAGAAGTACATCCTGGACTGGGCTGAAGACAAAGTCAACCACAATATACAGTTTATCTTTCCATTCGCTTTCCGAGAGCTCAATTTGCTGAAAGCAGAAAACTACAGCTTAGTGGAACTTCTTCATCTTTTGTTTACTGAAACCAAAGAAGCAGGAATCTGCAGGTTTGAAGACTTCCAGGTTGTGTTCATCTTTGACGGTCTGGACGAGTGTCGACTTCATTTGGACTTCTACAACAATGAGATCCTGACTGATGTTACAGAGTCGACTTCAGTTGAAGTTCTGCTGACAAACCTCATTAGAGGTAAACTACTTCCCTCTGCTCGTCTCTGGATAACCACACGACCTGCAGCAGCCAATCAGCTCCCTCCTGAATACATTGACATGGTGACAGAGGTCAAAGGGTTCAGTGACCCACAGAAGGAGGAGTACTTCAGGAAGAGGTTCAGAGATGAGGAGCAGGCTAGCAGAATCATCTCCCACATCGAGGCATCACGAAGCCTCCACATCATGTGCCACATCCCAGTCTTCTGCTGGATCACTGCTGCAGTTCTGGAGCACGAGTTGAAAACCAGAGAGAGAGCAGAGCTGCCCAAGACCCTGACTGAGATGTACGTCCACTTCCTGGTGGTTCAGACCAAACAGGGCAATGTAAAGTATCACAGAAGTGCGATGACAGATCCAGTCTGGAACACAGAGACCAAGAAGACCATTCTCACTCTGGGAAAACTGGCTTTTAAGCAGCTGGAGAAAGGAAACCTGATCTTTTATGAAGCAGACCTGAAAGAGTGTGGCATTGACATAAAAGCTGCCTTAGTCTACTCAGGACTATTGACAGAGATCTTCAAAGAGGAGCGTGGGCTGAACCAGGACAAGGTGTTTTGCTTTGTTCATCTGAGCATTCAAGAGTTTCTGGCTGCACTCTATGTCTTCCTGACGTTCATCAACACCGGTGTTGATCTACTGAGAGAAAAAAGGTTCAACTCTATGGCACTACTAAGTGAATCTAACTTTAAACACCTCTACCAGAGTGCAGTGGACAAGGCTTTACAGAGTCCAAATGGACACCTGGACTTGTTTATCCGCTTCCTCCTGGGCCTTTTACTAGAGACCAATCAGACTCTCCTTCGAGGCCTGCTGAAAAAGACAGAAAGTAATCAACAGGTGAAAGAGATGCTAGTGAAGTACATCAAGAGGCAGATCGGGGAGAATCCTTCTCCAGAGAGAAACATCAATCTGCTCCACTGTCTGAATGAGCTGAATGACCATTCTCTAGTGGAGGAGATCCAACAGTACCTGAGATCAGGAAGTTTATTTGAAAACAAACTATCTCCTTCTCAGTGGTCGGCGCTCGTCTTCGTCTTACTGTCATCACAAAAAGATTTAGACGAGTTTGACCTGAAGAAATTCTCTGCTTCAAAGGAGGGTCTTCTGAGACTGCTGCCAGTGGTCAAAGCATCCAAAACATCTCTGTAGGTGCACAGATACTTGGACGCATTAAATGTGTTAAATATGATAATTTCTATGGCAGAGAACAAGGAAACGGTTCACACTCAAACTTTTTCTTCTTCAGGCTGAGTGGCTGTAACCTCTCATGGAGAAGCTGTGAAACTCTGGCCTCAGTTTTCACCTCCAAGAACTCTAGTCTGAGAGAGCTGGACCTGAGTAACAATGACCTGCACGATAAAGGAGTAGAGCTGCTCTCAGCTGGACTTAAGAGTCCACACTGTAGACTGGAGATTCTCGGGTCAGTATTTGATGAACATTTATAACCCTTCACATTCACAATATTCATCAGTAAAGTTTTCTGACGTCTTTAGGATTCTGTTTTCTGTTTGTGTTTGTTCTTGAAACAACCAGGATATCAATATGTAGCATCAGTCGATATTTCATTGTTTCCTCTCTTTTTGGCCTATGGTGAAAAAAACCAAAAATACCACAAAGGAGTTCTGACCAATAGATTTGAGCACTCAGCTGAGCAACATATGATCCAGTAGATGAAAATTAAATTATTGATGATTAATGAAGGTGTAAATCTAACATGGAGCTTTGTGTATGTGTTTGCAGATTGTCAGGCTGTCTGGTCACAGAGAAGGGCTGTGCTTTTCTGGCTTCAGCTCTGAACTCCAATCCCTCCCACCTGAGAGAGCTGGGCCTGAGCTTCAATCATCCAGGAGACTCAGGAGTGAAGCTGCTGTCTGATGGACGGGATGACCCACACTGGAAACTGGAAACTCTCAAGTAGAGTAGATTATATAATTGTACAAATACATTATGCCCATTGTATATGTGTGTATGTGTCAGTGTCTGTGTCTTTCTGTCATTCTCAATTCTCTACCTCTTCCACAGGACTGATCATTGCGGAAAGTGTCGACTGACACCATCACCCCTCAGGTGTAAGTAACCTTTCTTGTGTCACTGATCTGATTATTGACTAAAACCTCATGTAAAAAAGGTTATGCATTAAAGAATAGTTGAACATTTTGGTAAATATTCACCCTCTTGCAAAGAGTTAGATGAGAAGATAAACCACTCTCATGCGTTTATGGTAAATATGAAGCAACAGCCAGGAGGCAGTTAGCTTAGCTTAGCATAAAGACTGGAAACAGGGGTAAACAGCTGGCTCGGTAAGAAGGTTCTATGAACACAGGCAGAGCTACAGAAAAGTTTTATATAGGCTTGATTTTTCTCCCATGTGGAGCAGTCTGGTGATTGCATCAATCATTGTGTTTTCCAATTGGGTCGTGATTCAGCTACTTCCAGTGCAGTTGCAATGCTGTCAGTGTTAATGTGGATGCATTGTCTAGAAAAATGATTGCTTTGAAATTCTGCAGTAAAGGTAGCTCATTATTATACCAGTTTTTATTTTAAATGACTAAATGGGTATTGGTGGCCTGGTCTTTGTCAAACGTCCAAAGGTCCTGATGTAATAGCAGATGGGACACATCTAAAAGGACCAGCCATTGCCATCTGTGTCACCAGAGGGAATTATCTGGTTATCATATTCTACCACCTTCATGTATCTCTCCTGCAGGAAGGCAGGGTGTCAGTCATAGGCTGGGGCTGTAGGGTACATGTAATGCAGGGTTCATGTCAGACCACCATCTACAAAGTCCTCCATTCAGGTATCAAGAATGACCAGTAGTGATTCAAGCCTTTAGGCTTCCTCCCAAGCTAAAGGAATCAGTGGAGATAGGTAAAGCCTCGGGTAAATATTCATGTGTTAGCTGGGGACTGTCAGGGATGACATCCACATTACTGTTGTCCTCACTGCTGTCTTCCATGTCAAACCTTTGAGCACACAAATTCCCATTTTGTTATTTTCCAAAAGTAGCAATCTTGGATCTCAACAGTAAGGAGGAACCAGGGCGCCAGCAGTGACATTCAGGTTCCCAGGTATATAGAGCAGGAGGGTGGAGGACTTGCACTGTGATGAGACAAGGATGGGTGTTTATGGAATCAGTGAGTGGTCATCTTCCCTGTTTCTTTTCGTTAAATTTGGATCCAGGGCTTCAGGCACTAATGAAAAACAAAAGTTCAGTCTGCTGTTCCATGTAGGAGAGTGGTCAGACCATGTTATATATAAAGCCAGCTAGTTAGATGGTGTAGCTTGTGTGAAATAGAATAAAGTCACACAACAACAACCACCAAAAATCAACATACAGAAGAGGTTCATTAGATTACAAACTTGTGTCTTGTTTCCTCCATCAGATTTCTGTGAGCTTCCGCTGGACCCAAACACAGCAGACAGAAACCTCTTACTGTCTGACGACAACAGACGAGTGACGGTGGTGGAAGAGAAGCAGCCATATCCTGATCATCCTGAGAGATTTGACGGCTGGAAACAGCTGCTGTGTAGCGAAGGTCTGACTGGACATTGTTACTGGGAGGTACAGTGGGAAGGAAGGGTTACTATAGGAGTGACATACAGAGGAATCAGGAGGACAGGAGACAGTGATGAGTGCTGTATAGGATGGAACGATCAGTCCTGGAGTCTGTTCTGCTCTGCTCGGAGTTACACTGCCTGGCACAATAACACACCAACAGACATAGCTACACCTCCACCCACTGACTCTAACAGAGTAGCAGTGTATCTGGACTGGCGTGCTGGCACTGTGTCCTTCTACTGTCTCCCCTTCAGAGTCTCTTCTGTCAAACGGATCCACCTCCACACCTTCCACTCCACATTCACTGAACCCCTCTACCCTGCGTTTGGGTTTGGACGAAGGCCTGAGACGGTAACTGGCTTTGGATCGTTACCATCCTCTCTTTGGCTGTCACAGATTAAAGAATGAATGTTGTTTAATGTGAAACCAACACACACACACACACACACACACACAAAACCTGAAAAACCTGATTAACTTATTTAATTATCTAGCTTCCTAACTTTAATTATCAGGAGTAAAGTACATGCCTTTTCTCAACCTTTACCCGAGTTCTAAGGCTCTCCATTGACTTTGTATTGTGTGAAGGTTCCTCCTTGTCACTTTGGTCTGTTAGCAAACAACAGAAACCTGCGTAGAAGCTGCTGTGTGGTGGGATGGACCACCAACAGGGTGAAGAACCAGAACTAAGTTTTTATAAGCTGCAGAACCCAAAAACTGAACCTTTAAGACAAAAGTGGGTCCAGATGTGAGGCATCAGCAGGAAGAACGGGAACTCTGTGGGATCCTGACACTCGGTGTGTCTACGTGTGCAGCAGCATTTAGTCAAATATCCAGATGTCAGTTTTTGGCAAACTGTACTGCTGTAAGTTCAGCTGAAGCATGAAACTTGTGTAGTTGAATGTGGCTAAATCAGAAAGCTCTGCAGTCTTATGTTTGAGTGCTTTAACTGACTACAGTAACTTAGCTTGAGAAGAGACACTGAGACAGACCCACAGTGTTCAGTTTGTCCTCTCTGGTGGACAGAGGCTGCTGAAATAATCCTCTGACCTGCTGAAATCTAATGTTTTTAGCTGCTGCAGGCGTTTTGTTAGCGTTCCAGCTCTTGGTTGCAGATTGTGGCGCCGATTGTGAGTATGACGCATTGCGCTCTGTCTCTATGCTGGATCCTACATTTCCCATAATGCAACTGGATAGCTTCTTTCACCCTAATGACATCATCAGACTTCTTTTTTTCACAGGCTGAGTAAATTGAACTTCATGCGTAGAATTGGCAGATTGCCCCTTTAAAATGAGCACTCTGCGCCTATTGTTGATCACTGTCTGGTGAAATGTATTATTGATCTTGTCTTGTGTCCGATTTAGAAGTTAATCTAAAAATTTCCCCCGCTGTGGGACAATAAAGGCTTATCTTGTCTTATCTTATAAAGCCCCGATCATCATAACACTAAATTTGCTTTGTTTGCCCAATTTCATGTTATTAATTAAAATTGTATTTGTATATGTTTTTGTACTTGTATGTTTTGTACGTGGCTTTATGTTTTCAACAGTAGACTGTTGTTGTCAAGCAGACTCTGTTGTGTTTAATGCCAATTAAATCAGAAAAAC
Source organism: Macquaria australasica (assembly GCA_005408345.1). Taxonomy (NCBI): domain Eukaryota; kingdom Metazoa; phylum Chordata; class Actinopteri; order Centrarchiformes; family Percichthyidae; genus Macquaria; species Macquaria australasica. The sequence goes on from SEMN01000635.1 coordinate 172,450, forward strand.
CCGCCAATCAGCCAAACTGAATGTATGTAATTACGTTAATGTAAAGCTCATCAACCTGAAAACAAACAGTTATTTTAAAGAAATAAAGGCTCCAGCTGTATGTAAAATGTGATGGTTTAAATGCACACAGGTAAACTGTCGGAAACGGAAGGAGCGAGGACGCGCGCGATCAGGTGACGGTCACGTGGCCCCGTCAGCTGATGCTAACGCTGAGCAGCCGGACGGATCTGACGGTCAGACAGGATGCCTTTCTCCGAGCTGTATTTTAACGTTGATAACGGCTACCTGGAGGGGCTGGTCAGAGGATTTAAAGCTGGAATACTGTCCCAGGCGGATTACCTGAACCTCGTCCAGTGCGAGACCCTGGAAGGTGAGTTTAGAGCCGGTGCCCAGCTAGCGGCTAACAGCTAGCCGCCCACTAGCTAACGCAGTAATGTTAATTACGTTGCTTTTAACCGCACTGTCCGTCATTAAGCTTCACGTCGACACTTTGCAGAGATTGAAGGCGAAATGTCATTCAGGATTTGGTTCTTTAAGCTCGCAATGCTAACGCAATGCTAACGCAATGCTAACGCAATGCTAACGCAAGCCGAGGGTTTTTGTCGTCTGTTGATCAATGATGGGCTTTTTAGAGGAAGTGAAATGACAGCAGGAAGAGATTAGCTCCCGTAGCTATGTTGTGGTCACTGACCAGCATCGATATAATCACCATGTCTGAGTTTTTATTGCAGTGAGCTGGTGACCTGAGTGCAGGGTCGCACCTGTGTCAGGTGTCACTATAACTGTACTTCACAATACTGTGTGGACCGTTTCCATAACCTCACGGTGGTTTTTATTCATTTCTGCACAGCCTCAAAATCAAAGAGTGAACAATAAGATGATCAATCGCAATGAACATCCTCTTTAGTTTCATGGGTTTTTTTTAAATTGCAGTTTACTTTGCGGTTGTTCGTGCAGATTCACATGAACATCACCTGCATTGCTGCACAACAATAATGTAACTTTAACAACAAAGACGTAATGTTGACTGTGATGGTTTGTGTGTTTCAAGCAGTGTCAAGTCTGTACAAATTGCATTTTATACCTTTTTTAGTGAAAGTAAAACCACCGGCTGCCTGGAGGTTGGAAAAAAATAAATCTATGCAACGTTCACATGTGGAAAGTTGTCGAGGTGTTTCGTCTTTGTTGCTATGCTGCTGACTGCAGGCGACACTTTGTGCTGATGCTTTTATGTTTTGTCTTTCTTTTGTCAGTTTTCTAGTCTGGTCCTGAGGAAATGTGATTTCATTTTAGCAGTAAAAATGGCATGTGAACTTGAACTACTTGGTTGGGGCACACCTTCACAAAGGGGGCTCGGATTCTGGGGGGGGGACAGTATGAACCTCCCATGTGTTACACCCTGCCAATGAAGCAGGTGAAAAGAAGCGCCTGATGACGCCATATGTCACAAGGGTATCGCATGTCTGTCTACTGTCCTCACCAAGTTAACAGTGGGGTTAGCAGTGAAAAGGGCTGTAGTGCATAGAGAATTAGTCTTAATAAATTGGGCGCAAAAAGAGTAAAATCACCCATAAAAAGACTGCAGCATGCTCTGGAGAAGGGTCAGCAGCAAAGTAAAGAGTACACGGTTTGTACAAACTTGGCTAAAACATGCAAACATAGTGGTTTCATCCATTTCTTTCCCCGTTAAAAGGCTTTATTTGGGGGAGAGTTTTTCATCCTCATCCAAATCGAGGGCCATCAGCTCTACCTTTTCTGTCCATGTCTCCCCTGCAGATCTGAAGCTCCACCTGCAGAGCACAGACTATGGCAGCTTCCTGGCAAATGAGGCGTCTCCTCTCACCGTGTCCGTTATCGACGACAAGCTGAAGGAGAAGATGGTGGTGGAGTTTCGCCACATGAGGAACCAGTCATACGAGCCGCTGGCCAGCTTCATGGACTTCATCACGTAGGCATAAAGCTATCGTGTTGAAATAAGTTGTAACTTCTTGAACTATAACATTCCCTGAATATGTTCTTATGTAGCTTTAAAGTCACAGTAAATTCTCCACAGTGTACATCAGAATATTCATCAGTATATTCTGTTGTATGCTGTTCCAACACTTCATCAGGGAGAGTGATGCTTGCATGGAGACATGAAATTTCGGTCTGCTATTATCTTTATGACTGCACCATTACATTATATTGAAATATTCTGGATGTCTTAAATACATTTCCCCAAATTCACACATACTTAACACTACTGACATCCACGAGACAGCCACTGGTTTGAGTTCATCTCCGAACACAATGACAATAGGCTTGGAGAAACTTGAAACTGGTTTGCTAATCAATGCTTATCTTTTGGTACCACAGCTGCTGCCAGGGGGCTGTTTTGCAAACTCAGTGGTGCATTCAAGTATGCTCTGATATCTGAGAACTGATAGTCACTTGCTGTAAAGCAATCCATTGATGAGTTACATTTTTGGAAAAAACAAAAGCAGAAGACAAAAAGCAGATACAAGCACCATTAATATGATTTTTTTCTTGCATTAAAAATGTTGCTGTCCAGTAGTCCTTGTGTGTCCTTGAATGCAACAGCAGGGACAATTTTCAGTGTGACTATAAATGCATTACAGTGCATGTGACACTAAACTAAAGGTGACTAAATGTTTATGGATGCCTGTCTCAGGCAAGTTTCATGTCTCAGCAGGTTGTTTTTTATTCTGTACTAAAATGGACTCAGACCAGTGGAAGGTTGGAAATAAATGTAAATTGTTAAGGTATGCTTTATATCTGTGTACTATTAATGAGCTAAAACTTTCTGTAGGACCTACAGTATATGATCATTTTTAACAAAAACCAAAAGGCTGCTCACAGTGTGATCCTGCTCCCAAGATAAATAGCAAAGAGATAGAATTAGCTTCTCCGCTTTGTCATGACAACCCTTCCCCACCTACCTTGTGACTTCAGGTACAGCTATATGATCGACAACGTCATCCTGCTGATCACGGGCACCCTCCACCAGCGGGCCATCTCTGAGCTGGTGCCAAAGTGTCACCCGCTGGGCAGCTTCGAGCAGATGGAGGCGGTCAACATCGCCCAGACCCCTGCCGAGCTTTACAACGCCATCCTGGTGGACACGCCTCTGGGTGTGTACCTCCATATAAAGTGCTACTTAAACAAAAGAGGATGTGAAAACTGAGTAGCAATGTCTCTTGCAGAACAGGAGATGGCACCAAAGCTTTAAAGACACATTCAACATTTCTTTCTGTTGGTTTGGTGTAACTTCTTTCTCTTTTCTTTTCAGCTGCATTCTTCCAGGACTGCATATCTGAACAGGACTTGGATGAGATGAACATTGAAATAATTCGTAACACACTTTACAAGGTAAAGAAGATTATAGTTATAATTATAGTAATGATAAACATACATAATAATGTTGGTGTGAGTGTTGACAGAATAAAAGGCAGGATGAACTGAAACAACTGCAAGAGATAAAACAATGTAAATTCAACAGAGAGAAACTAGGAAAATAAGATTCATATCATAAGAGATCTAAAAAGATACAATGACTGAACGATTGCAAACATTTGTTGAATATTGCAGTTATTTAAATTGTTAGACAACATACATTGAGATTGGTTTTATATTATAATTTTGTCTTAAACTAATAACATTTTACTCAACAACTGCGATGATTTTGTTCATGTATTTGTTTATTCATACATCAATACATTTTGAACCTTGTCCTCTCAGGCTTACCTGGAGGCTTTCTATAAGTTCTGCTCCAACCTAGGAGGAACCACGGCTGACACCATGTGTCCTATTCTGGAGGTGAGTCTCTGCCCTGTTTATAGGGTGAAAACAAACACACACATAAACAAACACAGATACAGCTGGTCGAGGATGTCAAAAATCTGAAGCACCAGCAAGAAGATCTGCTAGGGAGCAGATCTAGAATTACTAGGCATTTTCAGACCAAACAGCTCTGGGGACTCCCTGAGAGGAACTGCCCACTTGGGAGCTCCCCCGAGAACCACATACCTTCAAGGGCTTTTGTTGCGTTTGCATTCGCACTGCCTATTAGGAACGCAGAAGTGATGTAAGCTGGCTGGCGGTCTTCTGCGCAACATACAACAACAACAACAACAACAACAACAACTAAAACTCTCGGTCCATTTGCCAGTGCTGCATTGGCTCATGTGTTCGACCAATCACTGTACACTTATGTCACTCCAGGTTCCTCTTGTGCTGGGAGAGTACCTACTCTGAAGTAGGAGCTAAAAAAGTTCCTCAAAACGGCCTTCTAAGAACTACAACGTTCCCAGTTCTTGCAGTGCGAACACAATTAAAAAAATAAAATAAATAAATAAATAATGGACGGGTTCTCCAACTGTTCTTAGAACAATGAAAAAGTTCCTCCGGTCTGAAAATGCCAACTGATGTCTCCACTGGTTCGATGCTTAAGAAAGGTGACAAGTTTGTCACATTTGGCCCCATTAAATTTGCATTTTGTATCCCAAAAAATATACATTACCTTTCAATAAAGCATGGTTACTTATATTGTCTTGAAGTGGGTTTAGTGAGATAAAAGCGTGTACATGAAAACGTTGAAGTGTGTTCAGGTTGACTCATTATTAAAGCTGTTGTACCTTCCTGTCTCTGCTGCAGTTCGAGGCAGACAGGAGAGCCTTCATCATCACCATCAACTCGTTCGGCACAGAGCTGTCCAAGGAGGACCGTGCCAAGCTCTTCCCCCACTGCGGCAAGCTTTACCCAGAAGGCCTTGCTCAGCTGGCCCGGGCAGACGACTACGAGCAGGTCAAGGCCGTCGCTGATTTCTATCCTGTAAGTCCAAAAGCCAGTGGCCTGCTGAGATCACCTCAGCTTTTAAATATAAAATGTAACGACTGACATGTTAACTTGTCTGCCTTTGGACCGAATCCATCGTATGCAAAGTTATGGCAAACCCAGTCAATGTACCAGCCAAATTTAGTGTATGATTGTAACCTGAAGAGAGCTTTTAAATCCCTCGAGACAGTTTGTCTTGTTCACTCGTGTCTCTCCAGTTCCCTGTTTTTTTCGTTCTCCTGTTGGTGTCTGTTACAGCTTTTGTGAAACACTTTATTTTATGTCTGAACTTGGCTCATGTCCTCAGGAGTACAAGCTGCTGTTCGAGGGCGCCGGCAGCAACCCGGGCGACAAAACACTGGAGGACCGTTTCTTCGAGCATGAGGTGACGCACGTGATCAGACATACACTTACTCCCAAGTGGAGAAGCAACTTAGCGTGCTCTCTCTCTCGCTCTCTCTCGCTCGCTCGCTCGCTCTCTCTCTCGCTCGCTCTCTCTCTAAATAAAAAATATAAATATATAAGATATAAAGAGCAGAATTGCAGATCTGCAGAACAAGACTCTGAATATAATAAGAAAAGAGCAATAACAGGTGTGCAAAAAATGGCAGTGAATAATTTATACAATATATGTATGATATAAACAGTATGTACAGATGATAGTGCAACAGTGTGTTCACCTGTCACACAGAGGTGAGCTGTTGTACAGAGTTATGGTGAATAGTAGGAATGATTTTCTAAAACGTTCTTTAAGACTTATACATGCTATGAAGTACAGTGTGAAAAAGAAGGTAGTTTCCTGTCATTATGGTAATTAAGTCATCAGGAGGGTGTTTGTCATTAGGAGCTGTGTGGTGTTTGTACACTCATTAGTCTCTTCCTCCTTCCTACTCGCAGGTAAAGCTGAACAAGCTGGCTTTCCTCAACCAGTTCCACTTCAGTGTCTTCTACGCCTACGTCAAGCTGAAGGAGCAGGAGTGCAGGAACATCGTCTGGATCGCAGAGTGCATCGCCCAGCGGCACCGCGCCAAGATTGACAACTACATTCCTATCTTTTGAGCCTCCTCCCTGCCTCCCCTCCCCTTCTTCCTCGCATCATCATTTTATTCAGTCTTATGTCTTGAACCGTGTCTCTGGTCCCACCTCGGTGTTAAAGATTCTGATGGTTTGATGCAAAATTTTCTCCATTCTTCACTCGTAGGTGTAAATTGGTTCAGAGTTTCTTGGTGTAATGTGAGTTCCAGCTATGCTCATTATTGCTTACAAAGTAAAACGCATAATCTATACTTAAATACAGAGTGTTTAACTGGAGAAGAATCACATGAGCCTGGTCCAACAAAGGTGGTTGGTGCTTGATCTAATCAGCTGACTAAGTAAAGGAGGCAACTCATTTGACTTTCAAACACTTAGCTCTGATTGTCTAAACTTTCTGATGCTCATTGTGTTGTTTTATGCGGCACGCCCTGTCCACCTGACACATCAGCTGCTAAAATACACCGGAAGAATTGCAGTTTATTTAGTCCAGGAGTTAACCCGACAGCCACCAGGACAGAAAAGCCCTGGAAGTGGTGTAGCTTGATTTATTTTACAGCTAACTCCAAACTCAGAAAACACCAACCATCTTTTTGAGATCACGTTCATCTCCAGGCACATGAAATACTTAAGTGTGCAATTTACTGTAATTTTTGGATTTATCGCCATACCCAAAGTTAATGTCTCAAATCTGAACCTCACATGACCTCAGAACATCAGCCAGTCCAGAACAAAGCGGACATGAAAACATTCCTCTGCTTAGCGTCAGTCTCCACCAGGTTCTATATAACCTGTATTTATTTCTGTTTTAGTGCTAGGTTTTGTCAGCATGTCTGGTCATTACTGTGGATTTCCCCCAAAAACTAACGAGTGAAATGTGTGAGTCCCACCTGATTTGCTGTCTAACTAGATCAGTTGTTGGATATTAAAAATACAACGGCTGACAGGAGCTTCCAGTCCTCACCGTCCCTGTTCCTGTTCCTGTGTGAACTCTTGAGTTTCTCTAAATGAACGTACTGGAATGAGGCAAAATCTTGTGAGTATATGACAGACTTAATGTTTAAAGTATACAAAGATATATAGATATTTAAAGATGACTATGATTTTGTTTTTTCATGCTGTAAAAATTGATTTTTTTTTTTGTCTTGATCTGTTTCTTACTTGTGAAATGTGTATTGTAAATGTGACAAAAAAAAATAAACAGACTAAACTGCACCAACGCAGGTCTAGAGAAATGTAAACGACTCATCAAATGGATTTGAAATATTTTCACTGGTTTGACGTGTTTGTGCAGGTGACGGATGATTCAGTAGAGTAACTGGAGGGATTATATTTATGTACAACATACACAGGGACACCTTTGTGTGATTGTAGAGTGAGGTTTTGTAATTGTTTGCTAATTGGAAGGAGTGATTTTCTTTTAAAGATTTTTCTTCAGTTGCAGAAAACCAGCAGAACGAACAAATATCACGATTTATCTGATGGGGTTTCAAGAACATTGTGCAGTAAATATTAAATGTAATTCAAGCGTCTAAAAGTCTACAGCCATGCTAGTGACTCTGTGGGGCTGAACACGGTGCTTTTAACTACTGTATATGCTCATGTCAGCTGAGGCTGGTGGGGATGACATTACTTTTGCAGGTATTCAGCCATAAACCATATTTGTCTAAATATTGGACAAATTGAAATGTTGACCTGATGGCACTAGGTGACATTTAAGGGAGTAAGAAAGAAATATAAGTTATTACGATTCATCCATGAATGTTTCACCAAAATTTCATCAGAAAATGTCCAATAGTTGGACTGACCAACATCGCTATACCTAGACCCGCTAGCTGCTAGCATGGCTAATAAAATTGCAAAACTATAAGCCTTAAATTTGAGCCTTAAGCCTTTTCTGGTCACACAGGAAAACAAAATGGAGAAGCTGGTGGTTACCGGTGGTTCGCTGGACAATCCTGATGTTTTAAGGCTAGTCAGAGCTGTTTCAGTGCCTTGCAGAGCTCATCAGTAGCAGTTTCTAAAGCTGAAAAATCCCCAGCAAAAAGTGTCTCAGAAAGTTTCCCTCTGTATTTAAAGAAACTGAATTTGAAAGGGTTTATGCCACAACAATTTGAACTTGATTTCTGGTAAATAAGTTTTTCATTTTGACAAGGTAGCTTTCTCTGGAGCTTTTAATTGCATGTCACGGTCTTCCTCAGCAGATGAAGTTTACAATGGAGTTGTCGTCACCTGACCTTAGTATGGAACATTGATCACAACAGGTGGGTGTATTTAATTAATCAAACTCAATTTAGTTTCAGTACCTTAATTAAAAGAATTAAATTTGAATATTTACTAATTTAGTAACTGCAGTCACAGATATCTCCTTGTAAAGAGAATTCAGCACAGGCTGAATTCTCTTTAGGTTTAATTGAGTCCAATCAGGCTGTTCAGCTCCATCTGTTGTATCAACAGCCTGCAGGGCTGTCAGTAAACTCTTATCAGAGAGCTTCTGTAAAACTGAGAGGGAACAAACCCATGAAACACATCCAACCATGACCTTACGGCTTAAAACCAAAGCCAGACTCTTTGACCTGCACTGCTCTGTAGGTCTGACGGACTGGGACATGGACAAGGAGCTGAAACTGGCAACAACCACCGACCAGTTTTACCACGGTGACTGTTTTTCTTTTTTCTCTAGTGTTTGGCTTCACTGTTGGTTTTAAAGGATGATTGTCATTCACTCCCATTCATTCCAAATAGCACAGAAAACCACGGACGACTCAACTGATGTTACAGTTAAAATTATCATTAGAGAAACTTTCACACTTAAAAACACTTTACAGTGAATGAAGTCTGAAGGTCAAATCCACTGATTTAAAGTGCAAAATGTGCAGTTTGTCAGTGTGTAATGTTGTGTGTCAATGTGTTCATCTGTTAATCTATCATTGGTGACAGATGACAAACTGAATGATCAATACCTGGTCCAGAGGCCTTCTGTAAGAGCCTCAAGAAGAAAAGATGAATTCATTTGGTACGATAAAATGTCAGGTGAGCAGAGAGAAAAACCTGCTGTCTGTCTGTAGACTGACCTGCTAATTCAGCAAAAACCTGTCTGGTTAATGCGTGATTTACTTTGACAGCTTTCTACTTTTTTTTTTTTTTTTTTTTTTGTTCTTTTCATCCACATTTATATCAAACTATATTTTCAAACCTTTTCAATGCACATTTGAATGTCATTCTATGATTATATTAAAATTATCCTGTGTAGTTTCAGTGTTTCTCACCACAATGTATTGTGTGCATTATGAGGCTTAAGAGGAATAGTTTCACATTTTGAGAAAGACGCTTATTCGCTTTCTTGTTGAGCCTTAGCCTTAGCCCTAGCTTAGCTAATATCTAATTTCCTTAGATAAATTAGAGGTGCTGGTAGGCTATAATTAGACTGAATTATTATTTTCTTTACTTTGGACAGAGCCAGGCTAGCTGTTTTCCCCCTGTTGGCTGTTTTTATGCTAAGCTAAGGCATCTCCTGGCTGTAGCTTCATATTTAATTGACAGATGTGATCTTCTCATCTCACTCTCAGCTAGAAAGCGGATAAGTGTACATGTATTTCCCAATGTGTCCTATGTTCTTAGACCTATGTCCTGCCAGATAAATGATGCTGAACTGATTGTTGTAGCAACTTAAATGTCTGCCATGATTTTTCTGTCTGTCAGACACCTTTGTGAAGCCAAACCTCTGGCTGTTGGTGAATCCCGATATCGCCTGCCCGATACAGTTCGCAGACGATGCAGCAGATCTGCAGACACTCTGTGAACCTGCTGAGGAAATCCAAACACCTCTACTGGACCCTGCAGAGACCCAGCGTCCACTTACCACAGAGCTCCACAGGTTTGCCCCCCATGATGCTGCCATCCAGGAGGAACTGCTGCACTCTGTTTACTCCTCCACTGAGGTACATGGTACAGGATGAACTACAGACATCAACAATCACTCTATTATACAGTACCTGTGTGTGTGGTGGCGGCATGCTTTAGTTTACACTCACTTTTAGCACACATTCACAGTACATATTGTGCAACCTTCCCTGTGGAGTTTTTGACCTCTAGTAGTGCTATGGTTTGTCTATGAGTGGGTCCCCGTTTGGTTTATGTGCAAAAAAAAAAAAAAATAAAAGGTTACACATGAGATAAAATTCCCGACATGCTTTTAAAAAAATCCAGGAGAATACCACAAACACTAATACTGGACTCAAACCATTTGAGAGTATGTGTTATGAATCCTTGACTATTAGATCAAGAACAAAGATGTATCCTGTCAACCAGCCAAGAACCGACGCAAGGGAAGGATCACAAAGGCCAAGGTGAGAATGCTGGGCTTGGGCCTGGACCAGGTTCCTTCAGTGGGATGTAGGGAGTGCTCTAATCACCTCCTTTTTTAAAGGCCCTAAACACCTATTTTCTCAATTATTATCTTATTTTTTGTGATGGGGTTTTACGTGAACACAAACTTATCTGCCAACGTTAAAGTAATTTTAGTTATTTCATATAAGAGATTTCTGTTTGTTTTTATGATCTGTTCTCCCTGGTTTGAATTAGGCGTGACTCAGTTGGGAAAAAGGTAATGTCACCTACTTCTGTGCACCAATCAGCATTTAGCAATATTTGGATCAAAATGTGGTGACAGTTGTGGGATGTTTCTGGCACTGTCAGTCAAACCTGATCAAACCACACCCAGACAGACCTGATGCTAGCTTTTTGAGAGTTAAATTTAATACCTCACAATGCTTTTGTCCAAAATTTAACTTTGATTGTTGCTTATTTAATCATGAATATTTAATGTAATCAATAAAATCTAAAGATTTGAAACAAAGTTTTGGGGGGCTTTAAAAATCCTTGAGAAATGAATACATTTTCCCTGTAAGTGTGGAGTTTGCATGGGTGTCTTCCGGGTGCTCTGGAAATGTTTTTTACATGAAAACTGTCATGCACAAGCACCACCAATTAGTTTCTGCCTCATTCCAGGACAGTAAGACCCTGAAACCAGGTTGCTGGCCTCGTCCACCAGTGAATTACTGCATCCTCATCGCCTTGGCGCTCAAGAGCAGCAATACTGGGAGCCTCAAAGTCCAGCAGATTTACCACTTCACCAGGTCAGAATTTGACAGTCTGCTAAAAAATGACATATAAATCTTCTTTATGTGAAGATTAAAGGTCCTATCCCATGAGATTATACGACTTACATTCTGTTGACTAATTGGATGGCACCCAATCAGACATTTTTGAAGTTGCTGGAAGGCAAAAGCTATCCTCCAAAACGTTAGATTGAACCCTTATGGTGAGTTCCCACCAAAAGCGAACTGTATTTCTCTTGCAGTGAGATTGCATATGAAGTCGATGCAAATAGATGCCAATTCCTGCCAGGCGACGCAAATACGCGAATGAAGCGAAATTCGAGCGAGTTGTAATTTTTCACCTTCCGTGATCCTGTGTTGCGAAAGCCTATCAGCGTTTGATTCTCCTCCTGACGTTGAATCAGAAATGGAGGAGAAAATAGTCGCCTGTGGGCATCCAGAGCTCTGATACCTCATACCTCATTTTCATACAGAGGCCGGACAAATAGATTGCTTGGAGAAAAGTAAGCGAGGAAGTTGGACTACCTGGTAATTTCTAAAAACTTGATTGCAGGTTGTACTTTACTGTGAACCAACTCCATTCAGGAAACAAGCATTTTAAAAGTTATTTGCTTGTCGTCTTGCGGACAGACCTGACAAAGCATGAATTCAGACTTTTTACAAATTGGCATCATGATCTAGTTATTTTGGCAGCCTTTTGATCCGTTTATTGCAATTAAATCGCAGCAAAATCTGTTGGTTCATACCATTGTACCATTGTAGAAGCGGCAGTCATCCAGACGCAGTTCCTGGAGAAGGTGGTGAAATTCACTTCGCTTTTGGTGGGAACACAGCATTAAAGGGCCTGTGTGTAATTTCCAATGGTAAAGTTGCATTGGAGCAACATGTTGCACCACAGCCTGTTTTGGGGTTTAAGCTCCCTCATTCATGTTCCTCATATTCCTTCCTGTCCTCTCCCAGAGAGCACTTCCCCTTCTTTCAGACGGCTCCAGACGGCTGGAAGAACACCATCCGACACAACCTGTGCTTCAACAACAGCTTCCGCAAAACTTGCAACCAGCTGTTCAGAGATGGAAAGAGGAAGTCGTGTTTTTGGCACCTGACTCTAGACGGCCAAAGCCGGCTGAAGGACGAGATCCGCACTTTGACAGGAGAATCCTTCAAGCAGCTGGAGAGGAGCATGTCCCACCCAGGTGAATGTGATAAAACATGAATCTGAGGGAATGAGTTCAGTCATTTGAGGACATCTCAAAAAGCAGGCACTAACGCTGCCATCCTTCTTTACTGACCAGACTAACCTGTAACTTCAGCTCTTACTGCTACAATAACTTAACGCTATTGGCCTGAATGAGTTTAGTAATTAGATGGTACTAATTATTAATTCCAAGTAAACAAATGACTCCACACCTTGATACCTGCTTAGGTTTGTAAATATTGGACAATTTTCACCAAAATGCAGCAGCAATGCACTTAAAACAAGTAAAACTGAGTCCTGTGGCAATTTGTGATTTTATTTAAAATGCTTTAAATCTTAAGACTTAATCAAGTGAGTTGCCGTATGTGACAGACAGAAAATATTAATTACTAATGACTGTTTTCTTTCATTTCAGACATAATTCGCCGTTTACTTGCACTGTAATTGCAGCTGTAAAAGGTATCGGTTTAAATCGATGTATAATAAATCTTTATGTGCAGATCGTTTCTTCTGTTATACTGTATATTATTTATGAATGCATTTTGTTTAATTCTTGTAAATATTTGGAGATCCCTAAAGAGCATTTGATTTACTTTCTTGCTAAAAAAAATAAATAAAAATGCAGTCAGGTGAAGATATTTGCACGATGTCATCAGTTAAATTAACATTAACAACTAAATAAATTAAATTTTTCGTGTATACAAAGTCAGAGTGTCCAGTCAGTTGTATCCACACATCATTTGTCAGTGCCTTTTTCAACAGGTTGTTTATGTGAACAGTTTTGCTAAATAAGAGTGTTGTGTTAGCTGAACTATTAGCTAGGTGAGTTGGGAGCAGGACTATAATGCTAACAAACATAGCTGCGTTTAGCACAGCGTGGACAACCGCGTTGTAGCCCGACCAATACAGGATTATTGAGGCCGGAAATTATTATTTGAATTATTTTGATGAAATAATCTGTGATGTGATATACAGAGTTGTTAAATCCTGTCTCATAGTGTTCGCTGTGCAGTGTTTTGTTGACCCGAGACTGTATTTTATTACCTGTGATTATTTTTACATTTTCAGTGTAACGTCTGCTCAATCTCCTAAACTCACCTCTCGGAAATGAATGAGATCGTAAACATGCTTTATTTTATGGTTACAACCAGGTGAATAAAAACGTAAAAACAGTGACTGAACTGTTTAAGGTGTCTTGATGTGACTCTGAACAGTACAATAATGCAGTAGTCTTATTTGCCTGCTTCCTGGCGTGTCTTGTGCAAGATATCTTTTTTTGTTCGTTTGTTTGTTTTTGGGTCTGTAGGTAAATCTCGCATCATTTGCCAACAGTCAAATGTTTTCTGGAGATGCAGTGACAGGGAGCCGATGCTGATTTAGGTGCGTCTGCTAGTCAAATGATTGTTCCAGCTCAAAACAGTGAGATGTTCAGCTGGACGTTTGGAGACTCATCAAGCCTGTGTTTCTCACATCGGAGCACAAGAGACAGCAGAGCAACGCGCCAGGTAAGGACACTGAACACAGCACGGTGGCTGTCACTCGATTGGTTTGTTAAGGTGGTTGACAAAAGTTTTTAGTTTGTTAGTGTCCATTAGTGGTTTTTATGGTCTTTTTTTTTTTTTTTTACAAGCAATGAGCCATTTGTTTTTATTAAATAAAAAAAGATTGAAAATGTCTGGCATCACAACATTCACAAACATGCTGTGGTCTGAGAGATTAAATAGATCCATGACTGCGTTCATATGCAAAGTTAAATTGTTTAGCACAGCATCAATATGATGGTCTAATGTATGTACAATAGATTTCTGATGATGGCGATGAAGATCGGCCTCTCGGGACCCTTCCTCCTCCTCCTCCTCCTCAGCAGTACTGTGTCTGGACTGGGCTCAGTGATGTTGAAACAATACGGGTACATCCCAGATCATTTAACCTGGCTGGAGGCTCAAAGCTACTGCAGGAGGTGAGGTTTACTTTTTATTCACATTATTATCAATAGCTATTAGGAGTTATAATTTGTAGTTATGATTATACAAAGTAAGGACTGAACGTAACGTTGGAAATTGCATAGAATAACAGAGTGAGGTAGATAAACCGAGGCATCTCTTGTCTCATAATCCCAGTGTCTGCAGTGTGAACAGACAGTATAGAGTAGATATAGAGTTTAATCTGCCTCACTCAGGCAGCACCTGTGTGAACCTGGAGAGTTTCACTCCATCAGAACAAGACTAAAGCTGCAGTCAAATTGTCAAAAAAATTACATCCTGTGTCTTTTCCTGAACACTTTTTCTTGACCTCGATGGAAAACATCACGAGATCACAGAAAGATGTGAAGGAGAATTCATAAGGACTTAGGAAAAGACAACTGCGGTCCTAAGAGAATCCCACTGCACTTACACTAGACTACATTAAATCAAATGTAAGTAAATTATGCGACGGCAGATGTTATTGATGTGGGTCTGCCGTGGTCGCTTTAAATGTTGCTGCTGCAAGGAACTGTGGAACGGCGTTATCTCCTTTCCTTTCATAAAGGAGTGTACCAGTCCAGTGTGCCCTATGCTAAAGGAGATAAGGAAGGAAGCATTGAAGCACCTTTCCTTAGCATTTAGAGAATTATAGCAGCTCTTATCATGGCTGCCACTCAGATACTTTGAGGTCATTTCACTCAGTTAGGAACCTTCTTGAGCAAAAAAAAAGGACAATTCGACCGCAGCCTAAGAGTCTACAGGAACACTAGCAGCTCTATAATTCTCGGCTGTGATGTGTTAAACAGAATGCCAACATCAGCATGGTTATGCTCACAAGCTCACAATCAAAATGTTAACATCCTGATGTTTAGCAGGTAATGTTTACCATGTTGGCATGGGAGCGTATCAATGCTCCCAGGGTCCCATGTTCCCCAGTTCAATATCCTCCTAATATGACACATTAAGGAGACCTTTCAAAGGGGTTTATGTTCTCAGCAATGTGTTTTCCGAGGTCAATATGTTGAAATCACCCACCTACAGCTTATAGCCTACTGATGTTATACTCCTTGAAACCTAACGTTACGCCCTCAAATTTGCGGGCAAAAGTTTTCTTGACATTAGACATTGATTTCTCCACAGTGGCTGAACAGATTTTTACCATCCAAACTGTATTTGAAACATCCATCTCCCTTTGCTCTATTGCAGTTTGAACTGCACAAGACAACCCTTATCTATCTCAAGAGACAGAGACACATGCTGGGAACATAGGACCCAGGGAACATAAGGATGAGCCCGTTGGCATTGTAACGTTTTTGCTAAATAGCACCAAACAAAAAGTACAGGTGAGGCTGATGGGAATGTCATTAGTTTTGCAGATAGTTTTTCTGATGAAGTGACCGAATGACATCCCATCAGCCTCAGCTGAACTTTGTGCTTGGTGCTAATTAGCAGATGGTAGCATGTGAAACGTCCTCTACTGTTCATTTTGTTTTTAATCACTTGTATTCTGACAGATCACTTTGCAAATAAAACCGTTTTTTTTTTTTTTGTCCAAATAGCTCACTTTACTACACTGACTTGGCCACCATCTATATGCAGTCAGATGCAGACGGTATGTACATGCAGCAATATCTTGCATGGACCGGCCTGCACAGAGGAATGTCCGGCTGGTTTTGGTCTGATGGAGCAAACTACAACAGCTACACCTGGGCGAATGACCAGCCATACAAAACTGCCCCCTGTGCTGTCGTCTATTACAACACCAAACAACTGTAATGGGAGTCTGTTCTTACACCGTTTTTAAGACTTAAAGAAAACCCCCTTTCTGTTTTTGTTTTTTTGCATGTTAAGCAGATTCACTTCAAATCACGTTTTTTTCTTAAGCATTTAAGATTTTATCTGGACATCTAGTGTTAGCCTTTACTCATCGCTAGCATGTTAACCTGTTTTAATACCAAGGTTTTGTTAGTTCTATTGTTCTGTATGTTTCGGTATTTGCATGTGTTTTCTGTATATGAGTTGTCAAATTGGTGTGTGTGTGTGTGTGTGTTTCTTTTGCTTGTGTTTGAGCTCTCTCATCCACCATATTGGAGGGAAGGGACAGCACTCAAAAATCTAAAGCATGATTTGATTTGGTCAACAATAGTGCAAACCTTTTGTTATTTATAGTAAATGGGCTCAAACATCAAAAACACTGGTATGGTCCTAATATGACTAACACAGTCAAATGTAAGCACCTTGGAATATGTTTCCTCTAAAAAGAAAATTTGATTTATGCATCCTCTTTGTAATTTTGTTGTTCATATTTCTCTTGAAAGGTTTTATGGCACCAATTGTGGAGATTATTTCTTCTTCATCTGTGACACACAGACATCAGACGGCCATTACCATTACACATTTATACCACAGTCGATGACAAGGTCTGAAGCCTGGCAGTACTGCAGGAGTAGGTACCTTGATCTGGCAACTTTCAAAGACAACTCCAACCTGCAGTCAGCTGTCAATGCGCAGGACTTTCCAGTCTGGACTGGTCTGTACAGAGATGGTAAAGACAAACACTATTGCACCCGGTCATGCTTTTATGAACCATTCTTACATATTCAGTCCAGAAACTCATCCATTGGTGAGTCCATCTGTAGTGGCTAAACATCCGTCTCGTCAGGCTCACAGTAGTCTCTCAGGGGCCAGACTTTATGATTCTGTAGCTTGCTACTGCTACAGGCAATGCTCTACATCATACTAGAAACTTGTGCATGCTTTTATCACTAGTAGGCTGGACTATTGTAATGCTTTCCTTTCTAGTCTACCAAAAAAAAGCCATGGATCAATTTCAACTTATGCAAAATTCAGCTGCTTGTGTGGTTTGGTGCCTAAACCAGTCGCATTCACTTCCCCTTTGAAAAACCTTGAGACACAGCTTGTAAACTGAGCTTGTACTACACCCTATGCAATTTGCCTACATGGTGGACAAAGGAGTTGAGGATGGTATAATTAACTTATTCTACCTCTTGAAGCATGTATAACAAAGTAAAACCCCTGCTGTGTTTATTACTATTTCCTCTTTTCTTGCTCTCAATACAGTTCAACCCCCAATAAAAATGATGGTGGGATGGATAGTTGACTTTCTGACAAACACTAAACGGACTAACTTTCCCCTCATCTGTGTTGCTGAAGTTTCAACGTCTGTTCTGCAGGGGGAACGTGGAAGTGGAGCACAGGGTTGTCAGAGTACAGACACTGGGCACCACAGGAGCCAGGGAACAACGGAGACTGTGTCTCCATCTCCTCTTCGAGCAAACAGATGGCCACCCAAGACTGCTCCGCCCGGTTTCCCTTCGTCTGCTTAAGGGACAACCTTGTCGTGATACAGGAGAACAAGACCTGGGAGGAGGCGCTGGAGTACTGCCGAGCCCTCAGTGCACCCGACCAGTCCAACATTGTCTACGACCTGGTCAGCGTGCAGTCTGTAGACTACAGCAGCATGGTGATCAAAGCCATGGAGGCCAGCACTGAGAAGGTGGGTTCATATTCAGTGACGTATGTAAGAAATGTTGACATGAGATCTGTGTCATAGCTGCTATGTGTTAAGGTGGGATATCTCTGCTAACCACTGCTCTGTGGAGCCGATTATGAATTTGGAGGAAAGTCTGAATTTCTTAACAGCAAAAAAAACAAAACAGAAAGGGGGTTTTCCTTTTTCAGAGCAAACTTAGTGTGAGCTTTCAAGCTGTGTCCAAAATCCTACTCTATTTTTTACCTAGTGCACTATGGTTTTACTTTCTGACACGTCACCTTTTGATATGTGTAAAAAGTACAGTCATGCAACACTACACCTGTCATGAATGAGTCAAAATGATGATTTATAAGTGTCAGAAATCTCAATTTACTGCTCAGTATAGAGTAAAATATTGTGTTTATTATGTATGGAAAAGTAAATGGGTGAATGATTGATATCAGACTCAACAAGCTCCACCAATAAGGAGGTTTACGGACCTTGTTGAGCAGAAGAATTGTGTTGCCGACACACCACAATATTATTTGTATTATAAGCAGCTGATTACCAAACTCTAAGATGACGCCCATTTATTCCAATGAAACTTCTCACCCAGCACATACGTTGAAAAAGCTTTTTCTCTGGTTCGCTCCTGTGTTGTTCAGCCCATTGCATGTGCTTATTAGCATCTCCTTCCCTGTGAGCACCAGCCCAGCCCATAAACTTCACATTGAGATTACATCATGTACATAAACATAGCTTTTCTAGGGTCTTGGAATGTATAAATATTAAATCTTAATGGTTTGAATATTAATAATACAAAGAGTTGTAATAGTTGACCTTGTTTGCTGTCACAGGTGTCCTGTCAACAGTTTTATAGACATCTCTTGTTAGAATGGTGGTCTTTCCGTTGCAGTTCTGCAGTCCAGCTCTCTTAATGCACCTATGGAGGTTCATTAGTTGTTTCCTCTCTTTAGGTGTGGGTAGGCCTCCGTTTCCTGGCCGGTCAATGGGTGTGGGTGAACGGGGCGGATATGGCGTACACTGACCTGCCTCTCTGCCCCCTCGAGGGGCAGCACTGCGGAGTCATATCCCATAATGGCACGGGCAGTCTGGACACCGCAGACTGTTTGGAGGAAAGGAACTTCATGTGTTACAGCTCATACTACTGACATCACTACCATCATCTGCATCAGGGTGGTCCCTACCAGAACCCCTTTGCATCCACCCAGTTTATGTTCGCATGCTATTCAACTAGGTACACAGCTTCTTCAGATGGTAGATATACAACTGTGTGAAAGGCTTTAAACACATTCATGATATATGTATCACACTAAGGAATAACTTTGCAAATGTTTGCTTCACGTTGAAATGGAAATATGAAGTGTGATTTTTTTTCCCCACCCCCCTGAAAACAAATCTTCAAACTCAACACTATATTTAATATTTAAGAAGTGGGTCTCTCATAGACTTAGTCATGTATCAGCTCAATAAGTTATGCATCGCTTTGTAACCAAATGATCAACTGTGATCAAATCTCTTTATGCAAGTACAAAAATCTTTTTTCATTAAATACTGGTGTAGTGCAGACTAAAGCTACTCATTATATTTCTACAACCCCAACTGCCGAGAGAGGGTTTCATGTTAAAGCATCATGGAAATTACTTTTTTGCAAAAAAAAAAAAAAGCTGTTGATAGTGTATTCTGTAGATTATCCAGAGGATGTTTTTCAAATGTTTCATTTTCCAGTACTTTTAGCACCACAAACTAAATTCCATTGTCAGAAGAGGATATTGATCGGCATATTAAACCAAAACTGCGTGGCTAAATACCACTATAAAGGGTAATCATGTAATGAAGTTTTATAACACATGATGACGCTCAGATAATGGCAAAAAATGGGGTCAAAACTTAAATTGGTCACATTAACCAGCAGCTACAAAAACTGAGGCTTCCATTAAGGCTTCCTGGATGGAAACAAAAAAACACAACTAATGTAATAATTTACAAAAACCATAACGGCTCTGTGGGTTTGGAAACACTTTGACTGTTGCCAAAAGGACTGCCGGAGTGTGTTAACAGGTGTGAGCGATGGCAAGCTAGCTAATCTCTCGCTAAGCAAGTTACTTTATTGTAAGATAGAGTTTACTCACAACAATTACCAGTAACATGGATGTAATAACTCGATTGCCAGAAGGCTGTCTGTCTTCAAGTCAAGTTTCATAAATAAGTGATTTAAACCAACAGTGGAAATAGTTTTAATTCCAACATTTGAATGTAAACGAGGGAAAACAAGATATCAGCCACATTAACCAGTAGCTGCAGAAAAAACTGGAACAACTAAAAAATTGGCCATCGTTTCCATTGATTTGGTGTTTTACTGTGGTTCTGCACCAAAACAACCTGAAAACTTGTGGTGTTACAGTAAATGGTGATTCCACATTCAGCTGGCTGTAGCTAACAAGCTAACAAACGAGTTGTTTTCTAGCGTTTGCTGTCAATACTACTGTAGACTGTAGTACTGTAGACTGTAGTACTGTAGTACTGTAGACTGTAGTACTGTAGACTGTAGTACTGTAGTACTGTAGACTGTAGTACTGTAGACTGTAGACGCAGAACTTGCCAGACTTTTGTCCGTCTTTAGCAGTAAGGATTCATAGGGATAAATAAGTGATGAACACTGGAACTGTGGAATAATAATCATTTTAATTTCAACTTTTATGGAGTGCTACTGCCTGAATGCTCACATCATGGGAGAGCAAACTCAAACACAAACTGAATGTAAGACAAGCAATGTGGTCACGGTTAACTGATTTTGGATGAAAATCACATTATTTACTATTCATGTTTAGCTTTTTGTCATATTTTATAATGATAATTGTTTTTGGTTGTTGTTACTGTACATTTATTTGTGGACAAAATTAACTGCATACACTGATCTTTTGACGAAAAATAGAACCTGTGTGATTTCTTATTTCTGCGGCCACGGTGCACTTTTCACACTGTTTAGCTAAGCAGAGATGGATGAAGTGATTAACATGGAAACTGTCCACTCCAAAGACTTGTTCATAACTCACTGTGAACCATGTCCATGTTGTAATGGAAACACTGGAGATGAAACCGATTCCTGTCAGGGATCAGTGTGTTGCTGTGCAGAGAAACATACTCTCTGTAAATCACTGTAGTCAGCTGGAAGACTGAGGATCAGTGTTGGCAGGCTGACACACACATACGCGCGCGCACACACACACACACACACACACACACACACACACACACACACACACACACACAGTATAACAGAAGCGTCAGTGTGCTGAGACGCTGCTGGGATTACTGTCCTGCTATCTTGGGAGTGAAACATCTGAGACGAACAAAAATATTCTAATTTTGAAAATGGATTACAAATAAATAAATTAAAACAAGCTCAAGGATATCTGGAATGTATTAAAAAGCAGGATGAAGGATATTCTAGTTGGTGTGATTGGATTTTTCTGTTTTTGTCTTTAACAGCTACAGTTATCCCTCACTGTGTTTAATGAAGCTGGCAGCGTTTCAGTCATGAATGTTTCACAGATGTGTCATGTGCTCGTTATGAGTGAGTGATGGAAACCTTTCCAGGAAGGCAGAGTCTTAGAAACCCAAGATCGCTCAACGGGGAGTGTATGAGTGAGTGTGTGTTTGGGCATTGGGGTAGCCCATGAACTATGTCTAGAACTGAATACATAATTTTTGCGTGAAACGGTTTTTACTATTTCAATGCAGTCAGTAGTTTTTGGAAATTGTTTGAATGTGTTGTTTCTCTGAACTTGTTTGGAGAAAGCAGTTAGTCCTGAGGTGCAATAAAAAAAACAGGACTTCTAAAACAAATTAACAAAGAACTCAACATTTCCAAACTAAATAATGATTGTCATTGCTTTCCAAAACAACCCATACGCACATTTTCTGAAGGCAATTCGTCATTCAGCAAGTGAGTCCAGTTGGTCTGGTTTCCAGTGAACGTGCAGTGCAGTTTGATACTCACTAGGTGGCAGATACACTGCTCTGACAGGCTGCTGACACACTGATTAACATCCTCTCACTCACTCACTCAGTCACACATACGTCCTGACATCTAAAGTATCATTGACGTCTTTCCCAAAACTTTGAAGACAAAACCAAGAAGCCACCCTCTTCTGGTCAAACCCAGAGACCAATTTAAAAGATGTCTGATGAACCACAAAATCTGAACCCTGACCCTTCCAGCTGGCTCAGAAACGGTCACGACCTACAGTAAGTGGTGCTACCGGTATAATAGGTTATATTGTTAGCAGCAAAACAGCTTTAGCTGTTAATTCACTGGATGAGAAGTTAAATTTTAGTCAAAATCTTCATGGTGTAAAAAAAAAAAATCTATGAGTCAGGGGACAATTAAAATGGATTAGAAGTTAAATGGAAAATAGACTGGTAAGTAGTTAAGGGAGCTGACATGACTCATTCTCACCTTCACCTTTGGAAAAGGTGATGTCAGAGTTTTGTTTATTTTGTGGATGTAGGCAAATACAGACACTGTAATCTACAACTGTGACCTCCATAAAGGTCCTGGATTGCTATCAGGGGAAACCCAAACATCTCAGTGACTCCAGCACTCTTGAAATTTATTATAGGAAAAATGCTGAACATATGAACTCACCAGATCTTCTTTTTTATATCTTAACAACTGATAAAATGGGAACAAGACTACATCTACAGCCGACCTAGAGGCTCTACGAGGCTGTACTAAATCTAAACGCAAAGTACACCTGGGATGTCATTAGTTTTGCAGGTATTTAGTCATAAACCAAAGTATTGGACAGATTTAAACTTTGATCTCATGGTGGAAAAGTCAGAGGATCAACACAGTTATTACAATTCATCCTGAGGGGAACATGAATGTCTGAACCAAATTTCATGGCAATCCATCCAATAGCTGTTGAGACATTTCACTAAAAACAGTAAATATCAACCTCATGGTGGCGCTAGAGGAAAAGTCAGGACATCACCAAAGTCATTAAGATTCATCTTCTGGGAACCATGAATATCTGTACAAAGATTCACGGCAATCCATCCCATAGTTCCCAAGTGACCGGCCAATTGACAGGCCGACAAAGCAGCATTGCCGTCCCTATACCCATGCAGCTAGCATAGTTAAAAACTATGTCAGATGTGTGAAAAGTAACAAACAAACATGAATTACTTAAAGAAAATCAATACAACCCATGTAAACTCAAAGATGTTGCAGGACTCCTTTAGATTAGCGACACCTTTTGTACTTTACACACACCAAACAGCGTTTTTTTTCCCACCTTATGTTGCTACAAAGATTTCCTTCCATCTGGTGAGTAACTTTTTTTCAAGACTCTTCCTGTAACAAATTTTATGATAGCCTGAGTACATCCGTGCATCAATCAAGTGTTACACAGAAACAAAGACACACTCCTGAGGCAGTGTTTCCTTCCAAGCTGCATATCACCTCCAACAAGCTCCATCAACTCTTCACTTTCTCTGATTAGCTGTTGAATGCTCCTTCTTGACGTCACTCACTTTGAATCCATTCCCTCATCTGTTTGGATCAGCAGCGGCTGCTTTCCTGCTCGTGACGCCGTCTTTACGGGACAGCTGGCAACGTTTACTGCAGTGAGAGAGACTGACGGAGCCCAGAGTGGAGAACGGAGCTGCAACCTGCAGGCCAAAACTCAAGACGGAAGTTCTCAAATTGTACAGTAAACTTGTTAAACAGTAACATGCCGGTCAACCTAACTAGAAAGTAAACAAACAGTAAAGCTTTCGATTGCACAATGAACCCAGGTACAATGCAAAGGCAGCATGAAAGCAAACAAAGTCAATGGGCAGAGCAGAGGCAGGTTCACTCCGGGTGACCTGAACTGAAGACTCATCTCCTGTGTCAGCTTCCACGGAGAGATTTGCATGATGCAAGAAAATCTAAAAGTCAGTCAGCCTGTTTGCTCAGAATCTACACATTGTGTAAACAGATCCTGGCCCTCTTTGTATTGTTATGTGTTGTTGTAGATGTATTAACTCAATGCAAAAGTAGTGCTGATTACGCTGTAGAGTCCCACCAAGTAAACAAACAGTGAAGCTACAGAAGGTTTGTGCTGTAAAGTCCATCCATTTTCTATATCGCTTTTCCTCTTAGAGGGTCGCGGGGGGCTGGAGCCAATCCCAGCTGACATTGGGCGAGAGGCGGGGTACACCCAGGACTGGTCGCCAGTCAGTCACAGGGCTGACACATAGAGACAGACAAACATTCACACTCACAATCACACCTACGGACAATTTAGAATCACCAATTAACCTAACTTGCATGACTTTGGATGGTGGGAGGAAGCCTGAGTGCCCAGAGAGAACATGCAAACTCCACACAGAAGGGCCCCAGCCGGCCGGCGGGTGCGAACTCAGAACCCTCTTGCTGTGAGGCGACAGTGTTAACCACTGCACCACCGTGCCGCCAGATTGTCAGCTTCTTATAAAAATATTGGTAAATAGCTTTAAAACCCGACTTTATTTTGCAACATAAAACCCCAAAATAATAAGCCCTAATTAAGGTGTACTATAGACTGTATATAAATGCCTCTAATGCAATAAGAGTTGGAATACTACCCTTGTTTTATATCACTTACGCAGGAACAGGTAACCACTTTTTTAGTCTCCATCTCAATTTGTTACCATCTATTCTACAAGATGCTTTGAATATCATCTGAAACTGATAAAATATATATTGACGTATTAAAGAAAAAAGGAGAGCGATCCTTCAACTGAGCATGTTGATCACAGAGCTACGATGTTTTAACAGGACAAAGACACGTGTGTGTGTGTGCTGTGTGTTTTTTAATGGTTTAATTCTCTAAACTGAACTCCTTTTGGGGGAAACATGGGAGAAAGTGTTGACGCTGGCGGCTCCGTCCGGCACCATCAGCCTCATACTGAGCTGCTACAACAGTCAGACTGTGTTAAGTGCTGTGGGAGTGTTGCCGTGGCGACCCTTTTGTGGAGTGTTTGTGAGTGTTTCAAGCTCCCACGGGATTTGGGGGGGTGGGCGAGTGAGAGAAACAGTGTGTGTGTGTGTGTGTGTGTGTGTGTGTGTGTGAGTGTAAATCAGTGTTGGCTGGAAATGCCTGGGTGACCTAATGCACATCTGTGAGCGTTGGACTGATAGATGGAGAGAGTTTTTAAAGAGAAAAGTTCCACTTCTGTCTTTGTGTTCAGAAGCAGAGAGCTGAGTCTCTTACCCGAGTGTCTAAACACAAACAAACAAACAATCAGACAGCAGCCTGGGCGGCACTGAGCCTTGATGCTCCGACAGAAGAGATCAGCTCGTCGCCTCCAGCAGCTGCTCCTGTTCTGAGCTGCCATATCTTATTCATAACCTGCTGAACAGTAACCAGATCCAACAAGCTCATTATTCCTCCAGCCTCGTTCTCAGGCTGCTGCTCATATCTGAGTTTTATACAGTCCGAACAAAGAGAACAGGTTCTTCTCTCATCTAAAGTTCTCATTTCAAGTCAGTTATCTGCTGTGTTTATTATGTTTTTATGCATACAGTGCTATCTACACTCTTTCTATGATGATGTTTAATTTGTGTTTAACAGACGTCAAGATCCATTTCCAGTACCATAAAGATAGAGAAAAAAGTTCAACTTGGACTTTCTTTACAATCATGAATGATTCCTACACCTTTTTAAATTTAATGAACACTTTTATACATGCACTATATCAGAAAAGGTCGAATTTTATTATAGCTGTCTTAAATGTTCATATCTGGATCCTGCAGTTTTTTTGTTTGTTTTTGCAACAGAGGTCCTTGGCCGGACACAAATGTTGCAGTTCATGGTGGAAGTGGTGGAAGAAGTATTCAGAGCCTTTACTTAAAGTAAAAGTACCAATACAAGAATGTAAAAATACTCTATTACAAGTAAAAGTCAAAAGTGCAAAAGTAGCATTAGCAAAATGTGCTGAAAGTATCAAAAGTAAAAATACTGCTTTTGCAGAAAAATGGCCCTTGATTGGTATAGTATTATATATTAGATTGTTAATATTGATGCATCACTGTTAGAGCAGCATTTTAGTGTTGTAGATGCTCGAGGTGGAGCTAGTTTTAACCACTTTCTATACAGTTTGGTAGTTTAGTCCAGTGGTTCCCAACACTGCTTTACTGTGATGGTTCAAAAGCCAGAAATGTCGGGGACCATTGATTTAATCTTTGTGTTAATTCTTATTCGTAAAATAAATGTAAAAAACACAATATTTCCCTTTGAATTGTGGGGTAGAAGCATTAAGTAGCAGAAAATATAAATACTCAAAGTACAAATACCTCAAAATTGTACTTAAGTACAGTACTTAAGTAAACGTACTTTCCAGCACTGATGGTCGGTGCCTTAACCCACATGCCCATCCCATTCGGCAGGATTTTCTTAACATCTATAAGCATGTAAATATTTTGGGGTTTTTTTTCAGATTTTGTTTTGCCAGAGGATTTTTGCTGTCTCTGCTTTTTCTAAGTGCTTTTCAAAGTAAACATAGTAACACCATCAAGTCTATCCTTTCACCAGAGACATTCATGTAGAGGAGAAAAACACCCCAACCTTTGTCTGTCATGTCTACAGTCATTTAAACTGGTGACCTGAAGTTGTTTTTAAATGTTATATACACAGTTATTTGTAATCTTTACTGACTGTATTAGACATTACCAGGTGTTCCCTCAGCTTCTTAGAATTTAACAGAAAAAATCAGAATCAATTACCAAAAGACAACTTGACTTTTAACAGTCAACACACATGTTGAAGGGGTTTGTTGAAAGGTGGAATCCCCACCAGTATTTATCTATTTATTCTATTTATTGGTTTATCTAACAGGGACAGTGCACATTCATAAAAGTTGCTATAAATGCGCCAGAGTTAGCCAGAGGATATTGTTCATCTGTATGACAGATGTTACAAAGTCACATTCAGGACTAGAGATATTGATCAGGAAATTATTCAATTCTCAGGGAATATCCAGAAAACGTCCAAACTGGTAACTTTCTAGAAACATAGCAAAATGTATTTTTTAGAAAACAATTCAGAAAACAACAAAGGAGAAGATAAAGCTGCATGTCACAGTCATAGTTGTATTTCTAAAGGACAGTGAGGGACACAAGGACTGATTATTTCTCTTATACTAGGCTGCACTGATAGTCACAATATACAGTACATGCATATAATATTGTCACTGATCCACTGTTATGATATCATCTTACTTTCCCCCTGGGAGAGTCACATGACCCCTGTTAGGGTGAGTGGGGGGGGTCCAAACGCTTCAATGAAAACCATATGGAGGGAGGAGAGAGCTGCAACTAAACAGAGACAGAGAGAGAGAGAGAGAGAGGCCAACATGAGCCACAGAGACAGATGAAGAAGAACAGGAGAGCAGCTGTAGGAAAGTTCTAAGCCTCCAGAACCAGAACCAAGATCAGACCCAGGACCTGAGGCTACGCTACAACCAGAACCAGGATCAGGACCACAGACCAGGAGCAGCCCAGTTCACCATGTCAGAACCCATCAGAAGAAAAAGCTCCAGCAGACAGCTCCTGCAGAACCTCATCAGGTGAGAGAAAAATGCTTTTAACACATGACGATCGCAGGTTTGTTGTTTGTTTGTTTTTTTCCTCACACCTGCAGGATGAAATGAACAACTTTCTAAAACTGTGTTCTGGGAAAATTTGATAAATGATCAAGGATTATCAGTCGCCACTCAGGAAAAGAGCAGAATGTGACTTAACACTTTCATGCAGTCATCTTAAAATGATTAAACATTAATAAACCAGTGCTGGAAAAGCTCTACATTTACTCAAGTACCGTAACTTAAGTACAATTCTAAGGTATTTGTATGTTACTTTAGTATTCCTCTTTTATTTTACTTGAACTTTTTTTTTACAGTTACAGCTTACTTTGCAGATAAAAACCTATGAGTACAATGCACCGAGCAATGTATAAAATATTTAAATTAATTATATCTCAACCAGATTGATTAAAATGTGGTTTATATGTAAATAAAGTAATGCAATCCTTTATAACAATGTAACACTGACAGGGTCCATTCTGACTGCATAATAAGTACTTTTACTTTTGATACTTTAGGAACTTTTATCTGATAACGCCTCGTCTATCTATCTATCTTGAATTCAGGACTTTTCTTTGTAATGGAGTGTAGTATTGCTATTGCTCCTTTTTACTAAAGTAAAGCATCTGACTAAATACTAATATTATAATAATATATTGTTACTAATATTCCACGACAGGAATAAACCTCAAAGAAAAACAGTTTATGTTCACAAAAGCACAATGTAGGAAACAATCAATGAATTTCTTTCCACTTCTTGTAATGTATGTTGTGGTTGCAATTGTAAAAAATATATTTCATTTAGGAGATATTAAGGCTTAATGAGGAGTATGTTTTGTAGGGGTAAAGGTTAAATTTAGATTTTCTGTCTCCTTTGGGGGCATCAACTCTTGTCAGAAAATGTGATCTTTTCTAGACTGCAGTAGAAAAGCAGAATTGCAAACTTGAACATACTGAAATATGTAACACGTTTAATTCAGATACGTAAAACATTATGTGCTATAGTGACAGAATAACATAAAACCTTGAGTACATCCAGCCATCTTCATCCAACCTGATCAAAAGTGGTTAAAACAAGATCACCATCATCACCCACCAATGTTATATGGAGGTCTGATCATCAGCTGATTTATCCTGAGCACTTAACAGTTTGAGAGAGACTTGATATCTATGCATGATTTACAAAGATGTATAGAGATCACAGACTGCAGAAAACATGACAGTAGTGTCTGTGCTGTCAACTATAATTACCGCTTCTTACAATCTTTGTAAATCACTGAAGCAAGAAAATCCAAATTGGGATAAACAGGTGGAGTTAGAAAATGGCAACCTTGACAGTAGAGTATGAGAGGCTGAAACAGGTGTCAATCAAGCACACATGCACCAAAGCATACTCAGAACAAGAATTTAAAAAACCTCCATCATAACACACGTTATAAAGTTAGCTTCTCAGAGCTGAACAAAAAATGTATTTCTGTATTTCCGGAAGAATTGAGCGTTTTCCCCATTTATTAACAATAACACGTGGTTAACATTGTGCAACAGTCTCAGTTTGGCTAGGTTTAGGCACCAAAACTACTTGGTTAGGTTGTAAGTTAAGTTACGTATACGATTTTTGGGGAGGGCTGTCTGGATGAGTTGAGTTTAATAACTTCATACGTTAGTAGCACTAAATAACACTTCTAACTCTCTAACCCCTCTTTAGAAAGATGGTGGCTCTATAATTGGATTGAAATGTGTCTTAGTTATCTATCTCTATCATTACAATCTGTTTCAATTCAATCGCCTTTTATCATATCCTTTTGTTCTTTTTTGTACTCTGTTACTATTTAAATCTCCATTGGCCTATTTGTCTACAGGATCCTCATTTCTTCTGTTGTTTTCTATATTTGCGCCTCTCTCCTAACTGCTGCTCCTTATTGTCAGAGAGGGTCTTGTTTCCTGAGTGATCTGTGGAACATTACTGTGTGACTTCACCGAGAATGACACTGAGCTCTGAGTTCAATGGCTTCTTTTATAGCTGCAACTTCCTTAATGGCCATGACATCATCTGGCTGAGTCCTGAACCCCCTCCTGTTCAACTACACACACACACACACACACACACACACACACACACACACACACACTTACACTCACAAAGAAAATGCCGTTCCCCAGGCCTCCATTGCCTCATTGTGTAAAGGGTGGAAAAAGTGATTCGTATCAGACAGATTTCCTCCATAATTTGCTCGTTTCACGTTTACGCTCTACAGCATCATGTTAAATGTCCCAGCAGACTCTGAAGATACCTGGAAGTACAGACTGCCCTGCAGAGACAAAACCCTGTAATGGTGTGAATAAAGCAGAGCAGACATTCGTCATCTACATCTGCTTCAGTTAGTGATTTCCTACACTTCCCATAATGCCTATGATCGAGGGCAGTGACTTGTTGGCTTCAGCTGTGGGTTTGACATGTCATCTGTCATCCCTGCACAGTAGATGGTTTTCTCGCTTCACATTCGGAGATATTTACAGAGCCGCCAAAGTTCAAAAAGATTTTATTATTTCATCCAACAGACAAACAGAGACAAATTACTGTGTCTTCATTAGAGTCAAAATGGACAAAGACACGAGGCAAACAACATATATAGTTAGTCAACATAGAAGGCGTGTACAATATTGCCATTGGATATGGAATTGATTGAACAGGATTTCAGATCTATTGGATAATGAATCCCAGAGTGGGAGTTGCCAAAGTCAATGTCCAAGTTTTTTATCTTGTGCGCAAAAGCAACAAGTACAAAGGTCAGGACTTTAACACCAAAGTCTGGGGGTTTGCATCCAGAATCCCGTCTATTGTTAGCTTTAGGCAACAATTGCATTTTGGTTAAGGTTAAACAAGACCACAATCTTTCGCTAACCTTAACAAAGTGCTGTGAGTGCCTAAACACAACCATAAAAACTTTAATAATGCTGTAGTCATGATGATTGTATTGCAAGATCGGATATTTTGGCGAAAAACTATGAAATTCAATTAAATTCAATTAAATTCATCAACATTTTTTAACCTTGCCAGATATGTTAAATAGCAACTTTTCCTCTTTATGTTAATAAAATATATAATCTGTTTTCAAACGTATTTGCTGGTGCAGATTAGTTGTACATAAATGTATTTTCTGAAAGATAGGGTTGGCACAAGATATTAAGTTATTTTCTTGTTCACAGAAAATCCCTAAATAAGATAATAATATTAGATCCATCTTGTGCACACAAGATAATGTTGTTCACACTGAAAATAGCTTCAGTTGATTCTTTTAAGTCAGGATTTAAAATTATATGTGATTTGTAGTTCAGGCAGACATCTCACGTTTGAAATGTTTATTACAGCAGCAGAACATAGTTAGAGTTTGGCGTCTAGGCTCCGACCTCGTCACTCCCCGCTGATATGTTTACATGACATATTGGGGAGTGACCAAATATTTTAAACCCTCTAGCCGGAGCCAATACTGATGCAGGGCAGCAGTGGCACTGACAGGCAGAGGGAGAGATGGGAAATTTTGCAGTTTAAATAGACCGCCAAATTGGGAGGGTGTGTTTGGTAGATGGTTGTGGAGAGTGAGGTAAGTCACGTGCAGCTCGAGTTGACTGCCTGAACTAGCTCGCAGGTGTCGCTCCATTTATTGGCTAAAACTTTTGCAACACCACTGATGGCCCTTCAAGGATTTCATACTCCTTCCCCTTGTTGAATTTCAGGCAGCAATGATGAGGTCCAGACAATCAAACTTCATCCCCAGTTGACTCATTTCCCCCAACAAAATGGCCTGACTGAGAAGCCAAAGCAGCCCTATCACACATCCAATTGATTTACAACGAACGAAAGACTGACTCTGGCCAATATGGCTCCCACTAGCATCTCTAGTGAGTATGATCTTATGTAGGTCAGTTTCCCACATAATAATGACCACAGCATGTTTGACTTACAACCGTTCATGGCCAGTGTCCTCACCAACAGCCATAACCAATGACATTTGCATCAGCCTTTTATATTTGAATTTGTTTTTTTGCACTTTGAAGATATTTTTTTCGTATTCATTCAGCCAAATGTTTGATTAACCGAGGGGCTGACATGTTGAGAAAATGATTCATATTTTTGGGTTAAGGCCTTTGTATTGAATTCACCCGCAGTTGGTCTGCATGGTTTATGTATTCTTTTAATGAGAACCAACAAGCTCGAGGGCTTGGCCAGTTTTCCTTCCATGATGCTGCTGCTGCTGCAGTGTCGTGACTAAATTCACAATCTGCTTTTACCAGCAGATTTTATCAGCCCTCGTTCTGTGCAAAGATGGATTCTGAAGTTGAGCTTAAGCTAATATGAGGTCTCGGCAGTCTCAGTTAATAAAATCAACTGGGTATCTTCCAAAGTTACAGCCGTTTTAGTACAAAATTAACTCTTTGTGTTACTTTCCCACCACTGCGGCTCAACAAGGAAACACAAATAGGAAATTTTGTACTGAAACCTTTGTAAGAAATCCACTTGATTGTCCAACTCAGACTGCTGAAGCCTCATATCAACTTCATGTAAACTTTGGAATATATTTTTGCACAGAACAAGGACTGCAGATTTTGTCTTCCATCACTTACATCAGAAAGGATCTCTTACTGTCCTGTTTCAGTGTTACATATGTTATATATAGATACATGTGGGCACCTGACTATTGACAGATACTGTGAACTGTAAAGGATAATTTTGGTTTATTAGAATTTGGGTCTTGTTTTTGTAGGTTTGGCCATTGTTTCAGTTATAATACGGAACTAATTCATGATCATTCAAACAATTAGACAGGTTGTAAACATGCTAATAGTTTAGCCAGATTATCTAAACCCTTTTATTTGGAATCTCAAATGTCGATAACAATCCATCATTGCACAGAAAACCTGTGTGCACAACTACAGTAAGAGCAGCAGGTCAAAGTTGAACCAAGAAGTCAGTCTGTAAACTGTGACAGATGTTTGCAACAGACAGTTTGGGTAATAATTTTACCAGCCTTTGTTTTGTCTTAAAAATAAGTTTGGCTAACCCTGGAGTTGGTTTTAGACATGTATGACTGTCGTGTTTCTTGGCCAGTCAATTGTCAATTTATTTGGTGAGTACAACATCTCCAAAAGTCTAAATGATCCTTTAAAACAATGACATCAGGCTTCGGAAAACTTGTTTGCATCCAACCAAAGTCCAACAACAGGTGCTCTCCAGAGGTGGATTTCAAACTGACAGCCAATCAAATGGCTGACTGAATATTTCCAATGTTCTTGTTATTCCAGTTCTTTGACAAGATTTTCTCCAGATCTCCATAAGTATGATGACATGGAGTTCTGGCTACACAGGATTAAAGTCTCTCTCCTTCACCTCCTCCCTCTCTCTCTCTCTGTCTTTGTTTCTCTCCAGAAAATGAAATTAAGTGAAACAGCACAGCAGCTGGCTCAAGCTCCACCAGATGTGTGCTTGGACAATAAAAAGAGTTATTGTTATCAAGTCCCGCCCACTGGGAACTGAAACTGATCAGACAGAAGAACTGAATGAGCTTTCTATGAAAGAGAAGACCAACAAATTCTTTCCTATGACTTTTAAATCTACTTACCTGAGAAAATCCTCATTTTTTTCACTGTTTCACTAGCAGACAGGTAACAAATTGGGAATGTGAATAATGTGTAGTTGGGAGCACATAACATGGATTCAGTTGTCATTTCTTTACTTATACAGCACCTATCTTCACTACATCAGCCTGCGTTATACAGCCCTCTGTCCACCAACTTTTGTGTACTTTTGGTCTGGAGCCATTTTTCATGGTTTGGGCCTTTTAGCTCCAATTAACAGAAATCTCAATGCTGCAGTATTCAGTGATATTTCAGACAATAATGAACTTCCAGTTTGGGGACAGCCCTTTCTGTTTCAACATAACAATGCCCCCCGTGCACAAAGCCCGCTCCATAAAGAAATGGTTTTCCCAGTTTGGTGTTGAAGAACTTGACTGGTCTGGCCTGCACAGAGATCCCTGACCTCAGCCCCATCCAACACCTTTGGGATGAACTGGAACGAGCCAGACCTGATCACCCAACATCAGATTTGGATCTCACTAATGCTCTTGAGGCTGAAAGGGAAACAATCCCTGCAGTCAGGTTCCAACATCTCTCAGAAGAGTGGAGGCTGATATAGCAGCAGATTAAGGCCCATGATTTTGGAATGACATGTTCAGCAATTACATATGGGTGTAATGTTTGGGTGTCCACATACTTTTAGCCATGTAGTGTAACTGGAGCCTTTGAGCCGCTGGGGATTGAGGGATTTTGGGGAACCTGGAGGCAGAGGAGAGAAAACCAACTTTATCATAGTCATCATACTCAACAACTCTTTTCAAGTAATCAAGTAGCATCAAACAGATAAAAGCTGTGTAAAGAAATAATTTTCATAACTAGTTTTGTGCATATTTGTGATTATATAGCATTATGGAGGATAAACTTGAGCTTTACTGATTCCACTTACCTGCCGATGGGCCAGTTATTACAGACTCATTCTGTGTTGGTCAAACCAACAAAAGTGTATCTTCAAAATGTCCGAAGATACCAAATATGTCAGGATTAATTTGGAAAAATGCGTGTAAAATGATGCACCAGACATCTAGAATATTTCCATTTGATGGAATCGCCCTAAAGGATTTGAGTTTTGAACTTCAGTTTGAAGATTTTACTCATCATATAGCTTCAGTGAAGAGCTGGAGCAAGCAGATACAGAATATACACTGTGACACTGTCAGACAGTGTGGAGGAAGATGATTTTCTGACCTTATAGCTACTTAAGGAGGAAAAATGATGAAATTATATGTTCAGAGGTGTAACATCACTGTCTAAAGGATCCTTGTGAACCCTGGTCCTGATGCTAACTGTGTGTTTATGAGGTGTTTTGGGAGTGTGGTGACAGCCTGTTGGTGTCCATGTTGGTTGCAGGGTGACGGCCCAGCGGAGCCAGGAGGATGCTGAGGAGGTGGAGCGGGAGCGAAGGAGGAGAGCCAGGGAGAAGGAGAGAGGAGAGGGGAGCCCCTCCTGGCCTGAGCCCCCCCAACACAACGACCTCACACACAACACAGAGTGAGTACGACGAACTGTTACACCACACTTTACTCCTACTGTAAAGGCTGTAAAAGCTTGTTGTAGATTTGTCTCTAAATATAGTTTTCTGTAAGTAAGTTTCCATCTCCCTGTCTTTGTGTTTATGTCTGTAATTCATGCATTTAAACTCACAGGGAAACTCTGGAAAAACTGGGACAAAAGACCTCAGCATCACAAAGAAATGTGTTTACTTAATAAAAGAAGATTTTGGCACATGTTAGCACTGTGGAAGTAATATTTCGCCATAACTTTCTAATAAAGTATTTTATAAGGGTTATAAAATGGAACTAATGTCTTATTAAAGGTTAGTGCTTTGAAGAAATAGTTTGACATTTTGAAAGTTATTTGCTTCCTTGCTGAGCATTAGATGAAAAAACAATCAACACTACTCTCATATCTGTACAGTTAACATGAAGCTAGAACCAGCAGCTGGTTAGCTTAGCTTAGCATAAAGACTGGAAGCAGGGGGAAACAACTAGCCTGGCTCTGTCCAAAGCTGACAAAATCCACCTACAAACAACTTTAAAGCTCACTAATTATCATTTTATATCTCACCTGTTTAAGTGCGTCTTCACTGCACCCGTGTCGTTTTTACCCTACCTACAGGTTAAACAAGTAGCTTTAGTGAGCTTTAGAGGTTTCCCCCTGCTTCCAGACTTTATGCTAAGCTAAGCTAAGCTAACTGGCTTTATATTGACCATATAGATCTGAGAGTGGTATCAATCTTCTCATCTAACGAAGAAAGCGAATAAGAAAATTACCCAAAATGTGGAGCTATTGGTTTAAAGATTAGTAAAAAGCCTTTAGTAAGAACAACATTTGGGTTGCCAAATTGTATCTATTTTGTATTTCTGTTTTTATTTTTTGTCTGTGTTGTTTTATCTTGCTATGTGAAGCACTTTGGGTTGCATGTTTGTAGAAAAAGATGCTGTATAAATAAAGTTGGGTTGAGTTGAGCTCAGTTTGGGACTGATAGATATGAGTCCTGTGTTTACATCACTGATTGGATGGAAAACTGCCCTTGCTGTTTGCGGCTGAGTTTCCATCACCTGCAGTGCTGATAACAGGGGAAAAGACTGGTGTGTTTAATCAGTATGTTCAGTCCTGTTACACAGTCCAGTGATGCTGCAGGTGCACGAGCTGAGAAAGCTGCTGTACCTTCAGTTTCTGTTTGATCAGTCAGTCGAGACGTCAGCAGGTCTCTCATATCCTCCTCACCTGAGACTGTGAGCTGCTGAGAAGACTCATTTACAGCACTGAAGTGAAGAAACATGCAGTTCACCCATCAAATACTGAACTACTCACTGGTTCAGTCATTAGGAAAAATATCAATCTACTACTAGTTCCACAACAGGTTGATGCTGAGGCTCCGACAGTTGAGAATTCCCCAAAACAGTGGTCAAAATT
The DNA here is from genome assembly GCA_005408345.1 of Macquaria australasica. Lineage (NCBI taxonomy): Eukaryota > Metazoa > Chordata > Actinopteri > Centrarchiformes > Percichthyidae > Macquaria > Macquaria australasica. Next base: position 208,273 of record SEMN01000635.1, read on the forward strand.
CATTTAAGACAGTTTGTTGGTGCACAGAATAGCCAGGACTGCCCAACTGTCTTCAGCCGCAGTCTGTTAATACTGACGATAAACTAAGGAATTAAATAATTTGTATTTTGTATTTTATTCTTATGTGTAGTTTCTTGTTGAATCATGAGCATTGATTTACAATTATTAAAGTGATTAAATTGTTGGTGTGACATATCAAAAAAAAAACAAATTCAAACATGTAGTGTTTTATATACAAAATTTGGTTATGAGAGAAGGGAATTTTGTTGAAAAATCAAAGCAAAAAATGATTCATGTTGAACCAAGAAATCCAGGAAAAAAAGCGTGTCTGCCTCACGTTTCAGAAGTTATTTGTCAAAACATAAAACTTTTCATAAATGTCTACCTGATGGCTAAAAACAGACAAACACACAAACAAACAGGACTGAGAACATTATCTCTTTGGTGGAGGTGATCAGAAACATAACAAAGGATCAACTAACAATCAGTTATAGATCACGTTTTAAGACTGAACTCAAAGGGCACCAGTATAGAAATTGTGTTTACATTAATGTTCAGCCAACAGTGTGATTGTGTGTGTGATGCATTTCCTGTCAGCCTGAATTAAATGAAGGTTAAACACGATTTCTCTGGAGAAAAAAAACATCAGCTTTTAGGTGTTTTGTTATTGCTGAACAGAGGGCAGCAGTGCCTCTCTGTTTATTGTTTCCATGGGCACCGCCTCTGTTTCCATGGAGCCTGAAGCTGCAGGTCCTGTCTGCCACCTGGCACACCTGGCTCAACACTCTGCCCTGTTCCCTAACCCTGCCCTACCAGGGGAGAAGGTTTTAAGACAGCGTTTTGTTTTTCCTATTTAAGCCAAGCCAAGCAAACACTGGTAGCGTGGCAGAGTGTGATAGGCTGGTGCACCTGTCAATTAACATGCCTCAAAAACTAGTGGTTCATACAGTGGATTGTTGTCTGAGTCATTGATCTCAGAAAGCGTGGGTCAGTCACCACAAACTGACTTTATGACGCTCAACAGAAAGAGAAAATTGAGAAGAAATATGTTTAAAAAAAGAAGGGAAACATGTATTTTGACATATAATATATAACCAAGGTTCGGTTGCAACAGAATACAAGAATTAAAAATACATACAGTATGCGGACTACAGAAATGTCTTGGGTCCACGTTACATTATGAAACACCTTTATTTAAAATACAGGTACTTTATACATTTTGAGGAGAATATGTTTAGAACACACGCCTAATTTTGAGACTGTCCTCCCCAAAAATACATCCGTATAGGTCGTCTGTGCAGCAGCTTATTACAATCCCATATTTACGTTTGCATGTACGGCGACCTCTAGTGGCCGTAGTACTTATGACGGGAGCAAAGCAGGAAGTCCGGAGAGGTAGTTTGAAGAGCGACAAAGTCCATGTAGGGACGTGGTTGGAGTTGGATGGCTGGGTCAAACAGCACAGGACTCTAACCCAGAAGACAGCTGTTTGTGTCCCACATGAAACCAAGTCATTGACAAACGACCTATTCTGTCATTTATGTTTGAGGACTTGTTGCTAATTTTACATACACACACATTACATATGGCCTTCATTCCCTCCCATGTGTTTCCTGCAGCAGCAGAGTGCAGCATGTTTAGTTTTCAGTTGTTCAACTGAAGGCTCAGATATAGAGGTTTGGTCCTACTAATTCAAGCTAGAAAGTACCTTCAATCAATCCTCTAAACCACTGACATGGTTGTATCACATCTGCATTTCTTCAGAATAAAACGTCCAACCAATAGCTTGACTCCACATCTTGTCAGTCAGGTCACTGAAAGGTAACGGTTCTCCATGTGGTTCTCAGGTTGGATGAGGAGCTGAAGCCCAGGTGCTGCTTGGTTCTGGAGGAGGACGAGGGCTTCAGCGACTGGAGTCACAGGTTGGAGAATCGTAATGAGCAGGAGGTGCCTGATGACTGCAGGGCCCGGGAGCAGAGACTTTCGACACCACAGTGGAAACCGGAGCCTGAAGAGGAGAAACAGCAGGAGGATGAAGAGAAGGAGGGATGTGAGCCAGGACAAAGAGGTCGGTCCCGGGAAGCTTCAACAAGACCGCCAGAGAAGGTACACCGCCTAACAGATCAATACAGTCAGTAATGGGGCTTTCAGGTGGAGTTGCTATTAAAATAACAGATGAGTCTGTATTGTTCTGGATATGTCTGATGTTCGGCCCACGTCAGTGTTAAATCAACACTTTCCCAGCTGGTTTCCACATGATATTATGCTGAAACTCAGTGAAATTTTTTCTGGCATGCTGTAATGTATTGTTTTAAAAATCTGCCACCCAACAAGCCCTCAGACGTCAGTATCACTAGATTGTGTCTGTGGTTTTCTGTGAAGCTATTTTCAGTTTGAAAGCCCCTTTTCATTGCAGGTTTAGCGGACTAAACCACCAGGCCAAGACCATGTAAGCTGGTTATTTATACATTTTTAGCCACACTAGAGACATGGCTTTAGGGAAGGCAGTGCTGGTCTGCTGGTCTACCACTTTGGACCAGACTGATTAATCTCAATCTCACTATTTGATGACTGCCATGAAGTTTTGCACATTTTTGGACATTTATGGTTCCCAGACAATGAATCCCATTGACTATGGTGATCCCGTCTTTTCCTCTAACACCACCACAAGGTGCATATCTGTGATTTTTTGTGAAATGTCTTGACAACTACTGGATGGATTGGCATGAAATTTGGTTCAGACATTTAGGTTCCCTTCATGATGAATTGTTATAACTCCTTAACTTTTCATCTACCGCCATCAACAGGTCACATCCTTAATTTGTTTGATACAGTAATTTGCGACGCGCTACACTATGATGGTTTAAAACAGTTCGTATATTACCTGCCATAAAACACGAGCATTTTAGCATTGTCATTGTCAATTAATACTAATAGATGGATGGTGGATGTTGAGTAGACCTAAAGTTGCATGAATATGATTCACGTGGTGATGTAAACAAACAAAGGTGCTCTGATGCTAGCAAGTCTAACCTGAATCTTTTGTTTATTTTAATCGCCTGTATTGTTAATGATTGAGGAAAAATGAAATCCACTTTTTCTGGGGGGGGAGGGGCATGAACTTTTTCCGGCTTCTGAAGGGGGGTGTGACAGAACCACCTCTGTAGAGTAACATGTTACCTGATTTGCTTCTGGTTCATTTTAGATGCCCAGCAACCGAAAGGAAGTCAGGACGTCATACAGCTCAACGGTCTTCCTGCCACAGGACGCCAGGCTGCAGCACGCCATGGGCCAACCAGCAGACAGGACGTCCTACCTGGTGGCAGGGACGATGAGGCCACGGTGTGTTCTCCACTCACTCCACTCACTGGTTTTATCTCCCTCTTTATTTAAGTGACATGTTTTTATAACCCTGACTGTTATCTCATGAATATTTTTTCTTCTTCTCTTGGTTCAGTTTATGGTGTGTTTGTATGCTGGGATCTGGGATGTCATTTCTCTAATCAGTAACTTTTCCACTTTTATTAACCAGTTAAATCATCTTCTCCACAGCGGGGGGGCCTGCAGGGTGGAGCAGCAGGAGCATAAGGAAGAGGAAGAGATGCAGGCTGTTCAGCAGCAGAGGGAGTGGAGGTCAACGGAAGCCCGACAGAACCCCAGAGAAGAAGATGATCAGGAGGAAGAAGAACTGAGCTTCACGTATGAAGAGAAGGAAGACCTCCTTCTCAGAAGGGAGGAGACACACAGGGAGGAGGAGGAGGAGGAGGAGGAGGAGGAGCAGGAGCAGCACAAGATGCCAGACAAGGTTGGCTTTCCAATAATTCTACTGCTACTACTACTACTACTACCTCTACTTCTAATATTACTAGTACCGGTATTTTTTGCCCGACTAGTGAGGAGATGACATTTGTCAGTTGGTTGGTCTTTCTGTCGTCCATCATCTCAGTCCTCCTAAATATGTTGGAAACCATTCAGATTATCATGAAACTTGCTGCAGATATTTTCGTGGTCACTGGAGGATGATAATTATTTTGGAGATCCCCTGACTTTTTGTCAGGTCAGCATTTCTCCCTGATCAAAACTTTAGTCCATGGAAAGGAATCTTGAAAACTGATGGATTGTGCTGTGGATATTCATGGTCCGCAGAGGATGAATCCCAATGTTTTTGTTGACTGGATGACCTCTCCTCCTGCACCACAATCACACCACAATTTCTGTTTATGCACCAGACATAACAAAATCGAAGGGTAAAATCTCATGCTCCCCAGAGGAGGAAAAGTTTACTTGCATGCATTTAGTGTTATCCTCAGGCTAAACTGTCAGTTCTGCTCAGCAGACTTCTCATAATCTATTGGGCTGATTGCCATGATATTTGTTGAGCACATTCAGACACCTTAAGCAGATAAACTTTTACCTTTTTTGGTTACCCACCAAAACACGTGTGTGTGCATTCTCAACAACAAACATGTTGAATCCATTTCCTTCCTCATAAAACATTTGCAAAGCTGAGTTTTCTTAAAAGTTTAAAACCTGTTTTAGTTATATCGATGTTTACTAGCAAGCAGTCTCTTTCTTTCCTACCTTTGATGACGCATTGCTCTGTTTCTTGGCACCTGTAGATCAGTGGAATAGTGTGAAACCATCTGCAGGAATGCAGGAACGCATGTGCGTCATTGTGCTCGTGAATGAGGACAAACTAAATGGGGACTCAGTCTTAAAAACATTGCTCCATAGCGGGGTACCTTTAATGTCATCACCCAGGTGCCACCATCAGGACAAACTTTACATTTTTACCCTCATGACTCTTTCACAGTGTGGGGTGTTATGAAGACTTTTACTCTTATTATTCAAACAATGCTTCTACTACTGACTGGTAGTGTGTTGACATAACACCAAACATGTCTTGTTTCTCCCTGTGTTTCATAAAAATGAAATCAAACACACACATGCTTATTAGAAAACTCACAGTTCATAGAATTTGGCTTCAAATCTGAAAGTAATAAAGTAAAAGAACGCTGCTTTGGGCTCGCAGGGTGTAGAAATGAGGTGTGCAGCCTGACGAAAGCAGCAATGATGTAAGATGTTGTAACCAATTCCTACTTTCAGCACCACTTTTTAGTGGTTTGCCAGTGTTTCATTTGTCTTCTGCCACCAAATAACACTGTAAGAGTGAGCAGCGTGAACAAGTTTAACCATTATTTTTAGAAAAAGATGAGGGAGAAACAACAGATATGAGGGAAAACTGTTCTTGAGATGATACTTTTTAACACAATGAGAGTAATAATGCTGTTACTTTTTACTATTGATCAGGTTGGATCAGACCTCTGCTTATAAAATGATACCATTTGTTGACATTTGTATGTTGGTGTTGTCCTAGAGCTCAGTGGAGGGCAGGAGGAGTGAGGAGGTGAACAGGAGGTCTACAGCCTCTCTTTGCAGCAGCAGCGAAGGCGAGGAGCCGTTAAACTGCTACGGCCCCATGAGCCCGACGTTCAAGGTATCTCATCAAACCATAGGTGGTCTGTACGATAAAGTCTTTCCAGATTCAAATAGCACTGAAATGTGCTACATGTTTCATTTTTTAAGTATGGTAACCACAAGTGACTGTGGTGGAGATGACTATCAGTCTCTGTCTCACAAATTAAAGGAAAAATTGACATTAAACATCAGTTTTTTGGTGTACTTAATTTTAGAGCTGCCATTTTGCAGCAACATTTAACAACCAAGTTGGACAGAAACCAGAATTTCTAAATTGATAAACACTTTCTGCCTTTGCTAATGCAGTTAATCTCTCCACATACCGCAAAATTCAACAGCTGAAATACCCAGAAAATGACTAAACAATGTAGTTACAGATGAAGTCCTGATCTGATATCTGTATTTTCCTTGTTAACACAGTTGTACAATGCTCGCTTGAATTTCAGTAGAGTCAAAGCGTTTTCCTCTAAAACTACATTTCCCATAAACCTGACTATTTCCAGTTGCAATGAGGATGTTGCCACTCAGCTCTGGAAGAACTGCAGCTTCTGCCCATTTTATGTTATAAAGCAGTTGTGCAGATGTTGACCAATGTGTTCTAGGTGATCTTGGTCTTCAGCTCCAATGTGATGAATAAAATGATGTATTGTTGTGTTGTGTTAACCATGCTAAACTGGTTTTCTCTCTTTCATGCTCCTTGCTGCTCCACCAGAAACTCCTCATTCAGTTTTACCCAGTAAGTCCTGTGCATGTGTCAGCTGTCTGCACTGAGGTGTGAGGTGTTGCACTGCATGTCAGAGATGTACTTATAGTCATTTAGCTTCTGGAGCCTGCAGTGATCTGTATTTGTCTCTTTACAGGACGAATTGAACAACAGAGTCTCAACAGACGGGAAATGCACGGTGAGTGCTGCTGTAGTCGAGTGTCAGGGTCAAAGGTCAGCAGCTGCCATGAGATTAGAGATGTAGCAGGCATGGATGTATTATAAGAACTGGATACTGGACCCAAAGACGGCACCTATTCAGTCCAATAAGAATTGCTCACCTGGCACATACGCCAAAAAGTTTCTATCTTCTGGGTTTACTTCCAGGTTATGTGGCCCACTGAATATGCGCAGGAGTGTTTCCCCCCGCTGGCCCCACTTACAAGTTCCCGCTCAGCCCATACACTTTACAAACTGATTTTTAAATGGCTTTTCTCGGCTCGATGAGAGATTTACAATTATAAAACCACCATGGATCAAAAATTCATAATAGAAAGAGTCATAATGGAGCTTGTTTGCAGTTGGAGGTGTCCTGTCAACAGTTTTTCTGACGTCTCTTTTACAATGGTGGCCTGTGGGGAAAATGCTTTTTGTGCCGCAGGGGAATTTTTTGCTGCAATACCGCGAGTGGCCACTGGCAGAAATTGGAAGGCTGAGCGGCGGCGCCGTATCCAGTTCTTATAATACATCCATGGTATCAGGTCCATTCTTCTACTCTCTGTTTCTGTTATTGTCTTTGTTTGGCTTGCTGAATCAGTTATCTTTTAATTCTTATCTTTTTATTTCCAACATATCTGTTTTATTATTATTATTATTATCTTATATTATTGTTGGGTATTTTATATTTGTATTTTCTTTAAATTGTCTGATTTTATTTGCCTCATTGCCTCCTGATATGTTTTAATCCTGGTTCTACCATGTAAAGCACTTTTTAACTTTGTTTTGAAAAGTGGTGTATAAATAAAGTTTCATTATTATTATTTCTCCACGTTATGTCATTCTAAACCCGTCTTCCACCCGTCTTTGGGCTAATATGGCAAATGTTGGCTAATGTGATAAAACCAGGGCCGGTCTGTTAAACCAGGATTACCAGGTTAGCTGGAAAGCTAATTTTAAGTGAGATTTTGAACAGCTCATTTTAATTTTGTCCATGTTCCAGATTTGAGGGCTTCTCTCAAACCCTACCCTCAAAAACCATCCAGAGAGGGAACACTAGTTTCTGCCTCAATCTGTGAAAACATGTCCGCTACAAACTTTATACCCGTTTGTAGGTCTGAACTGCAGCCTGCTTCAATAAAAACTCTCTTACTGTGTGTGTGTTAAAAGGATTTTAACCACTGATTGTCTGAATTCTTTCCTCAGATCATAGAGAGAACTGAGTCTCTGAGGAAAAGGTGAGTCTGTGTTTGTGTGCCATGAGATAGATTTAAAAGATTGACTGAGCAGTGTAAAAATAATAAAACAGTTCGCCTCACTGACTGCTGCAGCACATCACAACTGCAGAAAACTGTTCTTCTATACGTTTGACTCAAGTATTCAGATTCTGTCTGTCTGCAGTGCGGCTCCACCTGTTGGAAATGTTCCTAGGAATAAAAATCTAATTTAGTTGCAGGTACAAAATAAAGCGCACTGGAGATCAGAAGAAAAGTCCTAAACAGACACGCTGCTTAAATCAAATGGAACTTATTTCCAGACTGTATTTAGCTCATGTGCAGCAAAAATCAGGGTCTTTGGAAAGTTTGGAAAATGCTTAATTTTAACTGTTATGTTTTCAAGGTTAGGAATATGCTTGAATTTGAATATACTGCTTGAAAAATGCTTGATTTTTTCAACATAATCTGGTGTTTCATCATCGACACAATCACTCATGTAAACCAGAAATATTTTAATGTTTGAAATGAAACGATCCCGTCGTCATTTTTGTTTGTTGTCTCCTGGAATTCATAGTAACAATTCAGATGTGATGATAAAGGCTTCGAGTGTCTGGAAATTTTTGGTTTAGGGACCTTGAAAGTGCTTGAATTTTCCTCTTAAAAAGCTGTATGAACCCTGACCTTTGTACAATGGCTGCATCTGTATTTAGATTTTCAACTTTCACCATGACTGATGAGAACATTTGTCCCTTCTTCCAAAGCACCAGCAACATAAAGAAGATGCTGCCACCTGCTGCTGTTTCCAAGATTGACAAGAAGCTGGAGCGGTACACACACGCTCTCGAGGTAAAACCACATTGAGTTACCTTTTTGTTTTCAGTGGGTATTTTCCTTTTATTGTCTCAAGCAATAAGCAGGTATTTGTGTCTGAAACTACCCCAATGTTGTATCTAACTATATTTATTTTTGGCAGGTCTCCTCAAAGGAAGGCAGATCAGGCAGCCAGGTGCTGACGGACCTGACGAGTCCTGCTGAACCCGTCTCCTCCAAGAAGAACCTGTTTGAGGCCAGAGAGGCCTGGAACCAAAATGCCATCTCAGTCACACCATCGAAGGTTCAACTGATGAAGTTAACTTTATCAGTCATTTAATCTAACTTTTTACAGCACTGCTGATTAATAACTAATAAAGATGTTAAGAAGTTTAATTTAGCTGTTGTTTAATGGTGAATGTCCACCAGAAGGAACATTTACAGGTGAAGTCGTTGTGTTAAACTGTGAGAGACTTCATGGTGATTGAAACAGCAGCAGCTCTTGGACAGCAACTGTTAACCCAGTGATACCCCAACCAGGGGTACTTGTACCACACGGGGTACTTCTGCAGTTACCAGGGGGTACACAGAAAGATTGTGGAATCGCTCAGATAACTTAAAAGGAAAAGAAAATTTGATTGAGGAAAATTTACACAACAAAAAGGGAATACAAATTGGTCTGAGAGGAGTTTGTTAAAACTAGTTACTACATGACCAGAGAAGTCAAAAGTGAAAGTTAGAAGTGTTCGATAAATGGTTGAAATGTCCATCTTCTGTCACTCCAAATGGAGCAGCAGCAGCAGCAGCAGCAGCGTGGAAACTAAATCATTAATATTTTTGCGTGAAATTTTGCACAGTGATTATCTGCTACCTTGCATTCTTGAAGGATAGTTATATTATTAAATCAAACATTTAGGGTACATGAAATAGACGCAGGTGGACTTTGCTGAGGCACATAAAACCAGGTAAAAATTAATGTTTCTTCTTTTCTGTCACAGGATGCTGACGGTTTAAAGGTCGGTGTTGCTGATCTCATCAATCAGTGGGTGAAAGGAAGTGAAGATGGCAGCAGGTGCAGCTCGCCCTGCAAACCAGCAGTAAGTCAGAATTTGACCATGAATTACCAGGACTGTATGAAGCTTTGCTATCTTGCTGCGTCGCCGTATATTTGTTGAGATTCACAAAGCATTTTACCCCTGCGCTGATCTTTTATCCAACAAGTTTGAGTTCTGTGACATGAGATTCACAACAGCTGTTTATTTCTGTCAGCTTTTCTTTCTCCACCCACCAGGGACGTTTGGACCATGCCACAGCTTTCTTCCCTTGCCCAAACTGTGCTGCGTACTCCAACACTTTTACCAGCTTTGTGACCAAAAAACAGTACAAAATTTAAAAAAATTGATAACATGCAGCTCTAGTTATGTTGTCTACCTTCTTGCATGTACCAGATGTGACATCCAAACATGGAGACAACTTAAATTTAGAATTAATGAACATAAAAGTACTGATCCTAAATCAGCTGTTGCAAGACACTTTTTCAGATACATCTTCTACCTTAAAACGCTCCACTTGAATGGCTTAAATGAAGATATGACCTGTTTTCTGTGACAGTTTCTATCTTATTGTCTTTCTACACCAGTGGATCCCATTTCCAGTGTCCATGCTAACATCTGTATGTATTTATATCAGTGTGTGTATGAGAACGTGTCAGTGCTATGGAACTATATTCTTCTAATGTGTTTGTAATCATTTGATCTGCTGGCAATTGGCTTGGGCTCCTCATCATGCATGCCTCATTGTGCACTGAGGGAAGCCCAACATAGACTGAAACGTTTGCACTCTTCTTTTTCACTGTACAGCCCTGTAATGTATCAAATAGAAATATTTAAAATCCAGACTCCAGTCTGAATCTCTTTTTGGTTCTCTGTGTGCGAGTCCTCCCCTGCTGCATTGTAACTTTTTCCTTGACTACCGCACCAGAGAAGAAGACAAACAATGGACAGTTTTCTTAAGGCACAGCTCAATTCTGTGAACAACTTTTCTTTCTTCTCAGTTCTCTCCTCAACTCTCTTTGTTTTAAGACTTTTTTCAATCAGCATTATGCGCTGCTTTATGAAGTCACACCCTAGCCATTTTTCTTGGTGTAAATCATCTCATCTCAGTTTAACACAGCAGTCAATGATAGTGGGCCCCCTAGTGGCTGCAGCAGCGTCGTTCAGATCATTCACATGGCGGTCATTCAGGCAGAGATGACAAACTGACTGTGCACTGTGTGTTGCTATATTCACAGGAAATTAAACCTGGTGGTGTTTTAAACAATAGAAATTTATGGGAGAGCACATTAGTTTCTAATAAAGGGAAAGGTACGAATTCACATACCAAAATCTGTTGATTGATGCTGGTGAATTCCTCTATAAAAACTGTGTTTTTCCACAGTGGCACAACAAGTAAGCATGTTAGGTTCAGGGTCTTGCTCAAGGCTAATTTGTTTCATTTCTGCTGCATGCACATTGTGACCACAAGGCTCCACTTTCTGAAAGTGGACAGTTAGAACGTGTGATGCTGCGATATTTTTTTTAACACCCGTTATTCAGCTGATAGCCTCTTGAAAACCAGAGTGTTGAATAAGAAATTTGTTCTTCAAAGTGTGATTTAAGTCTGTGGTTCCCAATTGAGGGAGTGGCACCCCCCCAGGGCAGTATTTATCAACCTTTTTGGCTCTTGAACCCTTTACTATGAGGTCTATTTGTGATTTCAGGAGAGCTCCACCGGTAAAAGATATAAGTTTGTGGTGACGGGTCACGGCAAGTATGAAAAGGTTTCTGTTGATGACGGCTGCAATGAAGATACAAACTGCCAGTCAGGTAAGAATCCTTCATTCGGTATGAAAAGTATAGATGGAGTGTTTTTTAATGTTAGACATGTTTACATTTTTACCTGTTACCTGTTTTTCTCTGTATTTTGAGCTGTATTTATTTTTATTTTTTTTGTATTTTTGCATAAATGTGCAAACTTTTATTATGTTTATTGCTTAATTACTCTTTTACTAATTCCCTTTAACCTTATCACTATTTAAAATGTGGCTCATCTTCACAGAGACTTAGCGTCACTGATGCTGGTTAAGCTCTGCATTCAAAAACCTCATTCTAACTTTACTGAATTGCAAAACTGGTGTGAAGTTTAATTGTATTCATTTAAAGAGACGTTACATATATAAAACAACAACTTTAGATTCGTCTTGAACAATACTCAGAACAGAGTGTGGGAATAAAAAAAAAACATTAACTTTTTATCCCAAACACTCAAATGTAGAGCACCAAATGTGGATCAATCTGCTGCTGAAAATAGTCCCCAACAAATGCTCTATTTCCTCCTGTTTGAGTAACGTTTGATAAAAACCAAAGCATTGTGATGAAAAATCAGACAAGACAAGAACTCCACATTCAACTTTATGCATTTTTTGAGAATCACAAACAAAAACATGTTATAGTTTAAGCATCAGTGTAATAAATGGGTCTGTGGTTAGCTTATAGGGGTGAAGTCCCCCTCACCTAAATGAAATTCCACATCATGATGGTCATCTTGTGGAAAACAACTATTTTCAAAATCCAATGTAGAGACAAAAAGGGTCAAAATAACTACAACAACAACATGCTAATATCTGCAGCAAAAACATCCAAAGCTGTGAAACATCACACTCATCATCTAATATCTGTCCTTCTTTAGTCCTTTAGTCTGTCTTCCTACAGCAGGCATCATCATCATTCATTGGTCTTCATTTCTTACATCCTAGTTACAATCTTAACTCAGTAATATTACTCACAAGTCCTGTACGATCCACCACAGGCAGGAAATTACTTTCCACCAACAGGGTCACTAAGTTTATGTGTTACACTGGCTGGAAATACTGTTATCATATCATCGATGTTGGATGAAAACAACTAAGGAAAACAGCCTTATACATACGCTTGCATTTTAAAGTTTTTCCAGTTAATCTTCATGGACTTTCCTCAACTGACAGAGGAGCTTGGAGTCTTCATCATTAAAAAAGATAAAAGTCAGGAGTTTCCACACAACACTGGTGATATGATGAAACAGGAATTTGATTCTGGGATGTATTAGGGCTGGGCAATGTATGACAGGATGGTCTCAAATACCACCTATAATGTAAGTTTTCCCCCAAAACATGCTAACATTCTCACTGTGACAATACTAGCCGTTTAACAGGTATTATGTTTACCATGTTCACCATCTTAGTCTAGCATGTTAGCATGCTAACATTTGCTAATTAGCACCAAACACAAAGTACAGCTGAGGCTGATGGGAATGTCATTGATTTTGCAGGTTATAACTTTGACCTGATGATGGTGCTAGATGAAAAGTCAGGGGATCACCGCAGTCAGTAGGACTCATCCTCTGGAGACCATGAATGTCTGTACAAAATTTAATGGCAATCCATCCAATAGTGGTTGAGATATTTCAGACCAAAGTGGTGGACCGACCAACCAACAGACCCGACATTGCCATCCCTAGAGCTAGAAACAAAAAACCAACGCATCTGTGAACCTAAAGTAATACTATACAATCATATATACTGACATCAGAAGATCTTTTAGGTATCATGTTATTTTTTCCATATTGCCCAGCCCCAAGATGTACCAGCCCGTGTGGTTGTAGTTTCCTGCCCTGATCGTAAGCCCGGACATCTGCTGCTTCGTTTCCATCCATACCTGACTTGCAGAAACCTGAATCTGTTCTGACTGGACCTTCACCCTTCATCCATCTTTGCTTTCCTTCTTTCAAAATCCATCTGCCCTGTTTTTTCCAGGAATGTAAAAGCCCTATTTATCACAGAGATTAAAAACTGCCTACCAGCGGTCGACACTAAAAAGCCTTACTTTGTTTAGAAAAATAGAAAAAGGTAGAGCGTGACAAATGAAACAGTCTTTTATCTATTGAAGTATCTACAGTACATGCATTCAACAACACTACATCTAGGCCACCATCAAATGATAAATGAAAAAAATCGAGAGTATATAATGCTCCTTTCACTATTTGCCTTATCTTTTTTGTCACATCCTTGTTTGATTTTATTAAAAGTGCAAAGATGCCAAACCTACTGTATTACTGCTGTATTAGGCCTATTATTTTTTACCTTTAAAAGCTATAACAGCTAACTTATATACTAACTTATATTGATGAAAGTACTTATTTGGTACTTACTTATTTGCTGTAGGGATGAATTTTCTTTTTGTCAAATTTTCTTTGCTTTCTAAGTTTTAATAAGTTAAAATTAAAGTCCATGGCAAAAGTTAGCTAGCTCAGGTATATTGACTAAAATAGATGGTGATTAAGCAGTAATCAATTTCACTTCTTCAATCTTTTTTCCCTTCAACAATAGTCTACCTCCTCACAGCAGCCCTGATTTATAAAATTAACCTCAGCTATTCTATTGCAGAAATCCACAAATGGCTTTATGTGTATTTTCTTCCAAATTCTCTTCGTATGATTCCTTTTCTCCGAGGCTCCCTCACCTACCTGAGATCATGAATTACGCAGCAGAGGATCCGCACACATCACTTGTCATTTATCAACCCCAGACATACTATGCATCAGTTAAAGTTACATATCTCTAGTTTTCGTCGAACCAAATCCTCTGGCTTTTCTGTTGAAGTCCTTTTGTTCATCTTCCTGACACTTGCGTTTTATGAGCCCCCTTTCAAACACTGCTGCTATTTTCATGAGTGGTTTCTCTGCCGCCTCTTTAAGCTTCCTGGCATCAAAACGAGGGCTGTACAGCAAAATCGGTAGACGATTGACAAAAGAGGGAACTTCTGCTTGATTGTCTTTAGAGGCCTTTTTCTCGCCTGAATCTTTCTTGTTGGTGTTGATCTGGTGCATGATTCGGTCTTTGGTAGAGAACATCTGAAAGAGGAGGGCGTCCCACATCTTCAACGCCTTGGGACCTTCCTTTATTATAACTGCCTCCTGATTAGCACATTGGTCTACTGACGACTTATCATTACCACCTTGATCTGTTTTCTCGTTGCTGCCACTGGCATCGACCTGAGATTTGGCCTCCAGCTGTGGAAATTCAGGTTCCTCTGGCTCAACGACCATGTGTTTCTTGAGCCGTGTCCATCCGCTGAGCTTTCCCTTAAGGCCTTTCAGCTTCTGGGCTGCTTTGGGCTCAGCGGATGAAGGGGATGCCTCTTCTTTAACGGTCTTCTTGTCAGCAGTTGAAGATGCAGTTGATGTCGTTGACTTCGTGGAGGGTTTGACTGCCGGGGCTTCCGTCGGTGCAGGTGTAGTTTTGGTCCTCAGAACATCCTTGTCTTTGAGTCCAGTTTTTTGCTGAGATGGCAGTGATGTTCCTCTGTTTGGGGATGGAGCTTTGACTGAGACTGAGGCCTGAGGCAGAGAGGCAGGAGTGGCAGAGTCAATCACAGCGGCTTTAACTATGGACGGTTTCATGACAGTATCTGTTGCTGGCTTTGCAGGGGAAATGTTCTCTACTGGTAGCTCTGTCGATGGCTGAACATTACTGGTGTGCGAGCTAATCTGGACCGGATCGGGGGGAGACTTTGAGCAATCGGTTTTTACAACTGAGGGTTTGGTTTCTACAGTGGCAGAGGAAAGTGTTGATTCTACCTGCTTAGTGGGAGGATGTGCTTTTAGAGTAGGTTTACTGGTTAAAACAGGATCAGTAGAATGGATGGGAGCGCTAGTTTCAGTGTTCAGTGAGGAGAGTTTTTCTTCCTTACTGGAACTTGATGCTAGGTTTGTTTTTATCTTGTGCGTTTGGGAATGTACTTTTACCTCAGCACTGTTAGTCAGGACTGAAGTGTCCTTAGTTGTGGGTGGTTTTATTTCTGGTTTTGAGATATTCTCTTTGATTGACTTAACAGTGTTTGTAGGTGTATCATTTCGAAGAGGTGTAAGGGGAGGGTTTGTCTGGTCTTTCATATTGACTGACCAGGGTTTCGTTTCTGTATTGTGGTTTAAAGGGACGGGAGTTTGAGAGGACTGCAGCAAGGTTGGAGTATATGTTCGAATAGGTGTATTGCACACTCTTGCCTCAGGTAAAGGGGAGGCTCTTGTTACAGTCCAAGGTTTAGTTACTGGACGAGGACTAAGTGGGGCTTTAGCATCTCTGGTGGCTTCAGCAAGGGAGTGAATATTTGTAGCAGCGTGGTCATTTAAATCGGTGTGTGCGACAGTTTGAGTATTTACAGTGTGAATGTTAGTTTCTATAGATTTCTTTGTTTCAGTGACAGATTGCCTAAACTGTTTCACTCCAGTCTGAGAGCTTACTGAACTCACAGAGGTTTGAACATTATCTCCAGACAACGTGATTTGACTCGGCCCTGCAATGATTTGCTGTTCTACACTGACAGTAGATATGTTAGCCATGACATAACCAGAAGAAGAGGAAGTTGTTGTTGTTGTCTCAGTCTTAGATGTTACAGAATTTTTAGTATTTGTAGGTGGACTTCCTAATGATTTATTGACTATAATTGATGGGTTGAAAGGGGAATGTTCTTTTATGGTGGTTTTAGCAGTAATTTGTGGTGCAGATGTCTCAGATGATCTGTGCTCAGCGGGAAGACTGGCGATCTGTTTGCCATCTGCTTTTGAGTTTGTGTAGATTCTTGTTTGAGCAACAGCGACAGAAACAGGTTTTGCATCAATGACTGGCTTTGTTGCAGATCGACTCTCAGGTCTGTCTGATCTAAGCTGAGGGCTTTTTGGTGTGACATGCCTCATGGTAGGGCTAGACGACACAATAGTTTTCCCAACCTGCACAGTATTAAGAGATGGTTTAATGCTCACTACTGAGTCTGTCATCATAGGCAAAATAGCTTCTGTATGAAGCTTCTTGGGGACTTTGGTTTCAGCGGCAGGAATACTGCGAACATTGCTGCTCAAATTGGATTTATTTGACTGTGTAATTTCTGCAAAAGGTCTGACATGTTTAGTAGCCTCTACACCTCCAGGTTGTCCAGGTGTGAGCGTGTCTGTGGAAGATTTGCTGACAGTTAGCAATCCTGCAGATGGTTTGTTGGACAGTTTGGTTTCACTTCTAGGTGTGTTCAGTACTTTGTTTCCTGTTGAAAGATTAGAATCTGGTCTCGTTTCAATAACACTTCTTGTTTGAATGTTTCCTCCTCTAATAGGTATAGTGGGAAGATGATCTGTCGGTGCGTTCCCAGTCAATAAACCTACTCTTCGATTGGTGGGTTGTGGATGCAATTCTGTGTCTACTGTTGAGTTGCTGACTCTGTTAGCTTCAATATTATTATAAGTGAGGAGTATGGCTTCTACATTAACTTGGCTCGACAGTATTGCGTCTTTAGCAGGGATGTTAAGGCTGGTTTCAGTTGCACATGTGGCCTCTACTGTAGCTCTGCTTGAATTTGTGTAGAAACCTGCTCCTTGAACAACTTTATCTTGGCCTCTGGATCCGATGCTACTCTGTGTGTTTAGAAGTACATTCTCACTAGTTCTGGTTAGCATTGGGGGCTCTTTTGTGGGCACACTGGAGGTCACATCTAAAGGTAATTTAATGTTTGAAATATTGGGTGGTTTAGTTGCAGTGACAGATAGGTCAGGTAGTTTGGTTTCTGTGGTAGGTTTGCCCACTAAGTTAGTATTATCAGCAGGTGTATTTGGTACACATGGTGCTTGAGAAGATTTTGAAGAGAGACCTTCTCCAGGCAAATGGATCTTGTTTTGTACTGTTTTACTACTTCTGTTAATTTTAGTTTCTGCACTGAGCTGTTGTGTGATTTTTGTGCTTTGGACAGCTGCAGATCCTGTGCAGATACTGTAGTGTGCAGAACATACAGATGCCGTGACAGGCTCATGTGGCAAAATGGATCCTGTGGTAGCAATAATTGAGTCTTTAGAGAATATATTTGAGAATTGGGGCTCAGTGTTTCTTTTGTCAAGAATATGTTCTGTATTAGCATCCACAGAATGCAAAATGTTCCCCATGTTTGTCTTATTGGGTAGAGTAAACCCGCTGCTCACTTTGATGTGCTGATTAATCTCTTCCCTTTGTTTGTGTAAAACAGCTACAGTAGCCACTTTACTGGGCAGTGGTGTTTCTGAAACCAGTGTGGTGGCTTGTCGTTTTCCTAAGGTGAACTCACAATTTATGATGTCACTCCCTGAGAATTTGGTCTCTTTCTCTGTGGCAGGAGACTGAACAACCAGGTTTTTATGGTCAGCTAGGTCTTTAACAGGCTTGGCAGTGAGTTGGACACTGAGACCATTGGCTGTTGATGGACTGACTGCACCAGCAGTTTGGTAAGACTGGATCGGAGCTATCTCTATTTGTCCCGACTGTTGTTTTGCATTTGTGAACTTGGATTCTCCTTTTGTAGGTGTTTTCTCTAGATTGCCACCTTTCTCTTTGACATTTATTCCTTTTGCACTATGTTGTGTTTCTCCATTTGAATCTACTTTCACTAAAGGTGAGGAAGAACTTGACAGATAACTGCTATCAGTAAGGCATGGAGGCGTATTTAGCGCTGCCTCTATAGAAAATAGTGTCACACTTTGTGTGTGTACCTCACCTGCTTTAGGTATTGGTATTGGAGCCTCAGAGTATGAGGCTTTTGGTGTGGATACGTCACTTGTGGATTGTTGCATTGTTTTCTGTGCCAAGCCAAGGGGAAGCTCAGGTTTTATTGTGTCCACGCTAGATGTTTTAAGTGATTGTATCCCAATACTGTGAGCTTCAGACCGACTTTCCTCAAGTACATCTTTGCTACGTGTGACGTTCTGTTCAGCTGGAAGCTCAGAATCCCTTGGACTTGACAGAGGTTGTAAAATGTGAGCAGGAGAAACCTTCATCGAAGAGGGGAGATCTTGATGTCCATTGAGTTGTTTGGTCGCATCAGACTTTGAGATGTGTGATCCATCTACAGCTACATCTGACTGTGAATTGTTTGAAGAGGTTTCATTAACCCTGGGGGGTACAGGGCTGTGATGTGATGCGATAGTCCTAATCCCACCATAGGCAGCATACTCAGCTGGAGTCAGCCCGTAATACATTGATCGTGATTTGGGCTTTGAGGTCGCTAATGACATTTGAGTCTCCAATAGTGACGTCAAAGACTTTCGTGCCTCGACCACAGGAGGATGGTAAATGGACGACAGGGGGCTTGGACTTGGTGGTGCTTGCATTGAAATCACTGGCGTAGGGTTGAGACTTGAAGTCTTTGGTACAGTTGAGAAAAATGATGGAACCTTTGGCAAAGATGAAGCTTCACTTTCAGAAACTTGGTCTGTTTGTTGTTTTGGGATGACTGGTTGTATTAGTCTTGGTTTTACCACAGCAGAGTCAAGTGCAGTCATACTTAAAGCTAAATTCTCTCTGGGGTACAGCTCAGTATTAATTGTACTCCTTTGTGTATTTTGAATCCCTATCTCTTTGTAATTGCTGGCTTGTTTGATTGAAGCAATGTGATTAACATCAGTCTGCTTCAGTTCTTCTGTGGCAGCGGGAGGTTTACTTATACCACTAGTTTGAATCGCTGATTTGTGTCTTAGAGCCTCGTTGGGAATTGCAGGAGCTTGTAAATCTTGCGAGCAGTTGAAAGCAGGACTTGCAGCAAATAAAAGCGGGTTAGGTTTCGATATTTCAAAAAAGGGCGTGGATACTCGAGTTGGCGCACAAGAGGGAGTCTTAGGTCTTCCACATTGGGACCTGGACACGGACAGTTTCTGATCAGTTTTCACCACAGACACAGCTGTTTTCTCCCTGTATACAGAAGACGATTCTCCCTGGTAAGCTGGGTTTATTACTATGAGGTCCTGCATGGAGGGAGGTTTAGAGATCTCATAAAATGTTGCCTTTGATGTATAAATCCTGGTTTGTGCAGCGTCAGGCCTTGTCTCTTTCACTGCTTCAACAAGTGATATTTTTGAGGCGGTTATCTCAGGGGACATCTGGCTTGGAACAAAGTTGCCATTACTGGTAGGTCTGGCAGTCCAAGACGATGTCTGGCTCTGAGGGTTGTCCTTTGAACTGCCGTTTGTCTC
Organism: Macquaria australasica; assembly: GCA_005408345.1. Lineage (NCBI taxonomy): Eukaryota > Metazoa > Chordata > Actinopteri > Centrarchiformes > Percichthyidae > Macquaria > Macquaria australasica. The sequence goes on from SEMN01000635.1 coordinate 227,749, forward strand.
CCTCTGGCTGGGAATAAAAGGTTGTGTCTGAGTATTTGAAACTGATAGCTGCAGTGGAACAGGAGGTAGGTCTGCAACTTGAGGAGGTGCCGGGCCTGGGTTACAGTTGGGGGCGGCTGGGGATAGGGTCAGGCTGTGGGTTGATATTTTAGTGCTGGACTGCGACACATCGACTGGAGGGACTGTTGTGACTGACCCATAGGAATTTGGTGTCGTGTTTAAATTGAAAGCAGAAGGAAGAGGTGTTGCTGAAACCTGCTCAGGTGGTGATGGGGGTGGTGATGCCGAAGGTGGCATCATGAAAGGAGTCACGACGTCATCGAATAAAAAAGAGGAGCACTCAAACAGCGGAGCCACCTGCTCTTCAGAAGTCCTGATCTGAGCTATGTAGGACTGAGGGGGGTAGCTGCCAGTTTGGCCGTAGGGGCCACTCTGAGGATGAGGGAATGCAGATGCAGAGTGATCATAGAGGGAGCCAAAGGGGAAACTAGACACTGAAGACTCTGCATTGTAGGCTGAATCCGGTGTCCTTGGTGGGCTGGACTGGTCGCTGTGCTCGAGGTCTGTGCTCGCTTCATTCACAGGCGACAAACAGGAGCGAAAGGGGACGGGCGTCTGAGAGAGGCTGCCTTTTTTCTTGGCTCTCTTCTTCTTGAGTTTCTGCAGCCTCGCGTTGTCTTTGCCTGGTTTTGGCAGTAAGGGCGGAGGATACTGCTGGGAAAGGTCAGGATCCAGCCCGTTACTGTAGCCGACTTCCATCAGCATTTCAGACTCCTGCAAGACAGATGAGACACATCAGTCTATTTATCTTTAACCAAAAATCTACTTATATATTAACAGCAAAGCAGACACAAGCCATTCAAATTATTTATCAAAAGAGGCCTGTCATGTAAAGTTTGTTTAATCATATTTGCTTGATAACAAAACAAATGCTTCTAACATTATTTGTAGTCAATAATGAGTCAAAGTTTCCCAAAAAAGAGAAAATCAGAGCTAAGATCCAACAAAATGTCTCATAAAGAGGTTACACATCACCTTGCTAAAGACGCTGGTGATAAAACTGTTTTGGCTTTTATGGCTTAGGAACTAGATTTTTAAGACTTCAGAGCAGGAATTTGACGAGATGCCAGTTGCATGGTGTGATGTTCTTAATCAGTAAGCAGTTGAGGAGTTTTGTTCCGATACAGAGTCAGGCCAGAAGGTACATTTTTATTGCCAGACATCTCAGCAGCTGAGTTTGTTTTTTATTCATTATGGATATAATAAATATTTGATAATTAATTGTGTTTATATGACAAGTATTCATGCTGATTATACGTTGTTTTTCTTCCTTTTCAGCTGGACACTTCTATGAAGATTTGTGAAACACATGCTGGACTTTGAAGAATTTGGGATCTTTGATACGTCACAAATTGTATCCACTATCGCTTCATCGTTGTCTGTATTTCAAGCTTTAGGTTGGAAATGTATTTAAATGTTTAAACTGTTGGAATGACAAATTTCCTCTGACATTTTGGTATCATTTTACAAAAAGGTAGCAAATAGTGAGTCTTTTTTCTGTTTATACTGGACAGGTATTCATTTTATCCTGCGAATAATAATCTCAAGATATTTCAGCATAACTTCAAATAAACATATTTTTGATGTTTGATTCCTCAGTACTTTAGCTCTTAGAAAGTTTCTGTCTTTGCTTCCTTTTGTCATTGACTGTGTAGGTGAGCTCATCGTCTTCTACTGGGTTCCCAGTATAGTGTATTCAGCTGCTTACCCACTGTACTGATTTAACCCAGTGCAGTGCAGCTGGCTTTAGAAAACTACGAGCTCTCATGACAACGAGCTCATTAGCAGGTTTCAAAACTCTTAATTGAGTCCTGAAGATGCTACATGGCTACAAGAAGCGTCACTATTGGAAATAGAAAGGCATGTAAAGCTGTTGCTTATGGCAAGGCTACATTGAAATGATGACAAACTACTTATGAAAATAGTCTCTCAAGGAGACTGTCGGATTTAAAAATGACCTCTGCAGGAAATAAAAGTAAACCCAAAGAAGGGTGATTGACACATACAGGAGGCTGACCAGGTTCATGCAGGGAGGAGGGGTGGTAGCATTTAGCTAATGTTCATAACCAAAGAAACTTCTAACACGAGCAGCAGTAAATTCCACGGTCATTGCCATCACAAGCAAACCATAAGAAGGAGGTCAAAGGTCAGAAGCATAATTAACTGACAATAAATGTGACATACATTCCTCTGCACCCAGGATTATATTAGACAAAGATGTGTTTAGAAACTGAAGCTGCAGAGGGAGTTGAATTTTGACCCACATATTGTGTGAAAACTTACACAGTATCTCAAAAGATAATAAATATTCAAATTTGATTGACATTTTATGGTAGTTGGTTTAGTTCACTGTATAATATACTTATACTTGGTTGTCTCAAGGGGCAACATGAGCTGAATTGTTCCCTTTCTGTCTGAATATTGGAGGATCTTTGGGTGACACTAGAAAAGGTCCACGGTCTAATTTTAGACTGAGGGAAATAAGAGCAAACATCCTGACACCGAGCACCTGCTGCCTGCTGTCCTGCACTCACACAAACAGCCTCAGTCTGCTGGACATCAATCCGAGGCCCAAATCCTCTCAGAGCTGCTCCGACTGTGAGCTTAGCCTCGTCTTGCGGAGCGATGATTATCTTAAATTTTCATTAATGCCATGTTAGCACCGGTTTGGTCTGAGAGAAGCAGGAGAAATATACCCAGTTGGATATTGTCTGCAAGTTTGACAGCCTCTGACTTGAATATTTAAAGTGTTGAAGCTACAGCATATAAATACATCCTGTGAGATGTAGTCCCTGTCTTGAAATTTAATCACTGGCTGGTTTTGAGCAAATGTTTAACATGAATCCCTGTTGTCAAAGTGACTCCTGCAGTCACACAGTGACAAGGAGGCCAGCTGACACATGAGAAGTCCCCCTTTTAAGGCTCTGGGGTTGGATATCTGGGAGGCTTCCACTGGAGCAGCTCAAAAGAGGACAGTATAAGATTAGCTTTGCGATAAAACTGTACCATGACCTCAATCTATCTAGCTTTAAAGAACTCAATTAAACAAACTGGAGGGCGAGCTCTTCATAAATTATCACGTTGCTACATTATGGATCTGAGCAACACTTACCTGAAGTGGAAATGGGTGTTGCTAGTGTTTTGCTGAATAGGCTGCAAAGCAAACAATAGTTCAGTGTAAGAAGGGAGACAGAGACAATTCATTTATTTACCATTTAAAACTTAAATAAAAAAGAATAACAGTATAATCAGTGTGCTGGTGTTCAGGTTTTGTTCATCCCTGACTCATGCTTATATTTATCTATCATGGCACCAGACTGTGCAGAAACATACAACAAGGTAAACACTGCATTACAAGCTCTTCCTTTCACAGATATCATGTCTGATATGCATCATGCGTTTAAGATTTCTGATCGTGCACGTGCTTCTATCAAATCCTATGCACCGTTTGTAGGTTAGCACCTGGCTGACGGGTCAGGACGACACTGCAGTACCACCAGCTTGTCAATCAACAGACACTGAGTTTGACTGGTTTACCTTCGGCGAGCGGCTGTCGGGACAAACTGCTCTCTGCTTGTTAATCCCGGCTCAGAGTGCCACATGGCCGACTCATCCTGAAGTGAACTGAAGCCTTAGGGAGCGAGCCACAGTGCCCGTGGCCACTCCAAAAATAAAACTGTCGCCTTCAGTTGTGTGTTGCAGGGGTAGATGGGGGTTTCCAGGCCACCTGAGATGGCTGAGGTGCAGCCCCTACATGCGGTCAGCAGACACCTCCACCTGAGGGAAGGTGGTTGTTATTGTCAGCTCAGCAGACCAGTAGGGAGAAACCCAGTTTGTAAGAAGGACATGAGCTCTTTACCTGACATCAACAAGGGTGGGTTCACTGTTTTTTAACCCAGCCCTTATTAAAGTGTTGTTTACCATTACAGCCTCAATCATACCTTCAGCTTCTCAGCTTGTTCAGGCCTTCAAAAACTGTGATAAAGCTCAATTTACAAAAATGTACAAAAGTCTTTTATGTCACAAAGCATTTTTTCTCTCAGGTTTGACTTTACTTTGACCAGATTTCTGTTTTCGACAAAAATAATCGCAATAGACCTAACAGAAAGCATGATTTACAACTGTCTTTTATCAGTTTCATGTTTTCTAAAAAGTAGATTTATAATAACTTTAAAGTCCTAAATGATTGCCGCATTTGATGGCGAAGACAACAACATGGTGAAGTTTTTGTTCTAGGTACAATTATAAACTATTTTTTGGGTAGAAGGACTGTGAACCTATCACTTATCTAACATCCAGATTGTGTGCAGTTGGAATCTGACTACAGTTTTGGCGCGTGTTTGATGCGCTGTCACTTTACCTCATGAAACATTACTTCATCTTGTGAAATTTATTGCTATTAGGCAGGTTGAGGAAGTGGGCCTGGATGACTGCTGCTTTGAAATGATGATAGGGTAGTCTGTTGATCTGCCTTCAGGCAAGGCATGTACACCAGTAACTCCACCAGTGGAGGGCCCTCTAGTAGGTTCTGCTTGCACTGTTCAGCTCACAAGGGCAGTAGATAGGCAGAATTTCAATTATATGTAACTGTGTAGTATAGTTTTGAGAATTTTGACATTTGTATGTGAATAAAACTCTTAAACTCTACATTTTATTTGCTGTCTGGCTGGCCTCAACAATCAGTGTTGTTGCACTAAAGCCTCCGACCACCAGTGGCAGTATTGTGCACTATTGAGCACTCCAGTCAGTGAGCGAGGAAGAATTTATAGATATATATTTTTTAATATTTTTCCAAGGCCGCGTCCAGGGAGGCGTCTGGGGTGGCACCAGCCCCCATACAAGGCCCCTCCACTAAACTGTTGATAGGTTAGCTAGCTGTCAGTGAACCAGGTGGTATCTCAGTTAACGACTTAACACCAGCAACAAAGTCGAGAGCAGCCCAACAAGTTCAGCACGTTCTTCTTCTGCTTTTCAACGTTCTCCAGTACTGCTGATTAAAAGAGGTTCCAGCTTAATAAACAGTAAGTTCATTTGTATGAAATCTAATGCTCTTTTGTACCAAGTTAACAAACATGTTAATGGTGGAAAGGGTTTAGATCTACAGTATCTTTAAAGCTGTATGAATCGAAGCTAAAATGAGCTGACAGAGAAACCACCACCACCCTGCTGCCAGCTTACAAAGTTGTTATAGGTTACAGCGTGTTAGCAAACAATTAGCAACATTAGCATTCATTAGGGGTTGTGTTTCTGGCTGCCAATATTGCCAATATAATTCAGTCTCCTTTTAGCTCTGGTTTGGTCTTAGTATGACAGTGGTACACGGTCAGGGCTGTCTGATAGCAGCAGATAGAAGTGATGGGGACTCAACTCCAGATAAATTGTTTTTTAACCAGTTTAAGAATTGAGATTTTCTATTTCCCTCTACAGTTTGGCCATTATAACCCGACATTACTCTGCTGATGTACATAATGTTGATGTTTATGTCTGTTAGTGGGGATTAGCGCTCTCATCCTCGTTGCTCCTCTGATTCATTCAGAACTCCCTCAAAGAGCAAAGCTTTTCCCGCCAAATTAAACCGTTTACTACAAACTGTCAATTGCAGAGACACCAGAGACCTGAGGTCTGGAGCCTGCATCCCAAATGTGGTTAGTTATAGGCAACAGAAGCACTATGGTTTTGGTTAAATGTTAATAAAGTCAACGTGCTTCAAGTCACTGTTGTTTTTCTCAATATTAAACTACTAAACACAACCATAACAATGAATCATGCTTTAGATATTATATTGCATGAGTGGATATTCTAGAGGGGAAAAAAAAACATACGCTGTCATTTAACATTTTGCAGATTTGTTCAATATGAGCATTTTGCAACTTTGCGGGTATTTTTATTAAAAACATTTCCTCATTATGTTGATAAAAAAGTCAGATTGAATTGTGTTTATCACAAAACGTATTTGCTGTTGCCAAACATGAGTATAAACCTAATATCTAGGAGACAGCGTTGGATGCAGTGGTGAAGGAAGTATTCAGATCCTTTACTGAAGTAAAAGTACTAATACCACACGTAAATTTACTCTGTTACAAATAAAAGTCCTGCATTGAAAATGTTACTTCAGTAAAAGTGTGTGAGTATAATCAGGAACATGTACTTAAAAATATTAAATGTCCCCTCTGCCTGCTCCACTATTATATCTGATCTCATTAGATGATTATTCCTCATCATTCATGTAAAAGCAGGATTTTACTGTTGGAGCTGGTTGAGGTGGAGCTCATTTTCAACTAGTTTGTATCGGACTGCAACTAAAGATTATTTTCATTATGGATTCATCTGCTGATTATTTTCTCCATTAATCGATTGATTGTTTGACCCAGAGCCCAAAGTGATACCTTCACAATGCTTGTTGTGTCCAACCAACAGTCCAAACCTCAACATTATTAACATTACAATTATTAAAAGGGAAAGCAGAAAATCTTCACATTTGAGAAGATGCAACCAGGAAATGTTTTTACATGAAAAATTACTTAAACGAACAAAATAGTTGCCAATTAATTTTCTGTCAATCGACTAATCGTTTCAGTTAAACATCATATTTTAAAGGCTGTTCATGTGTTTTATATGCAAAAATCTTCATTTGTAAAGTAACTAAAGCTGTCAGATACATGTAGTGAAGTACAATATTTACCATATATAAGTACCTGAAATGTGTACTTCAGTACAGTACTTGAATAAATGTACTTACATTCCACCACTGGTTGGATGTGAAGATGCTACCAACAAGTCCTCCAAATCAAAATCGTTGGTCCGTGGTCTCCAGGACAACATACAAGCGTTTTCTGATCTGACACCATTATATGTAGAGGATGACGTCAGTGTTTCAAAATATAAAACCATTGTCTGATTGTACACTATGGTTAAAGTTTGGCACAAAAACAACGTGGTGAAGGTACGAGAACGATCTTGATCACGTTTAAAATAAACAAAAGTTGACTCCTGTGTTTAAGTCTGACATTTTGAGATTTGTTGCTCTTAAATACTGTCACACTACTGCCTCCTCAGCTCCTGATGGACGTAATTAGTCATAATTCCTACAGCCACTAGAGGGCTTTGCCATTTGAAGGTAAACGTTTGTTGTTTTTGGCTGAAACGACTGATGCTCTAATCAGCTCTTTTGGCATGAATTGTTGTGTTTTGTTTGATGCTGCTCTGCTGTAGACCCTGCTATTTTCAATGTAGTGACTTAGAAAATACATGATGGTATGTATTTGTTAATACAGACTAGTTAAAACACCCTCACACCACTACAAAAAAAAAAAGATCCACCTTTCACAGTCTGGTAGCGAAGCCCTCTGCTGAGGTGAAGTAAAACCTCCCTGCAGCGATGCTCATGGGGTGAATTAGTTCTGCATGGGCCTAAAACTGAGACCACACTACTACTACACTACTGACCCGACCGGACTGAACACAGCTGAATCAGGTAGGGTGGACTACTGAAAAGCTGAAGGACCACACCACAATCAGACAGGCCAAGTCTGCATATTTGGACTGGGCTGTTTTCTTCTTATTATTATTTTTTTTATTATTATTTGTTGTTGGTTTACTGAATACATCATTGGGCTTGAAACCAGGGTTCTCCGCACATCTCCAGGCAATTTGCAGCTGAATCAGGTAGGGGTGTCCCCGAATAGTCAACTATTCGTCGTTTCGATCTAAGGAGTCTGATTCGACTGCCAATCTCAGAGTTGAATCATCGCAGTGGCTGGAAAATGTGGTTATGAAACAAAGGATCATTCCATTCTAGCTATCTGGGGGTGCTGAATGTCTGATTTTACATAGAATTTCTTAGGCAGGCTGCGGACTGGACCCAGACGCCATCCCGTCCGGATCCGGACCTATAACCGATAAATTATTGAGAATTATTAACATTTTGACGAAGCGTTTCTATTTGAACCGGCACCGCTCTTCTGGTTTAGCGGTCCAGGAAACTCACCGACCAATTGCATGCGTTGGAAAGCATCTCGTCAAATCAAATCAAATCAAATCCGTGATAAGCATTGCGAATCACATGGCGTACATGCACAGCTTTTAATCAATAATGGACAGACTTACATGTTCATCTTCACACGTTGTTCCGAGACCGTGGCGATTATTAAAAGCAGGAGCAAAACAAAAATTAAACATGATTTGACGATTGACGATGAGCAAGACTTGACCAATCAGATTCGACCCCAAGAATCAGGTGCTTCTCAGTGTGAGGACGGCAAACTTCCAAAGGAAAAACAGAGACTGGAGCACTCTGATTGATTTGCAGCCTTTAATTGTAAACAGACTTAACATTTCAACATTACTGCGTCTTCATCAGAATCAAAATGGACGAAGACACGAGGCAAACAACGTATATAGTCGAACAGTTTTACAGTTCTCACTGGATAATTGGTTGAACAGGACATAATTTATGGAATGCCACTTAAGTCAGTCTTAAATAAATAAATAAATAAATACATAGATAAATTGAATATGCCTATGAAATAAATAAATATGGCTATGAAGTAAATCTGGAAATAAATAAATTATGCAATAAATATATGAATAAATATAAATATATAAGTAAGTCAATATAGTTCATAAAATAAATATGTTTTTATTTCAAAATTATGAAATACTTTTATTTATTTCAGGATTTATTTCATAGGAATATTCATTTATGTATTTATTTAAAATGGACTTAAATGGTATTCCATAATAATTGGGCTTGTTAGCAATGAAGCAGCAAGTTTCTCTGAAAAACAAAGGTATATGTAGACTTTATTAAACAAGTTATTGTCTATTTCTATTGTTCCAGAAATCACATTAAAACTGACTGATTTCTAGTGAGCATCTGTTTTTAGTCCAGTTCTATTGTTATTCTATTCTTCTGTTACTCTGTGTGAGTGTCTGACTGATTGACTGACTGGTTGATGAAGTGTCTGATACGCACACACACACACACACACACACACACACACACACACACACACTTTCCCTCCATTGTCCGAATGCCAGGCTGATGTGTAACCCCCCCTCCCCCAGCCTTCTATCACTGTAAATTTAGCAACAGAAGCTTCTCAGCTGCTCCTTTCCAAAACCTGAGCCCTCCTCTTCCATCCACAGTATTTCATCCATCTCCTTCTCCAGGGTCATGACTGTCCCCCCCCACCCCCACCTTTTCCACACATAAACATATATACTACACACACACACCTCGTTCTCATCCCACAGCCAATAAGGTCCTGATCAGCTCAAGTATCACTATAACACAAGGGCTTATTCTCTGAGCGGAGCCTGCAGATTCTTACAGACCCTCATCTTCATTGCCGGAGGAGCTTCTCTTCCTCTCTGAGGTAAGACCACCGCCCTGAAATCACTGGTCACTACTACACTACATGTTTCTAGAACCTACTATTAGTTTCTCCTTCTAAGCCAAAAACCTGCTGGTTATACATTCAGTTTTTATTGCGTGTGTGTGCAGCAGGAGGAAACATCGTCAGGTGGTGTAAGACAGAGAGAAAACACCACAGGCTGTAACCTCAGGAGGGAAGTTTGAAATAGACTTAGACATGTTCTGCTGCATGTCAAACGTGTAGTTTATGTTTGGGATGGTTAACAGTCCGGCTGGAGAGAGCAGGAGTCCAGTTTCCTGAGACCAGACTGATTTAACACGTTAATAAAAATGTCACTTTGTGTATTTGAATCGTGTATTTGCTTTAAAATTTAAATGACAACTTGAATTTAAGTTTGTGTACCTTTTTAAATTTAAAGGAAGTAAATCTTCATTTGAAATGATGGAGTAAAATGTAAGAGCTCTGGAGGGAAATATATGAACACATTTAAGTTAGGTTTAGGGTTAAACAGCTGAAAACAGCTGAATTGTCCAATATGAATGTAATTCGCAGGGATACGGTGCCAGTAGGTTGGAGAGGCTCACAGATGGGCAGTCGACATATCTCCACGTAGCGTTTATCTGCGGTGTTAAGCTTCAAACAAATGCTGATTCTTTGAACGCCAAACCCTGAAACCACACAGAGTGTTTATTCGATTTATTTTACTTACTTGTTACACTTTATTGGTTAAGAGTTAAAGTATCTTTAGTCTTTCTTTGGTACATGTTACAGATTTATGTTTAGGTTTTTATATGTGAGAAAATGTTGAATTGTCGGATTGTTGGTTTAAGTTCAGCCTCTCCTTCATAATGACTGCCATCTCTTTTTATCTCTTTTATACATTTTCACTATACACATATTGTATATATAGATATATATATCAGAAACTGAAAGATTCTCCTCCTGTAACCTCTTGTCAGTATGTTTAAACTGATGCCACCATGGGCGACCTGAAAACCAGGCCGACAATTTGGAGGTGTGAGGTTTGAGATAGTGATGACACAAAAGGTCTGCTCGCTTTGAGAAGCTAAATACTCACTTTCTTCCTCTCCCTCGCTCTCTGGGTCAGACTGATGTATTCATATATATATATATATATATATATATATATATCACATATCTGCGTTTCAGTTTTAGTTTCAGAAAGCCTCAGACTTTCTCAGCATTCAGTGCTCTCATGCTGAAGAAATGAAGTGGCCATCCACTAAATATACAGAGTGCTGAAGTGTCGCTATGTACTGAGTGAACGCTGGACACACAGAGGTGAGGTCGCTGTCAGCTGTAAGTCGATCAAAGAGCTCGTTTGTTGGAGGAGGATGCTGATTGGCTTTTGAGTGCAGAGGATCCTCCCGCTGGACCAAGCCGAGGGATTAAAGTAGCTATTTGGACACCGTTCCTCAGCTGATGGGAAGAAATATGATCTAGAACTAATCCTCCGTGTCCTCTGCAGCTGTGCCCACCGCTAAGCGTGAAGGAGTCATCCAAAGTCACTTTATATATATCAAATATGATATAGTTGAATATAGAATATACAGTGAGCAGAAATCCTCCCACGTCGTCTCCAACAGAGCTGCTCCTCGCCCCCCTTTGGACTGAAATGATGCTGAGCTTCACAGGGGGAACATTTTCACTCTTGAGCCGATCAGAGGGGTTGTAGTAGCTTCTTTTTCTAGGTTACAATTAGTCACTATACGCTGTTCCAACACGCAGGTACTCACATTTGATGACCTTGATGTTCTTTTAGTAGCAGCTTGTATCATTCAAACAAAAACTCACATACATTTATAAATAAAACAGGCCTGTCCAAACGAAATTAAATAAAAAAGGAGCAAAATTCAATATAATGTTGCATCCTCTTTACATTAAATATAAGCTATAACGGCTGAGATGGGATAGTGTGGTCTGCAGGTTACACCAAACTGTCTGCTAAAGTCAAACAGCACCAAATCAATGGGTTAAGAAGAATTAAATCTTCTTTAAGCTAAAAATGGCGCCTGTGACATGAGTGGTGATGACGTGTGGGGTTGGATTGGATTCTCACGTGTGAAAACAAACCTGCAAACACGATAACGCCTCCCAACCAGGTGTTTGTGCCAAGTGTGAAAACGCCTCAGTAAGGACAGATTCAATACCACAACTTTCTGACCTTGTGAGCGGCTGGAGCCCAGAGGTGGAAGAAGTACTGAGATATTTAACTTAAGTAAAAGTAGCAGTAACATCACAATAAACATATAAAATACTACATTTAAAACAAGTAAAAGTCCTGCATTCAGAATCTTGCTTATGTAAAAAGTATTGGCAGCAAAAAGTACTTTAAGTATCAAAAGTAAAAGTACTTATGATGCAGAATGGCTCCATTCTGAGTGTTATATTTATAATATACAGTATATATTATTGGAATATTAGTAGATTAATGGATTTGTTGACACACACGTAAGCAGCATCTTAATGTTGTCAAGGTAGCGTATTTTACCACCTTTATATGCTGTTGGGTAGTTTCATCTATAACACTGCATATTTTATAAATCGGTCATATGATTTACATATAAAATCTTGAATTTAAAAGTAACTAGTAACAGCTGTCAGATAAATGTAATGGAGTAAAAAGTGCAATATTTCGGTCTGAAATGTAGTGGAGTCAAAGTATAAATGATCATAAAATGGAAATACATAAGTAAAGTACAAGTAACTCAAAATTGTACTTGATTCCTGTACTTAGTCACATATCACCACTGATGGAGCCACATCCCCAAAGTATTTTTCCTCGAGATTAATTTTAATGATAGATTAAATGTTCCTAGACACAACCATAGTTTCATCTTAATGCATCTAAAATTAACCCAGAAATAGAAAGTGAAATATAAATAGTTTCCACAAAGAAGCTAGCTTTAGCTTTAGCTTGCTCTTAGCAGAATTTTAATTATCAAAATGATACTTAAACTTCTTTCTTTACAGGAATAGTTTGACATTTTGGCAAATACGCTTATTTGCTTTCTGACAGAGAGTTAACGCTCTAAACGTCTCTGTGGGGATCAAACTCTCAGCCTTTTCATTTCTCTCTGCTGCTGTTTCAACCCTGTCAGCTCATCAGGCTCTTTGTGTTTCCCTCAGGTGTGAAGTCTGCCGTCGCCATGTCTGACACGGAGGAACTGTAAGTTAATCCCACATAATCAATAACACACACAACAGACGCCAGCTGGGATTTCATGTTTGATTGATTTGTGAATGTTTTATCTTTTCTATTTCAGGGATCAGGTCGAGGGTAAGTGACAGCCACAGGTTGTTTTATTTCTTTTATATGTAAGTTATACTGTATATATAAAATTAACAGATTTAGTTGTTGTTTCTTTACTGACTTTGAAAGACTTGAAGGTGAACTTTGACCTGACAAAATTCGTTCCTTTCTTCTTTATGACATTTATTGATAAATGCACTCTGTGGATCACAAAGTTGCGTCGATGAGATTATAATAACATTTCTCATAATATATTGGAAGTATAACTCAAATGCACTGCAAATACAAGCTAATTTATTGTTTTACCATATAGCTATTTTGTATGCATTTGAAACCACATATTGTAAATGTATGTCATATATATATATATATATATATATATATATATATATATATATATATATATATATATGTAACTCGTCAGGACACTTTTTAAAAATGTAATTATGAAATGACACCATGTTATATTTGTTTCTGTTGTCCCACCTTATGCCTTGTTTTTCCCAAACTGAAGACGAGGAAGGTAAAGACGACTGAATCGATTCGATATTTAAGACCTTTCTCCACTGCACTCATTTGTCAGCTGCCTGATTTCACCCTTATTTTGAAGTGTTGGACACTGACACCTGCTCTTTAGACAGGATATACTAACATCTGCACAGATGAAATCTGAGTTGAAGATTTCCTTAATGCAGAGTGGCACTGTGAAACCTCGTTCAGGTTTGATAGGTGATAAAAGTTTAACAGATCAGACTCTGTCTTTATTTACCACCAGCATTAAAAAGTAGCTTTGTAGATTTTTCACAGAATCATTAAAAGCCTTTTTTTTATGGGCACAAAGTTTTTGACGATCTTTTTCGTGTAAAATATTTAATTATCTGTACTAAAAGGAAGCGTAGGGTGTTTATTTTCTGGTAGGGAGAAAGCTAACTAACATCCAGCTGTCAGTCAAACACTTCCAAGTTAAGGGTGACTTTTTTTCTGACTGAGTGATGTTTTGAATCACATGGTTGAGAAAAAAAATGTGATTGAGCTTCTCTACATTTATTTTTCTTGACATGTGACACGTTTACACTGTCGTCTGTTGTCACATCAGTGCAACTGTCATTGACCTCATTCACCCAACGGCCATATTGTCAACAGTGAAGGTGGAAAACTCACAAAGGACGGCAAAGAAAACAGTCACATCATAATACATTTAGCAAGACGTTAGCTAGCTAGCTAACACACTGCTAGCTTTATGATTTCAAAAAAGTTGATAACAATTAATTTATTATTTGTTATCCCATTTCTTGCATATCCGTGATATTCACCGAAGCTATCTTCTAATGTCATCTTTCCAACTTTTTAGAAAAGATTAATTTAGTTAAAGGCTGCTTAAACAGATATAAACAACATTAGATTAGTTTTTTTTAAATGTATCTAGACACACCGACTGCACCACACAGCATACTGTTTAATAATGTTAGTTCCAAGCCTAGGTTTTAAGTAATTTCAGTTATTATTAATGTAAATGTAACTTTGAATGAGGTTTTATACTTCTGGAACAGAACCCAGAAGTCCTGGTTTCTCTTTGTCTCTCTAAGGGACAAATATATTAAAATGTAATAAAACACTAATATTTAAAGTGTCAAAAAAGGAAAACCGAGAGGCTTGTGTCAATATTCTCTATATGTTCACATATGAACATATAGAGATATGAAGAACATATAAATATATTTATTAAAACATAAAGCATCTTGCTGTCTGTGAACAAAGCAATCCAGCTAATATTAAAATATTATTCATTAATATTATCATATAATTAGTACCATATATCAGATTTTCTTTTCCTCACTGACATTTTTGTTGCAGAAGCCATTCAATTTTGGGAAATGTGCCTCTGCATGTTAGGTTTTAAGGTTATTTCGGCTTAATATAAAATGTTGGGGTTTTTTTTAATAAAGATTTGTTAATAATAGAAGACAAAATTATTAGAATAACAGAGTTTACCTAACACATCTGGAGATAATGGGAGAAAGAAAAACAATTTGCCTCCACGGCAGCTCTAGGCTTCCATACAATTGATTCATTAGGGCTATTGTTTTATATTGGTTTTCAGACTGAATTCATGAAATGTTTGTATGATCCTTGTGCACAAACCTGGCTGGTAGTTTTCCACCTCAACGGTTCAATATGGCTTCTGTGTGAAAGGTCAACTGACTTTCTCTCATCACCATGTGTTTCTCTCTCTCCAGCAGCTCTGTCCCTCGCTCACCCATCCATCCTCTCTGTCACTAAAGTAATCTCTCACTTTTGGTTTCTAATGGCTCTGTCATGTCTGTGGTCTTCATTAACGGCCTTCTCCGACACCCTCCCTCTTCCCGGCGGTTTGGTGCATGCTGCGTGCCCGTAGCCCAGGAGGAGGTAGTAGAAGTAGAAGTAGCCCCTGAGGCGGAGGCCCAGGTAGAAGCAGAGCCAGAGGTAGAGCCTGAACCAGAACCAGAGCCAGAGCCACAGGAGGTGGTGCAGCAGGTGGTTCATGAGGAGGAAGGTACGTGGCATGGGCAGTCCGTTCACCTTTCTCCTGCAGGACATTCAGCACTCTGCTCCGTAGGATAGATGGTCCTGTCATCATCAACGCGCTGCAAAACATATCCTGCCTGACAAGTCAAAGTGTCTTAAAGGACAATCAGGCATGATTTGAGTTTTTGCTCATCTTCTATATACCTTTTAAAAGATATTTTATGATAGATAAGCATCTTTTAACCACAATCGTGAGGGTGAAAGGTCAGAAATGAACTTTCACGCTCAAGATTAGAATCGTTTCAAGAAAAAAACTGGACTCAGTAAAGGTAATTCCTTACTGTGAAGCAGAAACCCACAACTGTGTTTTGCAAAGGTGCATATTATGATTTCCATATTTTCTTCTCCAGAATAAATGTTTGGAGCGATCCATTCTTTGTGTTAAGCCCTTCCTCAATGCAGGACTCCACCCACAGTCTGTAGAAAAGAAATGAAGTCGGATTTAACAGTTAGAGAGTTTAAACAGATTTAAATAAGTGCCCAGTCATGTCGTTTGTTTGTGGTACAACAATACCAATGCTACTACAGTGCGGCCTGTTTAGCTAGCAAAATAATTGGAACCATGTGGCTGATAAAAGCACTGTTTTGGCTTTGGGACTTTGTTAATATGAGCAAAAAGTTCCTTGCAAATACATTGACACTGAAAGATTGCATTGAAATCAACAAAGGTTATATTGTTTTTTCACTGATCTTATCAGCTCTTATCAGAGATTTGCCATAAATTAGCCTATACATTAGGCATATGCAGTTTTTTTCCATCTTACTACAATATAATAATAATTATTTAGAATACTTTACTTTATTTATAAAAAAAAATACATGAAGGGCACAATTTTAAATTTTAAATAAGCAAGAGTCAGATAAATAAGAGTCTACTGTTGTTGGTGTTTTTTTGGGAGGAACTCCTAATATTTAGTAATTTACTCATAATTTTCAGAGTAGATATGTTGGTTTTAAAGTGATGTAAAATTGAAAGGGAATGCTAGAAAAGAGCAGAAACTCTAATCATACTAAAACTGGTGTTGAAGGTGTTATTTTCCTAGACGCAGTGATAGAAATCTGCCAGTGTGTGGAGATATGTCTCCAGTTCAGAGTCATATTATCTGTCCTCTGCTGGAGTGATCTAGGTCTCTGCAGTAGACATTACATTACAGTGCTGCTGTATCACACTCTGCTGGCAGATTTTTTTTCCAGTCGTTCTAAATAAAAGAACATTTGAAGACTCAATTGTCTTGTTGGGTTTGATATTTTTGCAGCTCACTAATCCAGTTCCGCTTTAGCCCTTTCCACTGGAGTTACCTCCTCTTCATAACTGCCCACTAAAGTTGTGACTCTGCAGAGTGAGTTAAGATTTTATTTAAAGTGTCGGGATGTTTTCCCAGCAGGAACAGGTGGTATTAATTCATTGTAAAAAACAAAAAAACAAAAACAAAACAACAAACACAGCTACATTTAGCTGCACGTCTCCTCCAGATTTATTTGGAGTGGTTTGACCGTAAACATACAATGCAGCTGATTAAGCCAACTTGATGGTTCAGAGTTACATTAACCCCAGTGGTGGAATGTAACTAAGTACATTTACTCAAGTACCATACTTAAATACAATTTGGACACACTTGTACTTTACTTGAGTATTTCCATTTTTTGCTACTTTATACTTCTACTCCACTACATCTCACAGGGACATGTTTTACTTTTTACTGCACTACATTTATTTGCCACGTATAGTTACTTGTTACTTTTTACATTAAAACCATGTGACATGATGCAGTACTATACTACTAATCTACCTGGTAGTATAGAAAGTATCTAAACTTGGCTCCACACTGAGGAACTACAACATTAAAATGCTCTTATGTGTATTAATTAGTGATAGAAACAGAAAATGATGATTGTTATATTCTATCACAATATAACACGATGAAAGGAGCCATTCTGCATAATCCTTTTTATACTTTAAGTACATTTTGCCAATAATACTTCTGTACTTAAGTAACAGTTTGAATGCAGGACTTTTCTAATGGAGTATTTCTAGACTGTTGTATTTCTACTTTTACTTAAGTATCTGAGTACTTCTTCTACCACTGATTACAGTAACCATATAGGTATCAGAGAAACCCATGTTCACCCTTTCATACCAAAGCAGAGAAGTTACACACCCATGTTAAAATAAGGTCAGAAGCGAGGCTGCAAAGTTAGACCGACCTCAGACACGGGTTTATTCCAGGTCACTGTCAGTCTGAAAGGACCATCACATTACATTCACCGCTGGGGTTTGTGTTTGAGCAGGAGAACAAGTCATCATGGCCTCACTGTAACGAGAAGGTGTAGCATATCTGACATCATGGCCTGGGAAATCATGGAGATGAGAGTTAATGCTCCAGTCCTAGAGGCAGGCACTGTAGAATAAACTGGCTCTTTCCATAATCATCTGTTCATCTACCACCCTTAAATGTCACCACACAAGGATCCTTTAGAAAAATACTCTCTAAAGAGTAAAAAGGGATTAAAGAAATCTTAAGGTACCAAAACACAAGGGTTCCTGGAAGAAGCCCGACACCGAGGTCTTACAAACCTTAACAGTGATTTCACAAACATTTATCATAATAGGGATTTTCAAATAACCTTTTAGAGAACCTTTTTCGGATTGCCCCGCTAGCAGCGTGACCTATAGACAGAGATGTCAAATCGTCGGTCTGTCCTTTACTTTCGGTCCAGAGCAAGATATTTGCCCAGATTGCCATGAGATTCCTGGTGGACATTCATTGTCAGCCAGAGGATAATTCCTTATGATTTGTTGAACTTTGTTTAAAAGTCAAAGTCTCTCCTCGACAAACACTATGATCCACAGCAAGATGTCTTCATAATGACTTGATTATTTTCATAAGATTTGCTGTAGATATTCATCGTCCCCAGAAAATAAATCCCAATGTTTATGGTAATTCCCCCGGGCCTTTTCTATGGAGGACAGAAACTGCCATAATCAAAAGTAAATGAATAAATGACTCAATAAATAAATTAATATGTCATTAAATTCACCAGAGATAATATTAAAAATACATTTAGGTATTAATTAATTGATCAAATGTGACATAAATTGATATTTCTGTATTTATTTCTGTATTATTTTCCCTTTGCATATAAATTCCCCTATTTATTTACTTTCCCATTTAATTAATTAATTTGTTTTATTTATTAATGTATACATGTATTTATGTATTTATTTCTATGTATTATTTTCCCTTTGCATTTTCCTACCTTTTTATAAGCCACCATCAAATTTTCAGCAGGTTGCCATTAAAATTTACTGAGCACATTCCTGCTCCCCAGAAGTTGAGCCCTTTGCATTTCGGACACTCCACGACCTTTCTTCTAGTGCCACCCAAAATGTTAACTGTACACAAGATATCTCTTTGTCATGCTTCCAACATTATAAACCCTTTTGATTTTTATAACCCCCTTGCCTTTCCTCTAGTGCCACCCTCAAAACTATAACTACAGCTTAAAGACTCTAAAAACAGCAAAATTATCAGTTTGTTAATTCATTCCAGTGTTATGAACATTGCAGCCACTAGGGGCCGCTAGTGGGTAATACACACCAGCAGCACATGACACGTCCAAACACTTGTACCCATTGTTTTCTATGTAAGCTCCTGCAGCATCAACGTCAGGATACTTCCCTGTTCACCAGCGTCAACGCAGCAGTTTTATCACATTCACCTCCCGGACCGGCGTGGCATGACAAGGCCAGTGTGTGTTGCACTTTAGTTTTGTTCTAATGAAGAACACTAATTTGCCTTTTGGTGTCTTCGGGCTCCTCGAAGAGTTTTTTTTAGTTTTTTTAGAGTGCACTGCAGCAAACATCTGGGCTTTCACATCACCATCAGTGTTAGCTGACACACAGTCAAAACAAAACATTTTGTCCTGTTTCCAGCGTTATTGCTCAGTGTCAGACATGTGTTTTGAATATGAGCTGTGCATATCAATGTTGAAGGGAGAAGAAGAAACTCAGCTGCCTTTACATGAATCAGCTGCCCTGTCTCATCCGACGCCTTCTATCTATGTTTATGTCTCATTTTGTTGTTAATGACTGTTGCCATTGTTTGCATTTTGGCAGACTCACTTTCAAGGCCGTAGCACAAAGGATGATGGGTAATTTCAGTCATGTAAAAGCTGTTTCTTTTGCCTCCCTTCAGTCCATGTTTAGCATCTTTCTTTTTCCGTGTGCAGATGAAGAGTGAGACTGGCAAACTGCTCTAAAGCATTTACATTGGGGTGTTTTGATGCAACGCAATCATCCTCACTATTCAAGTGTGTTTAAATGATTTTACGATCTGTGCAAACTGTTTCACACAGATGGAGTCACTGCAGAAGTCCCAGGCTTCACCATACGCTTGCTCAACTAATGCTTTGATTTTGCTGCTTCAGCAGTATCAGTTAAGAAAAATCAAATTTCAGGGAGGAACAGAAACTGACGATAAATCTGCACTGACCACTGGTATGGAAGATTTATGATGCCTAAATTAAAACAAATCAAACTGGAAAAAAGTGAAATAATAATAATATATATGTATTATCTTTATGTATGCATTTACTGTATCATAATTAAATGAAAAACATGTTAAAAGGACAATTATTTAGCTTTTGTCTTTAATAACTGAATTAATTTTTTAAAATAACTACCACGTTTGGAGTGAAATCCTCGTAACCTTCCTTCTCAATCAGTCCACACAGCATAGAAAATATCTGGGTTGAATCGTATGTTAAAACCTTTAAAAAGACAGAAAGTATGGCTTGTTTTTCTTTAGATCCAGAAAGATGCACAGTAATTTGATTATACTATTATTATTGTTGTTGTTAAACTGACATTTTCTCTCCTCATGTGCCAAATTTCTTTAGAAAAATATTAAACAAACAAAAAAACAAAAAAGAAAATAACTGGGGCTTTGTAATACAGCCAGTACAGATGATCCATCACAGTGAACTGAGGAGCTGTAATCAGAAGGCAGTTATCTAGGAAATAAACTTTTAGGTTGTTATTCACATCAATATCCTCATTAATATGCAGTCAGAAGAACACAGAGTTTCCTCTCAGAATAAAACCTGAGGATTGTTGGGAAAGAAAGAGCTGCCTGCAGGATTAATGCATGACATGACATGGGACTTCTGCAGTGGCTGCCGCTGCCCGTACATTAAGAATACAAACAACCCAATTTGGTAAATGTGCTTCATAAGCTGTGCACCGTAAAGAGGACAGGAGCAGGCTGCCCAGTCCGACCACTAATGATTTCTGTTCTGCTCTTGCTTTGGACGCTTGCTGCATGCAGACGGCTATGAAGAAGAAGGTATGTTGATTTCTTCTGTTTCTTCTCTAAATTGGACCTGTCTCAGGGACCCTTTCACACATGCATAATTCAAACTGCATTTGTTTGTTTCACTGATCTCCCTTGAGGGAAACGCAGAATTTATCTGTTATCACTTTAGTCTCTGCAACAGAGGTGACGTGGAGGAACAGGGCGAAGGATTCAGAAATGCCGAGTCATGTTTACGGTCCCCACTGCTCATCTCTGCTTCTTCTCTTTTTTGCATGAATGTGTCCTGCCAGTGGAGGAGGGAGATCAAGATGGTAGTTTGTATTTCCTGCTGAGTCGCTGTTGCTTTGCCTGCGTTTTCCTCCCATGTTGTCTGTCTTTTTTTAGTGTGAGGGTCCCGTAAAAAGATCAAAATAAAAAGCTAATCACAAACTTGATTATTTGTTTCTGTTAAAATCCTAGTTGCGTGTTTTGTTTTGTTTTTATCATGCATATCAATTAACAGTAATTAGACTGTCAAACTCCCTGTTGTGAAACGTGTGCAATGAAGTATATTCGGAAAATGTAACTATTAAATATTTTATGTGGTGATTTATAGCACACAACATACTGATCCTGGTTAGCACTTCAAATGCCTCAGATTATATTGGTTTGATTTACACACTAATGCACAACAAATTAACACTGTGAAACAGAAACATTGGGTAACACTGTGTACTTACAGTACTTAAAACTGAGGCTAACACACAGGAATTGGGCCACTGATCATGAAAAGTGTTGCTACACTTACTCAAATGACTCTGATCTGTTGGAGGTGTGAAACAACTTGCAGCCCGCAGATGTAACTCAGCTTGTCCACATGGATCTTCCCCCTGATTAACCAGCAGATCTTTTAGTCTTTGTCTGTCTCCATATTTGTGTTTCTAACAGTTTGATCTCTCTCTTCTCTCCCTGTTGCTGTTCTGACCCTGAAAAAACCCAGAGGAGAAGCCGAAGTTCAAGTGAGAACCTTTATTGTGTTTCATCACGTTTTCACTTTGCTGGCAGCTTTAAGTTACTTGTTGTCATAACTTGAGTGTTATTTCCTTCCACAGACCCTCTGCCCCAAAGATCCCAGATGGCGAGAAAGTGGACTTTGATGTGAGTCGACTTGTTTTTGCTGACTGATATTTATTCAGGGAAAGATAAATGAATGTGGAGGCTTTGTCCCAATCCTCCCTCCTAGCCCTCCAACGCTTACATGACTTCCACATGACAGTATACAATTGACATGTGACCTAGTGGCTCTCTTGTGGCAATCTCAGAACGCATCGGCTATCGTCTGAGGACGATTTAACCTCTGGGGGCAACGGCCAATGTTCTGGGGCTTCCGGTGTAGCCAGCGGTTATCCAGATAAGAGATATCTGGACCAAGACTTCCTCTTTCGTGCGCCGGTCATTGTTTACAGTCCGATTAGCAATCCCGAAACCCATCGGCTGTCATCTGACAACAATTTGAATGCAGATACATTTTTAAAAAGCTAATAAAATGCTAAACCGTCATCTGACGATAGCCGATGGATTCTGAGATTGCATTTCGGCCAATGAGTTCCACCTCTCTTGCTCTCCACACGGACTGTTTACCTGCATGCAACTAAAGCCCGCTCAAACGTTATTGGTCAATACTACTCTGACTACAAACGGAAACCAGAACACTTCTGATACCAAACTCTTGTGCATTGCCTGCACATTCTGCACTCATATGCAGACATCTGTTTATAGAGATTACTCTTGTGGTATCAAGGGCTCTTCCACGCAGGCCTGTAAGTCCGTTCCACTTAAACAAGGTCTGAGGTCAGTTCCAGTCAAGTTGTGGTGAGGTCCGTCATGCAGTCAGAATGCATACTGTCCTCCCACAGGCAGGACAATCATCTGCACGTCATGACAGCATCAGTCATTCATCAGGCATTCGTGGGAGTGTTTGTCTACCCAAGACCTTTAGTTTTTTAAAACAGTTTGTGCATCCTAAGACATAATATCGCAAGATGAAAAGTCAAATAATTACCTCTGTATCTCCTGAATGTCCCTCACAAAGAGCTCACACGATCTTCTGGACAAGTTTTCAAAATCCAAATAGACAATCCAATCCAAGTCATTTCAAGTTAGAATAAGTACATGAACCTTGAAATAAAATTGCTTTTAACTTAAAGCACAGAACAAAGAACAGAATTGTAAACAACAGAGGTCTCAGAGCCAGAGCAGGTCAGGAAGGAGGACCAGGAGAGATGTGAAGATGTTATTTAATTAGTGGCACCTACTTATTACACTTATATATTACTTATATGGCAGTTAAACTTAGAATTAATAAATTGTAAAGTGCTTTGGATAAAAGTGCTATATATAGCGGACTGCAAGTTATGTGCTTTTCTTACTGGTGCGTTTGTATTTACTAAATAACCATTAAAAAACTGAAAACTGCACTCACCATCTCCATCTCTTACAAGTGTCTCTTATTTACTTTCAGAGGTCAACTTTTTTTAGTAAGTGTGGGTTTACAGCCACAACCTTTGTACTGTTTGTTAGTGACTGCCGTCTCCTGTCTGCCTCTTACAGGACATCCAGAAGAAACGTCAAAACAAAGACCTGATTGAGCTGCAGTCGCTGATTGACGCTCACTTCGAGTGCAGGAAGAAGGAGGAGGAGGAGCTCCTCGCGCTCAAAGGAAGAATTGTGAGATTTTACCCAAATAAAAAAAATACAATACACATTTTCTATTTTTTCGGAAGCCAAGAACGGCCATGCTTGCAATTATTTTTTTAATGCCGTTATTTCAAGATCACAAGTTAATTATTTCGAGCTTTGTCATCTCTTGTTATAACGGGTTAATTTATCTCGTATTCTTCTCCTTAAATGACAAGGACTGATCTGAAAGTTATCTCTAATAGAAAGACAATGCAGTTTCTGCCTGTATCAGACTTTGATTGAAGTACAGTCTGATGCATTGATCAGTAATGTGCATGGCACTCCTGATCTCTGATAAACATTATAAGTAGGCTAATGGAAGGAAACAAACTTATTTGTGACAACAGGTTGATTATCTCGTTTTCTCGAGATAACGAGTCATGCTTGCAATTATTATTTTATTAACTCGAGAAAACGAGTTAATAAAATAATAATTGCAAGCATGGCCATTCTTGGCTTCCATATATTTGTACTTTCATGATCAGGTTTGTTTTAAAGATCCCAGCAGTCCTAGATATGTCGAAATAAACCAGAAAATAAAGCATTAGAATTCATTTCTGCACATGGCAGAAAGCATTGCAGCATTGTGTTTTTGATTTTCAGGAGAAGCGTCGCGCTGAGCGAGCCGAGCAGCAGAGGATTCGGGCTGAAAAGGATAAAGAGCGGCAGGCCAGGCGGGAGGTACGCAGCTTCTGCTTCTGAATTGTCGCAGTTTTTTTTTTAATCTTAATATTTTTTTAATCTTTCATCAGTAGTGAACTGTTTCAGATAGATTAACTTAGAATAGATTAACCTTTACAAATACCCATAAGTGGTCATTTACAGTAAGAGTCTTCTGACTGTGGAGCGTAACTTGACACCAGGCTGAAAAGCAGCGTCACACTGACCTCTTCTGGTTAAGAGTTTTAAGTATGTTGGCCATGTCACCACACCTAGCACTGATGTCAGAGTGTACTGACCACACCCCGAGTACATTTCTACATCACTGCAATAAGGTGATCTTTAAACTTTTCGTGGACAACCCAACTAGCTGTCTTTCCACTTGTCATGCTGTTGAATCGTGAAATTTTAAATGTAATTTTACAGGCTGAGCGGCAGAGAAAGGAGGACGCCGACGCCCACAGGAAGGCTGAGGATGAAGCCAAGAAGAAGATAGCGCTGAGCAGCATGGGATCGGGCTTCAGCAGCAGCCTGCAGAGGGTAGTTTCTTCTTCATTTCTTTTATTTCTTTTCTTTTTTGTTGTTCTGCTTCAACCTCAAACAAAACAGGTAGCAACATGCTGTGTGTGTTTATGAAGACATGGAGCTTTAACTGGTGGGATGTTTTTTAGGTTGACCATAAGAGAGGCAAGAAGCAGACTGAAAGAGAAAAGAAGAAGAAGATTATGGCAGAGAGATGCAAACCCCTGAACATCGACGATTTCAGCGAGGACAATCTGAGGTAACCCTCAGGAGGAAACAAGAAGACAAGTCATTATACAGCAATGACACCACAGAGACCATTCGTTATTGTGTTTTGGGGTACAATCATAATTTAAAATGTATGAGCAGCAGATAAATCTTACATAACAACCCCGCACCTCCCTACACATGAGCACTCTTTTCTTTACCCACATGAGGATAAAAACATCTCAAAACAAAGATCCCAAAGTAGCTAAATCTGTCACTAGTAAAAAAAAAAACCAACCTCCTTATGCCTCCAGAACTTACCTGAGAATCATCACATTTTTAAGTTTTCTTCAGTATCAAAGTCATCCAGTGATACTTAGTCTGTACGTCCATGGGTACACTACAAACAGGAACTGCTAATAGCATGGTGCCAATTTGCTGAAATTTAGGCTAAAAAAAACGGGGCTCAAGTTGTCGCCCACAGCGTAGCTCACTGAATCCATGGTGACATTTTACTTCCTGTTAACAAAGCATTATGGGAACTGTAGTTTCGAGAAGTAGCATGTGATTATCCCCCAAATAGAAATAAGACAAAGGCTAATATTAAGGGTGATAAAATCCATTCATAAGATTTTTTCCCATGTTTCACTATCACTAGTATTTTCTTTGACATTATAAAGGCTCAGCAGGTCCAATCAACATGGTTCTTATATCTCTGGAACACTGAAAGTAACAGTGTATGGCATGACTGGCTAATACATGTAGTGACTCTGCTAAAAGCCTGTAAATAAAGAGAGAAACAAGCAAAAAAAGCCTTTAAAAATAAAGAGAATAGAGCAATAAGATCAATCGAAACCCTGTGCTGGTCAAATTCTAATGTATTTGAGGAACTTAGTGCTGTCACTCCAGAGAATAAGTGCCAGTGATTGTAATAATCTGTTTTCTCCTCCATATGTCATGTGCAAAACATCAGAATGTCATAATAACAGGTGAAATAACTGACTGTCTCAAGAGAACTTAAACTGGTTAAAATAAGTAGAGTTTTCTGATCAGCCCCAGACTCATTCACAGGAAGCAACAGCTTATTTTTCAGCTGCTTTAGAAGATTGTTGGTTGGTTGGTTGGTTGGTTGGTTGATTGAATGTTTGGTTCCTGGTTTGTGTTTGTCAGGGAAAAGGCGAAGGAGCTGTGGGAGTGGCTGCACAACCTGGAGGAAATTAAATACGACCAGTGTGAGGCGCTCAAGAGACAGAGATATGAGGTCAGTGTGACACACTGTCAATCTCCAAATTCTCCTGGTTTGTCTTTTTTTTATCCGACATCTAGAAATTCAAATGACCACCTCTTCTTAAATTAGTGAATTTCTCATTATTTGAATTTCGTCATTTTTATACCACAACAAATACTACTGTAGTGTTCAATAATGTATTGATCTCGATAATGTGGATGAGTTTTCCTGTATCTGGATGTTTCTCCTCTGGTGCGACGGACAGTTTGGTCCACTTATAGAATACAATCAGAGCCTTTTCCTGTTTGGTTTGGTTAATCAGCAGTGACACAACGTCTTGGACATCACTCCTCGTGCTGCTCCCTCGTCACCTCCACATTCTTGTCTGGTTAAATAATCCAGGACGGGTCACACCCAGTTTTAGGGAAACAGGAGATTTGGGCCTGAAATACTGTAGGTTTAATTGCTGGTATTTTAATGTGGGGGAAAAAAGTTGCATTTGCAGCTTTAACAGAGAATCTCAAAGTCCCGAAGGTGTGCAGGTGAGATGACTTACCTGCTTCAAACACAGCTGTTTGTCTTGCAGGTGATCTCTCTCAGAAACCGCATCGATGAGCTGCAGAAACAGTAAGTTAACTCGCCATCAAACGTAAACAAAAGTGGTAAAAACACGCCGAACATGAAAACTCTGCATCACAGTTTCACACTAGATATTTATTGTCTTTAAGTGCACAGACAATATGTTCACACTGGAAAATTACAAAACAGTCAAACTTACACACTTTTTGTGTGCGTGCTGCTGTTGATGGTGAGTTATTAGTGAAAACAATGAGAAAAAAATTAATGAAAACTAAAAGATAAACTAATAAATCTTAGATAAAAGATATTTACTAATAACTACTTGTATTTCTTCATTTCATTTCTACATTATAATATAATATAGTTTTTCATTAAATGTAAAAAATAATAATCCATGTAATTATTTGCTTGTCTGTTTGTTGTCATGGTGATTATATCCTGATTATAGCTGATTAAAGGTAAATTTACCTGGTCAGTCTTATGATTTCATTTGTAATAAAAAATGTTATTGTTTATATGTTATTAATGATGTTATATTAAATATTAGCCCATTGATGGGGGGATTTTAACTAGTAGGCCCATGTCCGGACACTAGAGGGCGATGTGGCTCCAAAGGAAAAATCAGTCCCTCGTGTCTAAATTGGTCCAGTAGTTGGTTTGTTTCTCTTCCTGTATTCTTTACAATATATCTACAATATATACAGTGTTATATAAATATATATTCATCTGAAAGCCACCATGAAGGATCACTGTACAGATCTGACTCTGTTTTGTTGCACTTTGCGCTCTGCAGCAGCAAGAAGGGAGCCGCCTCGCGCCGCAGGAAGTGAGCGGCTCCTGAGTGACGGTCAGCCCGGGCAGGAGGCGCGTCCCCCCGGGCTGCAACAGCGGCTCGGACCCCGTAGACTCCCGCAGCTCCGGAACAAAAGGCAACAACTGGCATCAGCCTTACCGCCTGTGTCTGCTTGAGTGAGATGTTTTCTGGATGAATTTAGCTCCAATAAAGAAAATGTCTAACAATGTAATCACTCTGTTTGTGTAAAAAAAAAAAAAAAAAAGATTCAGAGAATAAAATGCCAGAAGTCTGTATGTGTGCTTGATCGATTTAATTGATTAGCTTTAACTGTTTAACAAACCCAGATAACTGAAGATCATCACTGCAATTAACCATTTGCAGTTAATTGCTGTTTTTATATATTATATATGTTAAATTATATAATATAATGATATAATATTTTTGTTATATCGTTATTTTTAATATTATATATTATTGTTTAGCCTAAATTTTATTCCACATTAACAGTCTGCTCCTGAAATGTTTTGCAGTCAATTTCTCCTGTCAGAACTTTACTGGAAATGTAATAATTGGGCAAAATAATCATAAAATCTGGATCCTAAACGGAGAGATTTACATTTAAACATGAAGTTTTAATCAGAAGTGAAGAAATTTGTAAAGATTTAAAAAAGAAAATCTCAAGTACTAGCTATCAATTGCATCTCATGGCCTTCATCATGGAGTCTGCTCTAGAAATATTGACCTCTTCACATCACAGAATATTTATTTGCTGTTAGATTTCATTCAGGAAGATTTTTGCCAAAAAGGCTCAAACAATTTATCTCTGATTTTCAGCTTAAAATGTCACCGTAACAGCTTCAAAGTCATTTTTCTTCCACATAGAAGAACTTTGTTGTATATTCTGACGTAGATCTTATATGATAAGTGAAATATTCAAACTTACTGAGATATTCATGTAATTTGTGGCTGCATCATTACACCAAATGATGTGCATGTTTGTGAATCATTTTACACACATTTCCCTAAAATGTGGCATCTTTGGAAACATCAGACTAACCACTACACTTTAAGTACAAATACTTTAAAGCTGCTATAATCAATATTTTTATATTAACAATGGATCAAATGACTACGTGTATCTGAAAGAGGTCAGTCATAGTGACAAACCCAAAAGGGTCACGTAATAGGGGCGTGATGAATCAGGGAAGGAGACGTCGTGGCTGATAAGACCCAAACAGGAAGTGAACATGGGTGTCTGCGTCATCATTTTAAAACATCTCCGTTTTTGCCCGTCCTCACTAAAACACAGTGCAGAAGTTATCAAACTAAAGTTATGTGTTTTAAAACAAAAACGTATTAGTGTGGATGAAGCCTTAGAGTCTTTCAGCTCATTGTTTTGGTTTTTCAACAACTTTACTGTTTAGGTTCAGTCTCAGCAGCGTTGTTTTCAGACGCAGCTGTTTTATAGCGGAAAAGCTCTCATAAACCCACCAAGTGACGGACAGACAGACAAAGTTAGCGAGTAGCAGATAAAGAGACAGATATTAAAAACACTTGATTCATCAGGCGGCCAGAAACACGTGTCTCCAGATGAATGATAACGCTGAGCTCATAGTGCCACCAGAATGAAGCATTTCAGTTTGTATAGATTTATAATAGATAATATTAATCAAATATTGGAGCAGATGAAGGGTTTTACTGAGGAGAGGAAGTCAAAATATAAATATTTCTTTATTAAAATGTCATTCACTCATAAATAATATATAGAAACATATGACACACAACAATCCCAGCATCCCTTGTGTCTGTGTGTGTGTGTGTGTGTGTGTGTGTGTACTATGAACACATAGCTCTTATTTACAGACAAAATGGTCCTCAGAAATCTGCTGAGATTAATGGAACACAGCAGTCTCCAGTTTGACTCCGACTTCAGGAGAAAAAAAGTCTATAAGTTTGTTTTGGATTTTTGTGGAATATCTGAGTCTCCGTCAGCTTCAGAGCGGCTCGTAGATGCTGTTGGGTTCGGCAGAGGGACTGGAGCCTGCAGGGCTGCTGCTCTGAGGTGATCCGGGGCCCCGGGGGACCACGCTGTCCCCTGGGGGGGCCACGGCTGGATCTGTGCTGATCCGCTCTACGATGCTGGACAAACAGTCCAAACTGGAAATGAGTGACCGTTTACTGCTGCTGGAATCTGTCATAAAGAAAGGGGACAAATTAGTGTTTTACTCCAGCGTTCCCACACATTTTTACCAATGAATTTCAAAACTTTTCCATAACTTTTACATAATATTTGACCCCATTTCCACAAATGGAGCGACGCCTGCGAGCTAGTTCAGGCAGTCAACTCGAGCTGCATTGCTACACATGTGACATGCCTCACTCTCCTCAACCATCTACCGAACACACCCTGTCAATTTGGCGGTCTATTTAAACTGCAAAATTTCCCATCTCTCCCTCTGCCTGTCAATGCCACTGCTGCCCTGCATCAGTATTGCCGCTTGTTCTTTCAGCCCCACCACCACCCCAGCATCCACCTGCAGGCTCCAGCTGGGGGGTTTAAGATATGTGCTCATCACTCCTCAATATATCATGTAAACATATCGGCTGGGAGTGATGAGGTCGGAGCCTAGACGCCAAACTCTAACTATGTTCTGCTGCTACAATAAACATTTCAACGTGAGTTGTCTGACTGAACTTAATTTAAGTAGTCGGCCTATATAGCAATCACAGGGGACTAGATAGATAGATAGATAGATAGATAGATAGATAGATAGATAGATAGATAGATAGATAGATAGATAGATAGATAGATAGATAGATAGATAGATAGATAGATAGATAGCACTAGATTTTAAATTAGTAATACAAGGAACGTATTTCGCATAACGTTAGACATGTTTTGGGATTTTTATGAACATAATTTAAATGATAACCATAACAATGTATATTCAAAACTTTTCCAAAACATTCCAAAACTTTTTCTAATTTCATAACTTTTCCAGGAATTTCATGACTGCGCCAACCCTGTTACTCACTTGGCTAAAATGTTATGAGAATTAGGAGGAGTTGGTCATATTAAAGAAAAACCAGGTCATATTTAAGGACAAGTCATATCACAGGTCGTATTAAGAGATGTAAGTTGTTAAACTGATCATATTAAATCTTGTTTTAAAGTAGAATCGAGTCGTTAACTAGTTAATAGTTGCATTAAATGGAAAACTATTTGAGGAGGAAACTGGTCTTATTAAGCAAGCTGCACTTCATAAAGGAGAACAGTAAATTACAGTGTGGACATTTTAAAAGACAAATCTGTTATTTTAATGAAGAAACGAGTCATTTTAGAGGACAAATTGGTCATATGAATGGAGTTATGTTAAAAGAGAAAGCAGACACATTTACATTACATGCACACCGTCAGAAATGAGTCAAATTAAAACAGAAACTGAAACAACTCCTACTAAAGTAGAAATACATCATGTTAAAGGAGTGACCATGTGAAACTGACCGTCTGCTGTCTGGCTGCAGTATGAGCCATCGCTGTTCTCACTCCTGGACGAACACGGAGAGATGAAATCCATCTGGAAACACAGATCAATCAAGTCAATGATGATCAGTTAGTGGACACAGTGTTTGAGGAGAGGAACGATACACAGAGTTGGTGAAAGGAAAATGTAACTGATAACATTTTCTGCTGAGATTTCAATAGATTTATTATTTAATTGTGTTTTTTTTTATATCACTTAATTTTGTTTTTTCTGCAGAGTTTGTTCCCCTCAGTCAGGATTTTAACATGTTAAATCACAAAAGACGTTTCACTCTGTTCAATAAATCAGTTTTATCACATCAGTGCTGCTCTTCATTCTACATGTTAGCATGTAATTAGCATATCTCAGGTCAAAAGGATCAATATGGTAACAATCTGTGCCTTGTTTAAAGCCACACAGATTTGCAAGTGTTGATCTGCTAATTTTTAAAGTAAAACACACAAAAACAATGACAAAAATATATCTGATAAAATGAAATAGTACATTCTGAGCAGCACATGTGAAATTTTTGTCTGCTGTATTTTAGAAAAATGTGATTATGCATTTATTTACAAATTCTTTCCAAATAAATAGCAAATTGGTTTCAAACACCTTTCAAAACTGTCACAAATGTATTGCAAAGCAGTTTTAACTATAAACTTAAGTATATAAAACTTTCTTTTTGGGTTAGTGCCAAAAAAAGAAAAAGAATTTGGCCTAAAATGTGATTTTAAAGTTGATTTTAAAGATCCTCGTCATTGAAAATGTATTGAAGCGCTGTGGCCAAAAATAAACATCCCAAACACATTCCAAACATTTCATGAGGCAGCACATGAACCGTTCAGCTGTTCTTGGACTCACCATGCCATCGGAGCAGTTGGAGTGGGGGCTGGAGGCGTCCGAATCCCCGCTATAGTGTTCCAGCGGCGGGTAGAAGCCGTCGTCCCGGCCGGCCCTCAGCAGCGCCTGCAGGGACTCGATGTAGCTGATGGCGTTGCGCAGGATCTCCACTTTGGGCAGCCGCTGGTTCGGATTGGACGCCGTGCAGCGCTTCAGCGTCTCGAAGGCGTCGTTGACTTTACTGAGCCGCCGCCTTTCCCGCATCGTTGCCGCTTTCCTCCGGTCTTCGTGTGTTGTTTTTCTCTTGCAGGCCTTGCACGCCCAAAGCAGGCAGTGCCCCGCCTGGTGGGGGCCCCCGGGAGCCCTCACATGCTCGTCCTCCTCCTCTGCGATGGGGACGTGGTGGTGGTGGTGGTGATGAAGATGGTCCTCTGACTTCAGCAGGCCGACGTGCGTCAGCCGGGCGTCCAGGTCGTCAAAAAAGTTCATGTCGCTGGTGCTGAAGCAGGGGTCATCGTAGAGGTCATCAGACGAGGAGAGAGGGAAGGGAAGATCGGACAGATCCATCGGCCTCTGAAGAAGATTCCCTGACGGTGAAGAGGAGTCTCCACAAAGTGTCTTCTATGTGAAGAACTAAAGAGTATAAAAGAAAGGAAGAAAAAGGGTAAAAACTCTCTTAAAAGTCTCCTGTCAAAGTCAGCTGACCTGATGAGGTAAGTGTCTGCAGCGTGTTTTTAAAGGGCCAGTCTGTGTAACTTCAGCCTCCTTGGCTTGGTTTGTCTTTATAAAGGAGTCAGAGTGTAGGCGGGGCTACTGTGTAAGTGACCAATGGTCTGAGGGGTGTGTGTGTGTGTGTGTGTGTGTGTGTGTGTGTGTGTGTGTGTGTGTGTGTGTGTGTGTGGAGGAGGGGGGTCAGTGAGGTGAAACTCAGCAACAAAAAGGAAGCAATAAAAAAGCAACTTAACAAGCATTAAAAACAGCTCCATCACACCACTAGAGGTCCAACACTCCAACACAAAACACAAATACTGTATATACACGGTCAGACATCAGCATCTTTAAACTGTTTCTAAGACAGCTTCATCTGTTTCTATATTTTATTTAAATCAAGTAAAATCCTGAATTAAAGCAGGTCAGTCTTCTTGATATTTCCAGTCTCCACTAAAGCAGCATGATTTGTTTTCACCTGTTTAAGGAAAAATAAAACTCAGGTTTAAACTAAAATCACTCTTTGAGGAGTTTTATCATTCCTGTCACTGGAGAGTAACTGGATTCTCTAAATCAAATGTTAAAAATGATCATTCGACTACACGAATTGACTTTTTAAGACGAGCATGTTGCAGTGCAGTTTTTGTACCCACATGTACAAAAACAAACATGTTGTAACTGTTCACATAACTGCAGACAAAGTTAAGTCAAAGTTTAGGAAAATGTATTTTTTTAGTTTAGGGAGCATTTCTGTATATAAACATTTTCTTTCCAAAAGCGTATGTGAAAGGTTATATTTCTGCATCTGTTCTGAAACTGCAGCACACAGCCATCTCTCTCTGCTGAAGTGGCAGCATTGAAGTTTGTGATGTATTTGTTCAATATTTTGTTTTTACACTAACTCATAATTGTCATTAATAGTAATAGGATAGAAACAGTGATAGAATAGCAAAAATAAAGCCAAATTCATATTATTCATTTGAAGCACAAAAAAAAAAACAACCAACAAAAAAAATGTTTGAGCTTATTTTGGAAGTCTTTGTGTTTAAAATCCCACTAAAATCTGATTTATTTATTTATTTACTGTATGTTGGTGTTTTTAGCACAGTCTATCACACCATACAGATATTTGATAGTTTAAGACACTTTAACAAACAACTATCTGATTGTCTGGTGTTTTAGTTTTAATCGTGAACTCATGCTGTAATTAAAACTCCAACTAATAAAACCATCAAAGCTTGAAGAACAATCCTGTTAATTATTCAGACGAGTGTAGGTAAGATAAATAAGGATTTCTTTGAACTGTGAATCACGCAAAGCTGCTCTAGTGGAGTCCCCGAATAAAAATACAGAGCTGGAAATGAGCATAATAGGCACTTTTAATACATTTCTGTTTCTTTGAAAAGGTCAGATCCCTCGAAGTTGTCGGGTTGAGTAACTTTCCAACAATCACTCCGTTAATATTAAAATAACAGTAAATGTGAGATTTTAGGAGCGTGGATGTGATATCACAGAGATGAGACTAAGTGCTTCAGTCTGCTGTCCTGCTGAGTAGGTCACAAGGTCACACAGGTGTCAGGTCTCTGATGTGAAGGGACAAAGTGTGTGTGTGTGTGTGTGTGTGTGTGTGTGTGTGTGTGTGTGTGTGTGTGTGTGTGTGTGTGTGTGTGTGTGTAGAGGGAGAGTCATCACTGGACAACAGTTTAAGACAATTTGTCCAGACAGGTCAAATGATGTCGTCTGTTTTTGTCTCTTGTAGATTTTGTCTTAGTGTCTTTAAAACACTGCTGAAATCACAATGGTGTTATATTAAAGCCCTTTATATTACAGAGCCTGATCTTTGGAAGATAAATGGCATACTTAGGTCAACATACATGTGAAAAATTGGGGAATGTGTGAGGTCAAACAGCAGAGAGACTCTATGACCAAAACTTAACTTTAACCATTTTAATCTAACCGTAACACTAAAAACTGAAAGTCTAATCTAAATCTATAGTATTGTTACAAAAGACAGAACAGTTTGCTTTTCATAAAATATGTTTGTTTTGTTGTTGTTGTTTGTTTTTGTTACAGCCATAGAATATCTGAAAATGGTGGTTAATTAAAGTTTGACACTAAATTCTGATTCTCGTTTCAGATTGAACCGTTCCTTTGAGTGGATATTCTTTTACATGTTTGGTGTTTATTTTTGTCTTTGCTGTCTCGTGAATGTGAGATTTTTCACAGCCTCAGAGATTATAAAGCCGTGTGGGACACAACAGCTCACATCACAGACTCCTCGCAGCTTAATGGGAAGGCAGAATGTTAAATTTAGCAGCTTGTGAAATCTAAGACAAGTGCCCTTTTAAC
Source organism: Macquaria australasica (assembly GCA_005408345.1). Lineage (NCBI taxonomy): Eukaryota > Metazoa > Chordata > Actinopteri > Centrarchiformes > Percichthyidae > Macquaria > Macquaria australasica. The sequence goes on from SEMN01000635.1 coordinate 262,471, forward strand.
TGAGGCTGGTATCATTTTGGAATATCCCCCGACTCTCACACCCCCTCCAAACCAAAGCAAAATGAACCTCAGAGCAGCAGAATTAAATGCTGCGATGAAGGTGCCAGTCTTGGCATAATTTTGAATTTTTCCAGCTCTGTTAAACTGAAAAACTACTGTAGATGTACAAGACACAGTTCACATATGAAATAAACAAATAAATAGTTCAAATAAGTATTTTGTGGCATAAAATGCTCCCAAAAAGTGTCCCAAAATTAAGTTTTATACATGAAACCCCTGCCAGGTGTTATGAAAGTGTGACACATACATACTCTATATGGAAATCATGTCAGAATGAAAACTCACCATTACACCATTAAATTACATATTGTTCACAAAGTACATTTTGTGCAAGAAATGCAGCATGTGACACTATGTGCTCAGCTGGGAAAGTAATACTGAGACACAGTGAGACATTTATTTTTTAAATATATATATATATATATTTTTTTTTTTTTGTCAAGTATAGGCTGGAGATCATTCAAGCAGGTTTCTGACAAGTTTGCTGTTTATCTAGTTAAATTCTGCTGTGATTTACTTTATTCTCCAATCAGTATAAAGTTGACTTAAAGGATACGGCTGACGTTATTTGACATTTTGCCAACAAATCCCACGAAAAGGCCAAAACCAACAATGTGTTAGTCACTCAGTACTTTCTGACTTCCTGTCTGTGGCTCTCAGCCTAAAGCTCATTGGTTCCAACTGAAGACGTAAATCTTTAAAAACACCTCACAAATATATAGTTTCTTTTTTTTTAAGTGCTCAGTAATTTCCTAAAACAGCTGCTCACTGTAGTTTTTATCAAACGTTACTCAAACAGGAGGAAATAGTGCATTTGTTGGGGACTATTTTCAGCGGCGGATTAATCCACATTTGGTGCTCTAGTGAGTATTTGGGGCAGCAGGACGGTGTGTGTGAGTCCTAATAAACTCCAGTGTGTGTGTTCATGGTGATGAAGGAACAACAGTGAGGCTCACTGATGTGTTTTTAATAGTTTCTGGAGCAGCAGTGGAGCTCTGTGGCTCAGAGGAAGAAGATACATCAGGCTGTGATACACAGACTATAGAGATTCATTTACCATAAGAAAACTATAGAATATCACCAGACTTATCCTTTGATTTAACTCAAGAGAAGTGGCTAGTTACAGCTTAGAGCAGAGTTTTGTTTCCTCAGCCTCAGTACTAATCCTGCAGTGTGATGCTAAACATTAGTCTGCTGATATAATCCTGTATTACAGTGAGATATTAAACCTCAGAAGAGGCTGTAAGGCGGCCGGCGCCGGACCCAACTCTTTGCAGCTGTAACTCTGCCCGAAGGCTTTGGACTCAAGATCTGAGCAAGTGGCCAATCAGAGGCCAGATAAGGGAAGAGCAGAGACCAATCCCAGTCCAGCAACGAAGCAAGTTGAAGCTAAGATATTATGAATGCATGGCAGCTGTCGAACTGTGAAATACCAGCTATACATTTGATAAACATACATCTACATACAGTTATAGAACTACTAATTTCATACGTGCGCATATATATATGAAAGCACATTTACATTGGCTATCCACACACACACACACACACACTCACACACACACAATTCCAGCTTAATTTGAGGCTTTTGTTCATTTGTTTACACCTGCATTCACTTTGATCACCTGCTGTTCTCTTCTTTAGGAGGAAAGAACTCATTGTGTGCCAATTTATTTCAATACGTAGCCTATTTCTTTAAAATGTCTATATTCTATATATTATATATATATTCTATAAGCAAGGTAATGCAAAAATAGGAAATATCTATCTTAGCCTTTTAACCACCCTTTATGTCCCTGTGTTTATCACTGTAATATGGTGAGACACTGTCAGATAGAGATTCTGTGAGTTTTCAGTGAGTCACTCATGATCTTCTGTATTTTCTTTTCTTGCTGATTTGTAGAGAAATTCTCTGCTTGTCAGTCTTGTTGTTGAATGACAGTCCACCCCTCCCTGATTCCTCAAAATCCTAATCATGTACAGTATGTATGAGTGTGGTGCCTGGAAACAATCCTCCTCCGCACTCCTCCTTCCCCTCTTACGCCACCATCTTGCTTCAGCCGTACGCTTCTTTTGATGTGTGGGAGGTTGGGTGTGCATGCCAGTTAACACGAGTCAACAAAATGTATCTTTAGACGTAAAAATAGTTCATTACACAATGTGAGATTATGATGATGGCTATAATACATTTCTGGAGAGAGAATATAGAGTATCAATGTTTTTAATTCAACTGTAAAGCTTTCAGGTTCGATGCTGCAGAAGCTGAGAGTCCAGTCTTATAGTGAATCCTCGCACAGCAAATCTGAACCAATTAGAGCCGCCATTCTCTTAATTTAGCAGCTAACTAGCTAGCTGAAATGATGAAAATTGAAAATAAAAGACAGAGTATTGTCAACCAAAGACTTAACGACCTCCTGTCCCTGTCAGTCAGTTACAGGACTCACTTTCTCAAGTGGCTGAAATCCCATTTTAGACCTTTTTGACCTAAAAAGTAACAGAGAGAAACTGGACAGTTCGTTTTGTAGTTCTGCAGAAACCAACACAGTCATCATTTCCCAGCTGGCTGTGTTATTGCACCGTCCGTCCTCAATCCCGATTCCCTCTGCTTTCTGAGTTTGGCTGAAGCTCTTAATCCCATTTCCGTCTGCTCGGCGTTACAGCGAACGTCTCAGATTTCATAAGGACGCTCGATATCCCACCAGGGACTGATACCAGATCAGTTTATAGTGTCGGGTACCAGGCGAGGATATTTTTATTAGGCTGTAAAGGGTGTGTGTGTGTGTGTGTGTGTGTGTGTGTGTGTGCGTGCGTGTTGGTCAGGGAGGTAGCATCTTCTGCTGTTGTGTTGGATTTGATTTGTATTTATGGTGTCTGTGATATAAACTGTGGTGGTTTGTTAGATTTTAAAGTGTCTCATGATAACATTTTTATCGTTAACTGTAACTTATTATACTTAACAATTTAGTTTGGATTCTGAAGAGTCCTTAATTATCATAACAGCTGCAACTAATGATGATTTTCACAATTAATTCTTCTGTGAGTTTTCTTGAAAAATCCATTTGTCATTTAGTCCATAAAAGTTTGATGCCCAGCAGTTTGCAGAGAATTTTTTAATCAGCAGCCACAAAAAAGCAACTTAACAAAGACAACAAAAAGAAAAACATATAATTATGTAAAGCAAAATAAAGCACCCAAATCAGCAGGTTGGACCTGGATGTGGATTCCAGATGGATCGGACCTCAGAGGGACTCCCCAAACACACACACACACACACACACACACACACACACACACAGAGCACTGTACCCCCTCCTCAGTTTTACGACCGTCGTCTGGCTAATGAGTTGTTTCACTCCTCTTGATTCTCAGCACCTTTTTCGGAGTTATACTCCTTCTCCCACTGATTTCAATGGAAGAGAGACACTATGAGCTCACTAAAGGCCAAAGTATGCTTCAAACGAAGTACTGTCTGATCGTCTGATAGCCTCTGAAACCCACTTTCCGAAGGCAGAGTCCTGATTAACTAAATTTCAGGTTTGACTGAATGTGAAAACTCAATGCATCTTCAGTTTTGTAAAAATAAGGAGCAACTTTCAGCAGTAAGCAGATTTATAAGAAGTTATAAAGGTTTCTGTTGGATTAAACTGATTACCGCGCAGTAAGAACAGATGTCAAACGATGTTCAAACGTCTAGATTAGAAAAACAAGGCTAAAATAAGTTGAAAAGTGAACATTTTCGAGACTGTGGCTCATAATTAGCAGCTCATTACTGAACTGTCATTGGCACATGAGGACCTCATTCACTGTAGCCTGCGGTGATATTAAGGTGCATGGGGTCACAAAATCACTTAAACCGTAAAAACAGTTTAAGTCGAGCTACTCCTTAGTAAATTTGGGAACTTTATAAAAACCAAAAACAATCAGCCTTAAGTGCAACATATTAACTAAAAACATGCTTAAAATATGCCAATACTGGTTCAAACATATAGGTAAAGAATAGACAGGAAATCAGTGAACTCTGTAGTGTAACGTCAACTCTACAAGCATATAAATCCGTTTTTTCTCAGCAAAGCGAGAAAAAACTGCTGCAGACGAGTCAGGGCCACTGAAATAGTCCAAACTAAACCAAAAACCCAGGCAGCTTCAAGAGACAGCTGTAGCAGTGATGTGAGAGGTGGAGGTGGAGGTGGACTGGTGTACCACCTCTCTGTGGACAAACTGAGTGACGCTGCCACTGGCTGACTGTGAATTAGTACTTCCTGTTGCGTGGCGAGGTGGTTGACCTCTGGACACACTGTGACGGCCGTGACTAACCGCTCTAAGTAGCCTGCTGGGACGCACGCACGCACACACACACACACACACACACACAGATTGGTAACCATGCTGTTCACTCAGTTCATGTAAAGAAATCCTTCTGTAGTGTATTTATCCACTCCTCACTGCCGTTATCACATGATAACATTGTCTATGTAAGCTACAGTAATATAATAATAATAATAATAATCAGTTTCGCACCATTTCCTACACAACATGTTGGCCAATGCAAACAAGTATGTAAACAGAACTTTTTGTCTTTACAAGACTAAGAGTCTACGGCCATGTTGTACTCAACATTTGCTAATTAGCACTAAACACAAAGTACAGCTGATGGTTATTAGTTTTGCAGGTATTTGGTCATAAACCAAAGTATTGGACAAAATTACATTTTGACCTGATGATGGCGCTAGATGAAAAGTCAGGGGATCACCAGGGTCAGTAGGATTCATCATCTGATGATCATGATTATCTGTAGGACATTTTATGCCAATCCATCATCAAGCTGTTGAGATATTTCAGTCTGGACTGACCGACGTTGCCATAACTAAGAATATGTTTTGTTGGGAACGTAATCAGTTTCATACCATTTCCTACAGAACGAGACAGCAGTGTCCCATCAGTATATATAAACATCAGTATGTCACAACATCTGCTTACTGTAGCTGTATTGTAACTGTAAGGCAGGCAGTAACATCATGATCTGAACTCCTGTGACTCCTCGCTGCTCTGTGAAGATTCACCAAAACTGACTTTTCACTCAATGTTCCTGAAAATTCTCACGGTTTTCCCCTTTGTTATGAAACGACACCGGAGTTATGATTCACCACGGCTGAGAGAAAACCACAGAAATGTGTTTCTTCACTTTTGGTGGAACTGTGCTGATTTTGAAAATGATGTGTTCAGACACAGAGAAGATCTCAACATCTATAAAGCAACAGAAATGTCTTTGTACATTTAGTATTATAAGTAATTATTTCAGCAGAAAATACATTAAGTACCAAGTACATTTACCCATGTACTGTGCTTAGGTATAACTTTGTACTTTACTTTAGATTTTACAAATTAAGATTTTACAAACCAAACGTCCTTTAAAATATGATGCATTTTAACAGTATATATTTTCAAAATTAGCTACAACACTAAATATAATATTAAATATATAACAATATAACACTGAAAGAGGCCATTCTACAAAATGAGTACTTTTGATAGTTTCAATACACTTTGTTGCTGATATTTCTGTACTTTTACTTACATTTTGAATGCAGTAATTTTACTTTAATTATAGTATAGCTAGTTTTACACTTCTTCCACCATGAAACAACGTCATAATCACTTTAAAACTCTGATTTACAGTTTAAGGAAGCAGCACCGTCTATCTTTCTGCTCCCACGTTGCTCCACTGGGCTTCGGTCTTGAGAACAGATCAGATCCACCTCTGTCTTCACTCCTTTCAGGGGTCAAAGGTTAAATCAATTCAACCTGCTCTCTCTATCTGCTCCTGCTGTGACAAAGCCATCAGGTCACTTCCTGTAGAGGGGACAAATGTCTCTCTCTCTGTCCCAGGACATCACCTGATGGCCAGGGTCTGGCCTTGTCATCAGCTGCCTCTGACGTCGGGATGTTTTTTCACTCCTCCTCCTCCTCCTCCTCCTCCTCCTCTTCCTCCTCCTCCTGATGGATGTAAATCAGAGCGACGCTGCCATCCAGTTCAAAGACACAGGGACAAAAGGGGCAGTGATTGAAGTGGTGACGGTGCTGACGTGTTTTATGAACTTCTTACCTCAACAGAAAGGATTCATCAGCATGTCAAAGTCAAAATCTGTAGGGGGATTTTTTTTTAGGTTTGATAAGTAAATATAAAATATTGAGAAAAATTGCTTTTTGCCCATCACAATTTGCTCGTTTTGTCCAACCAACAGCCCAAAACCCACAAAATATTCAATTTACAGAAAAATCCTGATTATATAAGAAGTTGGAAACAGAGAATGGGTGTTTAAAAAAATGACTTAAACAATGAATCAATTATCAACGATTATCAACAGTTGCCGATTCAGTTTCTGTCAATCGACTAAACAATTATTCTAAGTATAATTCCAGCACTATTTGATGGTTAATTCATATTTTTTTATTTATTACATTTGCCAAAATTATCTCAGTATATGAAATTATTTTTCAAAAATTAGAGAAATCAGATGAAAATCAGCAAATATAAGTGAGACACACTTTAGGTTTCATTTTTTTACCCTTTTGTAATTAAAATGTATTCATATAAATTGAATAATGTTAATTATTATCCCTTATTATTATTATTATACCTAGTTTGACACTTTGACACAATATGCATTTACCAGGAGCCTTTAATTCCACTAATAATCAGAAAAAAAGAACTAAATCGGGTAAAAGAAATCAGTCACAACTGGATGAACTAGTTCATTTCTTTCTCATTTAAAACTTTCAGAGTCCATTCAACCATAAAAAGCTCTTTGTGATTACTTCCCATTTTTGAATTCACAGTATAAATATACCCTCTTCTTTTTGTCTGCATGCTTTTCGTGACTTTTGCTAGTTTCTGGGAGATTCCAGATCACAGTGGGTGCTGCTTGCAGGTGATTTGCCTTCTCCTGTTCAATAACTGCAAGAATAATAAAACAGTTACGATGGTAAGCCAGTAATATTGCCAGGAACTTAAAGTGCATCTTTCACATGTCCCAGAATCCTTGGAGCATGGAGACAGGACACGTGGAAACATGTGAGCAACACCTTCGTAGGAATCCTCATTCAGATTCAGTCACTGCAGAACAAATATCAAGTTTCTGTATGTGCTCATATTCAGCAGTCAGTGTGTGTTGGCAGCAGACCGGGAAATGTTATGATGGAGAGAAGTCCGGCAGAGCTTCAGTGCAGCACGCGTGTGCAGGTTAAAAAACGACATACCACTTATTGAAAGTTTGAGATTATATTGCAGTTCAACATTATCAATACAGTGACTGCTCTCATGCAAAGATGCCACATTATTAAGCAGAGCCACAGTGTCCTCTAATCAGAGCTGGGACCAAGTCATTGTTTTGCATGTCACAAGTAAGTTTTAAGTCTTTGCACTCAAGTCCCGAATCAAGCTCAAGTCCTAAACTTTGAGTTTTGATTACTTATGTAAATGAGAGATTTCAGTTTTTGATTTTTGATAGATTTTCAAAAAATTCTAAAAGTGTGTTTTCTCTTTGTCATCATGTAGAATTGCCCAAAAAGTAAACTGAATCCATTTAAAATGAAATCTATAACATGCATGCTTTGTAGTTTTATATTCTCAGATGTACAGATGCAGTTGTTGATTTCCATTAATTTCTTTATGGAATAAAAAAATCAAATGACGGACTCTTGAATCTTGCTTAAGTCGTGTAAATCCATCACAGTGAACATTAAAATCTGCATTATGTCTCGTCAGAGTTGGAGACTTTTTATTCAAATCAATCTGCAATTAAAGTGCGTTAGCAAGCAGCGATAACTTTGACAGACATTAAAGCAGTTGATGTTCACTGTGGTGGATTACACCAGAGGTTTCCAACCTTTTTTTGTCTGACGTGCCTCCACAGCCCTAACAGATGGGCCTAAGTACCCCCCCAAGCATAACCCTATGATAGAAGGGATGGCTTTATGGTATTGTTCAATGATATATTTTAGTAATTTTTACAGTTTACATCTGTACTACTGCTATTTGGAGTGACAGAAATATTTACAGGATCTTTACTTTGAGCTTTTTGTTGTCTTTCTGCAGTCTGAATCAACTTACAGCTGACTCAGGTTGGTGGAAAACTGAGGCCTGTCTTGTGCAGGCAGACTGCCATAGTTGGTAAGTTATTGTGACAGTAACTTTAAAAATCAGTACACACATTTGCTTCACAATTTTTCACGTACCCCCTGGTGACTGCAGAAGTACCTGTTGGGGTACAAGTACCCCTGGTTGGGAATCACTGGATTACACAACTGCATACCTGGAAAAATAAATCCAAAAATCTAAAACAAATTAGCATGGTTTGTGAGGTGATTAGCTAGAGATGATTAGCTATGATGTTAAGATCATGTGATTTGTAGTAAATAAACAAAATAAATCACTGGTATGGTCCTTTAATCTTTTACATAAATTGAATCACAAATGCAGAAAATACTGCAGCAGCTGAATGTTGACAGTAAAGATCACGACAATGATGGAAAAGCAGTTTGTAGTTCCTTCCTTCCCTCAGCTCTTCATCACCTCGTGTGTGTGTGTGTGTGTGTGTGTGTGTGTGTGTGTGTGTGTGTGTGTGTGTGTGTGTGCAGCTGCTTTGAGCTCGTCAAGCTGACAGTCACTCTTCCAGTGATGTCACTGTGAGTCTTCACCCACAATGCATTTCTCTCTGGCTGGGACTCAGTGTTGAGCTGAGGGGAAGTTTTGGGATGTGATAGGTGCTGATGGGCATGTTGGCAGAGACAAATCCCCAAATCTTCACATTTTATTGGGTTGAATTTTCGTGCTCATCTCAGAAGCCAATAGGAGCCAGTTTCCTCTTTAGCCTTTAGCCTCTCTTTAAATGTTATAACTACTTCATAACCATTTTTCCTTTTTGTATTTTATTCTCTTGTCTGACTGTTTTTGTAGTCACTGAAAGGCATCATGAGGACAGCTGCTACAGTTTTATTTGCACATACCCTTTAAGGCCGTAGCAGTGTATTTGGTTTAGCTGCTTAACTTAACTACAAATGATGTAAAATCAACATTTTTGCAAAACATGGAGAAGCAGCGTCTGAAACAAACTCCCAGAAAACTGTAAAATTCTCAGTTCTTTTAATTTGAGGCTTAACACTTTTGTGTTTGCCACTGCCTTTAATTAAATTAAATCTGGGGCTATTTATCCACCTGTAGCACTGTATTTATGTTTTATATTTTTCTGTTTATTCTGTTTTATTCCATTTTAGCTTTTCTTTCTTCTCCTATTTATGTATGTATACATATATGTATGTATATACATAACTGTACATCTTCATTGTGAATACAATTTAGTTTTCCTTTTATTTCTTCCTTTAGTGCTACTTTTATATACTTTGTTCTATTTTATTGTTTAATTCTATTCTCTAATATTTGAATATGTTTATACATTTTCTGTGTGTGTAGTGTGGAGGGGGCTACAGGTGCGTTTCATTGTGCATCCTGGGTTGTAAAATGACAATAAAGCTGAACCTTGAACCTTGACATGAGTAGTATTGAACACTAATGAACTCTACCAGAAATCTCACAATCTCTTCACATAAAGTTTGTGTTTGGACTCGTTTCAGTGCTCTAACATTGTTGGTTGATAAAATGAACACAAACATGCAGCTCTTAAACGTTGGGAGGGTGGGGGTTGTTTGGAGTTTGTCGGGGTGCAGCTGCTGTAGCAGGATTACCAGGACGAGATGACCCTTCACAGCTCCTCACACCTCCACCCATAACACAACAACGCCCTAACAAACCCTCCATGCCAACACACACAAAAAAATGGAAAACGAGTCTGAATGGGCGTCACTGTTTGTCTGTCTCATCCCAAGTAAATTCCGGTGTACTTCAGTTCTATTTCAATGTTTAAAAAAGTGTTT